>BSBM01000306.1:4287500-4887500 GCA_027924585.1 Larix kaempferi
ATTCTCTCTCTCCCATAATTTTCCACCTACCCCTGATCCATACCTCTTTCTCTCTCCCGCAACCCTCTCACACCAACCCTCTTTCCCCTCTCTTTCGCTAACCCCCTCTCTCTTCTCTCCTACGCCTACCACTATCCACTGCCCCTCTCTCTTTCTCTCCTACACCTACCACTATCCACACCCCCCCTCTCTCTCTCCTTACTCCACATGCCCCCCACTCCTAAACTATATCCCCCTTCTCTCTAAATTACCTACTCCTACCCAAATCCCTAACCTTCTTGATCTATATCTCTTTCTATCCCCCAACCTCCCTCCTCTCCCCTAGCCTTAATCAACTCCCCCCCCCCTCTCTCTCTCTCTCTCCTCCCAATAACCCTTATTAAGCCTCTCTCTCACTCACTCTCTCTCCCTTAATCCTCCATCTACCCCTAAACCCCACCCATTTCTCTCTCCCCCAACCTCCTGACACCCCACCACCCTCTCCCCCTACCTCTCTACCCATAACCCCATCCCCCCCCCGCTCTCTCTCTCTCTCTCTCTCTCTCTCTCTACTCCCATGAATAAACACCCCTTTGCATGCTCTCTCTCTCCCTATCCAACCACCACCCCTCTCTCTATGTTTCTCCTAATCCCAATCCCCCATACAACCAACCACCCCCTACCATATCTCTCCCTATAGACCCCCACCTCCATGCCCACCTCTCTCTCTCTCTTTGTCTCTCTCCCTTATAATACCTGCTTCTCTTTAACTACCCTCCTCCTCCCCAAATACATAACCTTGTGAATCTCTCTATCTCTCCCTCCCCCCCCTCCCCCCCGTCTCTCTCCCTCTAACTTATCTCTCTCTACTCACAAGTCCCTTATCTCTCTCCCTAACCCCAATATTTGTCACTCTACCCGTATCCCGACCTCTCTTTCTCTTGTAACCTCCTCCTTTTTCCCCTACCCCTCACCCCTACCACCATTTCTCTCTCTCTATCTCTAAACCTAACCCAACTTCAAATATACCCCCCTTCTCTCAAACTTCCCTACTCGTCAAATCTCGAACACTCCTGATATTTATATCTATCTCCCCAAAGCCCTATCCTCCCCCATAATCTAATCACTTCCCCCTCGTCTCTCTCTCTCTCTCTCAAACCCCTACTCCGCCCACCCAGAACCCCCACCCCTCTAAATCTTCCCCTATTACGTAACACCCCTCCCCACTCTCTCTCTCTCTCTCTCTCTCTCTCACTCACCCCCTACTCCCACACCTACCACTAACCCCTCTCCTTCCTCTTCCTCTCTCTCTTCCTCGCTTCCCCCCCCCCTAACCCATACTAACACTCTCTTTCATTATCTCTCTCTTTAACTCCTTAACCTACCAGTAAACCCAAATACCTTCTCTCTTCTCGAACCCTTTAGGACACACCCTCTATACCTCTCTCACAGTCTCTCGATCCCTACCCCCCTCTCTCTCCTCAATCCCCATCTCCCTTTATCTCCTAATATTACTACTCAACACCCCCTCGACCTCACTCTCTCTCTTTGTTAACCTTACTTCCCCTCTCTTTGTCTCTTATAATCCCCCACCCCCTACCACTAACCACCCTCCAATATCTCTCTCTCTCTCACCTTATGCACCTCCTTCTCTCTAATTTCCCTGCTCCATAAACCCCTAACCCCTTTGATCTATCTCTCTCTCTCTCTCTCTCTCTCTCTCTCTCTCTCTACACCCTCTTATCTCTAACTTTCCTCTTGCATAAACCCTTAAACTCCCTGATCTCTATCTCTTTCTCTAACCTAACACCCCTCCTACCCCTCCCTATAATCACCCCCCTACTACCACTTCTCTATAATGACCCCCTTCATATATCTCTCTCTTTACTCATAACCCCCCCACTCTCTTTATTCCTAAACATTCTCCTACTTCTCTTACCCCTAACCTCTATCTCTCTCACCTAATATTCCTACCCGATACCACTTCTCTCGCACTCTTTCTCTCTCCATCAATACCCTAAAGGACACCCCCTCTCTCTCTACACCTAATCCCCCTTTCTTTCCCTAACCCTCATCTTTCTCTCTCTTACTCCTACACCTACCACTAACCACCTCTCTCTCTCTCTCTCCCCCCCCTCTCTCTATCTTCCCCTACTCCCTAACACCTCCCTTCTCTCTCTGTCATAGGCACTCACCCCTCTACTCCCACCCCTACCACTAGTTACCCTCCTCCTCCCTCTCTCTCTCTCTTCCCTCCTCTTCCTAACCTTACAAACACCCTCTCGTTATCTCTCTACCTTACTCCATCTACCCCTATCACCCACCTCTTTCTCTCTCCCCCAACCCCATAACACCCACCGTCTCTCTCTTTACACCTAATCCCTCTCTCTTTCCCTAACCACCCCTATTTCTCTCTCTTTCTCCTACCATTAACCACCTCTCTCTCTCTCTTTATCTATCCCCTTCCTGCCCCCCCTCTCTCTCTATCCCTACTCCACACCCACCCACTCAACTACTCTAACCAACCTACTCCTTTGCAAATCCATAACCCTGTTAATATATATCTCTATCTATATCCTCCTTGTCTCCCCCTTTCTCTATCTATACTTAATCCCACCTCTCTCTCTATGTCTCCTACCACCATTAACCATGCCTTGCACCATCTCTCTCTCCCTTCCCTCTCCATAGGCCACCTCTCTATCTATGTTTCTCCTAATCCCCCTCCACCCTACCACTAACCACCCCTCACCATCTCTCTCTCTCTCTCTCTCTCGCTCCCCCCCCCTTCCCACCCCCATCTCTATTTATCCCTACTCCATATCCACCCACTCAACTAATATAACTTCCCTACTCCTTTGCAAATCCCTAACCCTCTTAATATCTATATATTAATATCTATCTCTATCCTCCCTCTCTCTCTATGTACACATAATATCACCTCTCTCTCTCCCTCTCTCTCTCCTACCACCATTAACCATGCCTTGCACTATATCTCTTTCCCTACCCTATCCATAGGCCACATTTCTCTCTATGTTTCTTTTCATCCCCCTCCACCCTACCACTAACCAACTAAACACCATCTCTCTCCTAATATATCCCCACCTCCTTACCCACCTCTCTCTCACTCTCTCTCCATCTATATTATGTCTCTTATCTGTAACTATCCTCCTCCCCAAACCCATAATCCCCCCCTCTCTCTCTCTCAACTTGTAAGCCTCACCTCTTGTTCACTAACACCCTTCCTATTCCCCTTACCCCTAAAATCCCCCCCTATGTTTCAACCACCCCTACCTCTCTCCCCTAACCCCTATCCCCCACCCCCTACTCTCTAGATCCATACTCCCAACCCCACCACTCTTTAGCTATATCCATGTCTCTTTAAGTGTCCCACTCATCCCCAAAACCATAACCCTCCTAATATCTATATATTTCCTTTCCCCAATACACCTCCTCCCCCATACGACCAATCAGACCGCATCCTCTCTCTCTCTACACCATACTCCCAAACCTCCCACTAAACCTCTCTACCATCTCTCTCTCTCACCTCCGTCCCCTTAACCCTTACTAAAACCCTCTCTCATTCTCTCTCTCTCTTACTTCTTCACCTACCTGTACATACAAAATTTATCTCTCCCCCACCCCCCTTCTCTCTCCCATAAACTCCCTTCTCTTTTTGCAACTCCTACAACTAATCGCACCCTATCTATCTATCTCTCTCTCTTTCAATCTCCTACTCCCCCTAAAACTAACACCCCTGCTCTCTCTCTCTCTCTCTCGCCATATAATCCCCCTAACCCTTACTAACCCCCTCTTTCACACTCACAATATATTTCTCCATCCTTACCCCACTTTTTCATAGTCACCACCCTACTCCCACACGTAAAACTAACCCCCATGCTCCCTCTCTCTCTCTCCCCTCCCCCTAAGCCTTACTAAATCCCTCTTTCACACTCACTATCTCTCTCTCCATCCTTACCCCCCCCCTCTCTCTATATGTCTATATTTTTCCCCTAATCCTACCACTGACCACCAGTTTGTGCTCACTCTCTCTCTCTCTCTCTCTCCCCCCCTCCCCCTTATCCATAGAGCCCCACTTTCTCTATGTTTATCCAAATACCACTCCCCTATAAACCTAGCCACTTTCCCATCATCTCTCTTTTTATATACCCCCACCTCTCTCTCTCTCTTACCCCTATATTCCCCCCTTCTCCTTAACTACCCTCCTCCTATGCAAACCCATAACCCCCCAACCTCTCTCTCTCTCCCCTACTCCTACAACAAATCACCCCCCTCGCACTCACTCTCTCCCCCCTACTCCTACAACAAATCACCCCCCTCGCACTCACTCTCTCTCCCCCTATCTAGAAGCCACCCTTCTCTCTATGTTTCTCCTAAACCAACTCCCCCTACCACTAACAACCTCCCAACATATCTCTTCCATATACCTCCACATCCCTACCCATATTTCTCTCTCTCTCTCTCTCTCCTTTATACTCCCCCTTTCTATTTAACTACCCTCTTCCTCCCCAAACCCATAAACCTCTCTCTCTCTCTCTCTCCCACCCCTACAAAAAATCACCCCCTCACACTAACTATCTCTCTCCCCCTATCCAGAAGCCACCCCTTTCTCTATGTTTATCCTAATCCCACTTTCCCTACCACTAACCAACCCCCCAACATATCTCTCACTATATACATCCACATCCCTACCCATCTCTCTCTCTCTCTCTCTATCTATCTATCTCTATACTTCTCTCTCTCTCCATTATACTCTCCCTTTCTCTTTGACTACCCTCTTCCTCCTAGAACCCATAACCCTACCAATGTCTCTCTCTCTCTCTGACCCCAACCCCAAAAATATCCATCCCCCTATCCCTATCCCCTTCTCTCTCTGCCTAACCCCAACCCCATACTCCTCACCCTATATCTCTACCATACCCTCTCTCTCCATACTACCAACCCTTTTTATCTCTATGTCTTTCCCCATAATCCCCCTCCTCCCTACTACCCCTACTTCACCTAACCATAACTACCACTCCTCTCTATTCCCCCTACTGCCTAACACCCCCCCCCTCTCTCTCAATCACTCACCCCCTACTCCCGCCCCTACCACTAACCAATGTCCTCCCTCTCACTCACTCTCCCCCTTACCCCCCTATCCCTTACTAACACACTCTCTCATTATCTCTCTCCCACTCTCCTCCATCTACCCTTAGCTGACATTACTTTCTCTCTATCCCAGATCCCTAACACCACCTCTCTACTTCTCTCTCTCTCCTTCTACACCTAACCCCCTATGTTTTTTTAACCATTCTCTCTCTCCCTGAACACCCTCTCCCTCTCTCATATTCCTACAACTAACCACCCCCTCACCCTCTCTTTAAAACTTACCCCCTCTTTATGTGTCTTATATCACTGTCCCACCATTAAGCACCCTCTCTATCTCTCTCTCTACTCTCTTCTCTCTAATTTTCCTAACCAAACCCATAAACCCTCAATCTCTAACTCTTTCTATCCCTGAATACCCATCCTCTCTATTACCCCTAATGACCCTCTCTATCTCTCTCTAATCCCTCTTCTCTCTAACTGCCCTCCTCCTCCCAAAAAATCTAAACTCCCCAATATCTATTTGTTTCTCTACACCAACCCTCCTCTTACCCCAAACTCATAACCCCCTAAATCTCTATCTCTTTCTCTCCCTAAAGACCCCTCCTCCCTATTACCCTTAATCACCCTCTCTATCTAACTCTTTAAGTCCTCTTGTCTCTAACTTCCCTCCTCCTCCCAAAAACTCTAAACTCCGCAATCTCTATATGTTTCTCTACACAAACCCCCCTTCTACCCCTTCCCATAAAAAACCCTCATATCTCTCTCTACACCAAACCTCTCTCTTTATCTCTCTACTCATAACCCCCCTTTCTCTCTCCCTAACTCCTCTCCTCTCCCTACCCCTAACCTCCCCTCTCTCTCCCTACCCCTAACCTCCCCTCTCTCTCCCCTACCCCTAACCCCCACTCCCCCCTTCCACCTCTCTCTCTCTCTCTCTCTCTCTCTCTCTCTGTCTACACCACACCCACCCACTCCAAAAGTATACTCCCCTAGTATCTAGCTTCTTACTCCTCCCCAAACCCTTAACACTCTCGATCTCAATCTCTCCCCTAACACCCCTCCTCCCCCCTATACTGAATCATCCCACCTCATTTCTCCATCTCTTTATTCCTCTCACCCCTACTCCTGCACCTATCCCTAACTCCCACCTGTCTTTCTCCCCCCTACTCCTCCACCTACCCTAATCCCCATCCCTTTTTCTCTTCTCGTACACCCTAACAATGACCCTCTCTCCCCTCTCTCTCTACACCCCTAATACACTTCTCTTTCAAAAATGCCATGTCTCTCTCTCTTCAATACTCTTAGTACTTACAACACTCCCCCTCTCTCTCCTACTATGCCTAAAACCAACCCCCCTATATCTATATCTCTTACCCCCCTACAACTAACCACCCTCCCATATCTCTCTCTCTCTGTATACCCCCCAATTATTCTAATTTTCCTCATCCCCAAATCCCTCACCCCCTCAATATCTATCTCTTTCTCTCCCCCAACCCCCCCCTCCACACTACCTTCCAATGACCATGTCTCTCTCTACAACCCCACTACCCTCACCCCCTCAATCTCTATCTCTTTCTCTCCCCCAACCCCCCTCCTCCCCACTACCCTTGAATGATCGTGTCTCTCTCTACATCCTACTACCCTCTAATCACCATGTCTATCTTTACACCCTCTCCTCTGTAACTTCCTTCCTTCACTTGAAATACCTAAATACCCTATCCTTTCCCTGCCCCTTAACCCCCACCTCTCCCTCTTTATGTACAAACCCATCTTCCTCTCCCCCCACCACTAAACTATACCCCATTTCTCTCTAATTTCTCTACTCATCCTCAAACCGTAACACTAATGCTCTCTATCTCTTTGTATCCCCCCTACCCCCTTATCCCCCTATGCCTAATAAACCCCCCTCATATCTCTTTCTCTCCCTCTCTCTCAACTACTATGTTTCTCTCTAACATACACACTCACCCCCCTACTACCACCCCTATAACTAACCCCATATACCCCCCTCTCTCTCCCCCCACCTCTCCCCCCCATACCTCTCCACCCACTTACCCCTAACCCCCACCCCTGTCTCTTTACCACTATTCTCTAACACAACACTACTATGTATCTCTCTAACACACACACACTCACCCCCCTACTCCCACCCCTACAACTAACCCTCTTCCCCCCTCTCTCTCCCCCCCACCTCCCCACCCCATATCTCTCCTTCCACCTCCCCCTAAACCCCTCTCTCACTGTCTCTCTCTCTCCTACTCCCCCACCTACCTCTAACCCTAACCCATTTCTCTCTCACATGACACCCTAACACCCTCCTTCTCTTGCACTCTGTTCCTCTTAATATTAACCCCCCCTCTCTCCCTCTCCTACCACTGACAAACCCTTCACTCTCTCTTTTTCTCTCTTCCCTTATCCATAATCCCCACCTCTTTCTCTCTCTCTCTCTATCCATGACCCAACCCACCCACTCCTCATCTATTCCCTCCTTCTCTCTAGGTCACCTACTCTTCCCAAAATCCTTAACCCTCCTAGTCACTATCTCTTTCTCTCCCCCAACCCCATCCTCCCCGCTATCCTAATCAAGCGCCCTTGACTTCCTCTCTCTCTTTCTCTAAACTCCCCTCTCCTCCACCTAACCCTAACCCCACCTCTCTCTCTCTCCCCACAACTCCTCTACCTATGAATAACCCCCAACCCTTTCTCTCTCCCCAACTCCTCTACCAAAATTTTCATCCCCCTATCCCTATCCCCCCCCTCTCTCTCCTTACCCCCAACCCCCCCGCTTCTCATGTGCCTACCCACCTCCAAAACTCCTTAACGATACCATACCATCATTCTCTCTAACTTCCATACTCCTCCCCAAACCCAAAACCCTCATGATATCTATCTTTTTCTCTCCCCCAAGCCTCCTCATCCATACCCCTCTCTTCCTCTCCCCTACTAAAATTAACCACCCCCATTGCGCCCTATCTCTCTCTCTCTATCCAAAAGCCATCATTCTCTATATGCTTCTTATAATCCCATTCACATATACTACTAACCACCCTCCCACCATCTATATACCTATATAACTCCACCTCCCTTCCCACCTCTCTCTCTCTCTCCCACCCTATACTACCCCATTCTCATTAATTTCCCTCCACCTCCCAAAATCCATAACCCTACCAATTTCTCTATTTATATATCCAAGCACCAAATTTTTCATCCCCCTATGCCTATCCCCCCTTTATCTCTCACTACCCCCAACCCCCCACTTATCATGTGCCTACAAATACCCCCCATACGTGCCTACCGAACTCCACCACTCCTTAACTATACCATACCATCATTCTCTATAACTTACCTACTCCTCCCCAAACCCAAAACCCTCATGATCTCTATCTCTTTCTCTCCCCCAAGACCCCTTCTCATCCATACCCCTAATCACACACCTCAACTCTCTCTCTCTCTCTCTAAAACCCCTACTCCACCTAACCATAACCCTATCCCCTCTCTATATCCCCCTACTCCCCAACACCCCCCTCTCTCTCTCTCACACACACACAGACACACTCACTCACCCCCCTACTCCCACCACCACTACTAAACTACCCTCCTCCCCCTTTCTCTCTCTTCCCTCTCCCCCCTAACCCTTACTAACAACCTCTCTCATTCTCTCTCTCCTCCCATACATGTCCACTTATCCCTAACCACCTCTCTCTCCTATCCCTTATCCAACTCTCTCTATCTCTTATAATCCCCCTGCCACTAACCATCCTTCCATTTATCTCTCTCTTTAACAACAATTTTCTCTAATTTACCTCCTCCCATAACCATTAACCCCTTAAATGTATATCTCTTTCTCTCTCCCAACCCCCCTTCCCACTATCCCCAATCACCCTCTCTCTCTCTACCTAACCCCCCTACTACCCCTCTCTTTCTCAAGCAATCCCCCCCCTCCCCTACCAACTCTCTCTCTCTCTCTCTCTCTCTCTCTCTACTCGTAACCTTCCTCTCTCTCTTTCTCCCTAACCGCCTCCTACTCTCTCTACCCCTAACACCCTATCTCTTTATCACATAATCCCCCTACCCCTACCACTTCTCCTCTCTCTCTCTCTCTCTCTCGCTACGCCACACCCACCCACTCCACAAGTATACTCCCCTAATATCTAGCTTCCTTGCTCCTCCCCAAACCCTTAACCCTTCTAATTTATATCTCTTCCTCTCCCCCAAGACCTCTCCTTCCCCTTAGACCTAATCATCTCTCTCAATCCCCTATTCCTACACCTATCCCTAACCACCTCGTCTCTCTCTCTCTCTCTCTCTCTCTCTCTCTCTCTCTCTTCCCTCCTCAAAAAACCCTTAAACTCCATGATCTCTATATCTTTCTCTAACCCAACCCCCTCTTATCTCTGTCTCTGTCTCTCTCTCTCTCTCCCACCTTCTCTCTTTCTCTCTCCCTACTCATAACCCCCCCTCACACCCTACTTTCTCTTGCTCCCTCTAACTCTCTCTCTCTCTCTCACCATCTTCTCTCTAGCCTCACTCCTCCACAAACCCTTAAACTCCATAATCTCTATATCTTTCTATAACCCAACCCCCTCCTACCCCTACCCATAATCACCTCCTCATCTCTCTATCTCTCTCTTTGTCTCTCTCTCTCTCTACCTGTAACCTCTCTCCTACTCCCCTTATCCTTAACCCGCATATCTCTATTAACTAATCTCCCCCAATACCACCTCTCTCTCTCTCTCGATAAGCTCCATCGTATCTCTATGTTTCTCCTAATCCCATCCCCCCTACAACTAACCACTCCTCCAACATCTCTTTCTTTATATACCCCCCACCTCTCTCTCACACACACTTCCCCTATACTCCCTCCTTTTTAACAACCCTCCTCCTCCCCAAACCTATAACACCCCAATCTCTCTCTCTCTCTCTCTCTCTCTCTCTACTTCCAACCCACCCACTCCTCATACCCATATCACTATGCCCCCTCTCTCCCTCTTACTCCAAAACCCCATTCGTTACCCCTCACCTCTACCCCAATTTCTCTCTCTCTATACCCCTAAATTCTCTCTCTCTCTCTCTTTCTCACTCTCTCTCTCTACCATACCACTCCTCAACTATATTCCCCTTATATCTAAATTCCCTATTCCCCCCCAAACTCCTAACCCTCAATATATCTATCTCTTTCTCTCCCACAACCCCCCTCCTCCCCCCTACCCCGAATCACCCGTCCTCATCTCTCTCTCTCTCTCTCTCTCTCTCTCTCTACCCTCAGACCCAAAAATCATGATCCCTCTCTCCCCTCCCTCCCACACCCCCCTACACTCCATCCCCTCCCCTCCCTCCCTCCCTCTCTCCCCCCCTCTCTCCCCCCTCTCTACACCCTCTTCTCTCTAACTTTCCTCTTCCATAAAACCTTGAACTCCCTGATATATATCTCTTTCTCTAACCCAACCTCCCTTCTACCCCTCCCCATAATCACCCCCTCATCTCTCTATCTACCCCTAACCTTCCTCTCCCTATTCATATCCCCTCCTCTCTCTCCCTATTCATAACCCCTCCACTCTCTCCCAAATGCCTCTTGTAATACCCTCACCCATAACTTTCATATATCTCTCACCTAATCTCCCTTGCCCATTACACTTCTCTCTCTCTTTCTTGCTCTCTCTCTCTCTTGCTAATAAATGCCCCCACATTCATAAACTATACCCCCATTATATAACTACCCTACTCCTCCACAAACACATAACGCTCCCAATCTCTCTCTTTTTGTCTCCCTCAACCCCCCTTCTCCCCCTATGACTAATAAACCCCCCTCAGCGCTTTCTCTCTCTCTCTCTCAACCCCCTACTAATACACCTACCCCTAAACCTCTCTCTCTCTCTCTCTCTCTCTACCAAACAAATACATAGTCAACTGCTACAACTAACCTATCCTCCCTCCCTCTCTCTCCCCTACCTCCCCCCCACCTCCCCCTAACCCCTTCTTTCACTCTCTCTCCCCCCCCCTACTCATCCACCTACCCCTAATCACAACCTATTTCTCATTTCCCCAACACCTGCACTCCCTCCCTCTCCCTCTCCCTCTCTCCACTCTAACCCCCCACTCATTCTCTCTCTCCATAATCCCACCCTCTCTCTATATTTTGTCTAATCCCACTCACCCCACCACTAACCATCCCCCATCATCTCTCTTTATCTTACCCCAAATCTCTCTCTTTCTCTCCCCCTATAGTCCCCATTCCTTTAACAACCCTCATCCTACCCAAAACCATATCCCCCAATCTATCCCTCTCTCTCTCTCTCTCTAACACACCACTCTTAAACTATGCACCCCTTCTCTCTGAATGCCATACACCTGCCCAAATGCTTAACTCTCTTGATCTCTATCTCTCTCTCTCTCCCAACCCCTTCCTACCCTACCCCAAATCAACACCCTCGAATCTCTCTCTCTCTCTCTCCACCAACCTAGAACTACCGCCACTCTCTCTCTTCCCCTACTCCCAAACACCACCTTCTCAATCTCTAACACACATTAAACCCTCTACTCCCACCCCTACAACTAACCCTCCTCCTCCCCCCCCTCTTTCTATGTCCCCCCCTCCTCCTCCTAATCCTTGCAAACGCCTTCTTATTCTCTCTCTTTCCCCTACTCCTCCACCTACCCCTAACACCCACTTCTCTATCTCTCCCCAAACCCCTTAACACCCACTCTGTCTCTCTCTCCCTCTACACCTAACTGCCTATCTTTCCTTAAGCCCCCTATTTCTCTTTCCTACTCCTACTAATGACCACCTCTCTCTCTCTCTCTCTCTCTCCCTCTCTCCCCCTCCCAACCCCCCGCTCTCCATCCCTGCTCCACACCTTCCAGTCAACTACTATAACTAGCCTACTCCTTCAAAAATCCCTAACCCACCTGATATCTATCTCTTTCTCTCTCCAAACCCCCTACTCCCCTTACTAATCATAAGCCCCCCTCAACTCTCTCTCTCTCTTTCTCTCTCTCAACCCCTTAAAAATACACCTATCGCTAATCCCAACCCCTCTCTCTCTCTCTCACACACACACAAAGACTCATCCCCTTACTCTCACCACTACAACTAATCCCCCTTATGCCACTCTCTCCCTTCCCCCTCCTCTCCCTGACCCTTAATAAACCCATATCTCTCTCTCCCTCTCTCCTCCAAATACCACTAAACTCCAAATCTTTCTCTCTCCCCAAACAACCTATGACCCTCCCTCTCTCCCTCCCTCTCTATCTACGCTGAATACCACCTTCTCTCTCTCTCTCTCTCTCTCTCTCTCTCTCTATTTATCTATCTCTCTCTCTCCCCCCTAACACATTTAACTACCCCTTGCACTATATCTCACTCCCCTCCTTATCCATAAGCATCCCTCAGGGCCCTCTCTCTATGCTTTTATCCTAATCTCCCTCCTACCTACCACTAACCACCCCCACAATCTCTCTCCCTATATACCCCCACGTCCCTGCCCACCTCTCTCTCTCTATACTTTGCATATCTCTCTCTACTCGTAACCCACACCTCTATTTCACTAAACCCCATACTATTCCCCCTACCCTAGCCCCTCCCTCTCTCTCCCAACACCCCCTTCTATCTCATGGTCCCCCTCTCTCTACCCTCCCTATCTCTCTGTCCTACTACCCAAACCCCTAACCCTTCTAATATCTTTCTCTTTCTCTTCCCCAAGAACTCTCCTCCCCCATATGACAAATCAGACCCCATCCTCTCTCTTTATCTCTCTCTCTCTCTCTCAACCCCCTACTCCACCGACCCATAATCCCCAATCCCCACCCCTCTCTATCTCTCCTTACTCTTTGACACACCCCCCCCACTCTCTCTCTCTCTCACCCCTCTACTCCCAACACTTACTAACACCATCTCTCACTCTATTTTCTCTTTCTCTTCCCCAAGACCCCTCCTCCCCCATATGACTAATCATACCCCATCCTCTCTATTTATCTCTCTCTCTCTCAAACCCCTACTCCATCGACCCATAACCCCCAATCCCCACCCGTCTCTATCTCGCCTTACTCTTTAACACACCCCCTCTCTCTCTCTCTCTCACCCCTCTAATCCCAACACTTACTAACACCATCTCTCACTCTATATATCCCTTACTTAGCCACCTACCCCTAACCTCAAAAATTTTCTCTTTCCCACAACTACCCTTCTCTCTCCCTACCCCCTCACTCTCTACTACTCCTACCACTAACCACACTCTCTCTCTCTCTCTCTCTCTCCCCTAATCCCCCCCACTCCACTCCACTCCTCAACTATACCCCCCTTCCCTTTAACCTCCCTACTCCTCCCCAAAACCCTAACCCTCCTCATCTCTATCTCTTTATCTTCAACAACCCCCTCCTCTCCCTACCCTTGATAACCCCCCCAAGGTCTATGTCTTTGTCTCTCTCAAACCACTACTAATCCACCTACCAGTAAACCACTCCCCTTTCTTTCCCCCTATTTCTTAAAATACCTCCTCTTTCTCTCTCTCTAACATACACACACTCACACCCCTACTCCCACACCTAAAACTAACCCCTTTCTCCCTCTCTCCCCTTACTCCCCTTAACCCTTAATAACAACCTCTATCAGACTCACTCTCTCTCTTTCTCCACTGCAACCCTGTTATCTCTCCTTCTCTCTCTATTTGCCTCTCTTTTTCCCCTACTACCACTAACCAGCCCCTCTCTCTCTCTCTCTCCCCTTATCGATAAGCCCCCCTTTCTCTATGTTTCTCCAAATCCCCCCTCCCCCTACCACTAACCCCCCCCCACAATCTCTCTCTTTATATACGCCCACCTCCTTACCCACCCCCCGTTGTCTTTAACTACCCTCCTCGTCCACAAACCTATCACCCACCAATCTCTTTCTCTCTCTCTCCCCCTATATATAAGCCACCCCTCTCTCTATGTTTCTCCTAATCCAACTCCCCCTACCAATAAACACTTTCCCACCATCTCTCTCCCTATATATCTCCACATCCCTACCCATATCTCTTTCTCGCTACCCCGACCATCCCCCCCCAATCTCTGTCTCCATACAACCAAACCTACACACGCACACTGACCCCCTACCCATACCCCTACCTCTAACCACCATCCTTCCTCTCTCACTCTCCCCCTCCCCCCCCTAAAATTTACTAACATGTTCTTTCATTCTCTCTCTCCACTAATCCTCCATCTACCCCTAACCCCCACCACTTTCTCTTGACCCCAATCCCCTAACACAACCCTCTCTACCTCTCTCTCTTTCTCCCCTACACACAACCCCTCTATCTCCTTAACCATCCTTTCTCTCACTAACCCCCCCCCTCTCTCACATATTCCTACCACTAACCACACCCTATCCCTCTCTCTCTCTATCTCTCCCTGACCCTTACCCCCCTCTCTATGTCTCTTATAATCACCTACCACCACTAATAATCCTTCCATCTCTCTCTCTCTCTCTCGCTCAACTCTCTCCTAGTCCACCTATATCTAACCCCCAAACCTGTCTCTTTTCACTATTCCCTCTCCCTAGTATATATCTCTTTCTTTACCCCAATATCCCCTCCTACACCTACCCACAATCACCTCCTCATCTCTCTCTCTCTCTCTAACCATAAATCCCCCTCTCTAAATAATCCCTCTTCTTTCCCTACCTCTTAAACCTCCCTCTCTCTCTCATCGAATCCCCTCCTCCTACCACCTCTCTCTCTCTCTCTCTCTCTCTCTCTCTACCACCCCTCTCTCTCCGTCTCCCTACTCCACACCCCCCCATTACTAAACTATATTCCCCTCTCTCTCACTACCCTACTCATCCCAAAACTACTAACACTCTTGATCTCTATCTCTTTGTGCCCCCCAATCCCCCTCCCCGCTACACCTAATAAACCCCCTCGGCTCTCTCTCTCTCTCTCAACTCCCTCCTAGTCCACCTATCTCTAACCCCAACCCCTATCTCTTCCCACTATTCCCTAACACAACACTACTTTGTATATCTAAAAAAAAGTCACACACACACACACTCACTCACTCCCTACTCCCACCCCTACAACTAACTCACCTCCCACCTCCCTCGCTCTTCCCCCAGCTCCTCTTAATCCCCTCTCTCACTCACTCTCTCACTCACTCTCTCCACCCTACTCTTCCACATACCCCTAACCCAAACCCATTTCTCTCTCCACCAACCTCCTAACACCTACCCCCCTCTCTCTCTCACTCCCTCTCTCTCTCTCTCTCTCTCTCACTTGCTCTCTCTCTCTCTCTCTCTCTCTCTCTCTAAATCACACCCACCCACTCCTCAAGTATACACTCCACTTTAGCGCCCTCTCTCTCTCTCTCTCACTACATCACACCCACTTAGTCCTTTAATATACACTTGACTTTAGCTAACCTACTCTTCTCAAAACCCTTTACCCTCCTATTCCCTATTTTTTCATCTCCCCCAATCTCCCTCCTCCCCCTAACTATAATCACGCCCCCTCAACTTCCTCTCTCTCTCTCTTCCTCTCAACTCCCTTCTCCTCCACCTATCCTTGACCCCATCACTCTCTCTTTCTCTCTCTCCCCTACTCCTCCACCTACCCATAACCCCCACCCCTTTATATCTTGCTCAACCCTTTAATACTCACACTCCCTCCCTCTATCTCTCTACCCCTACCCCACCTCTCTTTCCCAAACCCCCCTATCCCTCTCTTTCATACTCCTACCACTAACCCTATAAACCCCCCCCTCTCTCCCTCCCCCTCCTTTACCTAAACTTTACTAATTGATCCTCTCTCTCTCCCTATATACACCCTAACACCACTCTCTCTCCCTCTATCTCTCTCTCTCTGTCTCCTTTTTCCCCTATTCCTACCACTAACCAACCCCTTTTGCTCCCTCTCTCTCTCTGTCTCTCTTTCTCTCTCTCTCTCTCTCACACTTCTTACCCCCACCCCTACAACTAACCACCCTCCTCTCTCTCTCTCACTCTCTTTTCCTCTCCCTAAGCCTTATTCACACCCTCTCTCATTTTTTCTCTCCCCTACAACTCCACCTATCCCTAACTCCCACCAATTTATCTCTCCCTCAACCCCTTAATACCACCCTATGTACCCCTCTGTCTCTCTCTAACTTATTACTACCACTAACGACCCCCTCATACCCTCTCCCTCTATCCCCCTCTAACCCATATTCCCTCTCTCTCCCACTCTCATATTCCTACCACTAACCATCCCTTCACCCTCTCTCTCTCTATATATATCTATAACCCTTATGCCCTCCCTCTATCTCTTATAATCACCCCCCCAACACTAAGCACCCTCCCATCTCTCTCTCTTTCTCTCCCCTATACCCTATTCTCTCTAATTTTCATCCTCCCCAAACCCCTAACCACCTCGATCTCTGTCTCTTTCTCTCCCTCAACATCCCTCCTCCCCACTACCCCTAATAACCATGTATCTCTCTCTACCCTCTCTTCTATCTAATTTCCCTCCTCCTAAATCCATAAACTCCCCAATCTCTATCTCTTTCACTACCCCAACCCCCCTCCTATTCCTACCCATAATCACACCATCATATCTCTCTTTCTCTCTACCCCTAACCTCTCTATCTCTACTGATAACCCCTTTTCTCTATCTAACTCCTCTCCTCTCCCTACCCCTAAGCACCCTATGCCCTACCACCTCTCTCTCTACCTCTTCCTACACCACACCTACCCACTCCACAAGTATACCCCCATACTCTCTATCTAACCTACTCCTCCCCAAAACCTTAAAACTTATGATCTCTTTCTCTTTCTTTCTCCCACCAACCCTCCTCCCCGCTATCCCCAAACATACTTCCTTGGCTCTTTGTCTCTCTCTTACTTTGAACCGCCACTCATAACCCCTTTTCTCTATCTAACTCTTCTCCTCTCCCTGCCCCTAATTCCCATATGCCCCTACCACCTCTCTCTCCCTCTTTATATATCTCTCTTTCACTCTCTTTCTCTCCTCCTCTTTCTAAACCACACCCACACACTCCACAAGTATACCCCCCTACTCTCTAGCTTCCCTACTCCTCCCCAAACCCTTAAACCTTATGAGCTCTATCTCTTTCTCTCTCCCAACAAACCTCCTCCCTGCTATCCCTAATCATCCCTCCTTGGATATCTATCTCTCTATTCCTTTAAACCCCCTACTCCACCTACTCCTAACCCCCCACCCTTCTCTCTCTCCCTTACTCCTACACCTACCCCTAATCCCCATGCATTTTTTTCTCCTGAGCTCCCTAACATCAACCCTTTCTCCCTCTCTCTCTTTCCTAAACCTACTACTAACCACACCCCTCTCTCTCTCTCTGCATAAACAACTAACACCCTCCCCTCTCTCTCTCTCTCCCCCTACTCCCAACCCCACCTCTCTTCAGCTATACACCTTCCTCTATAACTGTCCTACTTCTCCCTAAAACCCCTAACCATCCTAATATGTATCTCTCTCTTCCCCAAGACACCTCCTCCCCCATAAGACTAATAAGACCTTATCGGATATCTCTTTCTCTCTCTCTCTCTCTCTCTCTCTCTCTCAACCCCCTATGCCACCTACCCATTACTCCCAACCACTACTTCCTGAAACTCCCCCCTCTCTCGCCCCCTATCACTCACCCTCTACTGCCAAACCTTCCATTAACCCTCCTCCTCCATCTCTCTCTCTCCCTTCCTCCCCCTAACCATTACTAACAACCTCTCAAATTTTCTTTCTCCCTACTCCTCCACCTACGCCTAACCGGCACAAATTTCTCTCCCCCCTAATGCCCCCTCTTTCCCTAATGTACCTCTCTCTGTTCTACTCCTACGATTAACCCCCCCTATCTCTTTCACTCTCCTACCCCCCTCTCTCTATCTCTATCTCCCTACTCCTAACCCCACCACTCTTCAACTATACCCCTTTCTCTCTAAATATCCTACTCCTCCCCAGATTACTAACTCTCATAATCTCTATCTCATTCTCTTCCATAAGACACCTCCTCTGCCATACGACTAATTAGACCCCATACTCTCTCTCACTCTCCCTCTCTCTCAACCCACTATTACACCTACCCACACCCCTAATCCCTACCCCTCCCTATCTCCCCCTACTCCCTAGCACCCTCTCTCTCTCTCTCTCTCTCTCTCTCCCTCTCTCACTCAACCCTCTACTCCAAACCCTACCACTAATGCCCCTCCTCAATATATATCTCTCTCTATCTCTACCCTTAAACCCCTTTTCCCTCCTGAACCCTCCCCTCTCTCCTAATCCTAACACTAACCACTCCCTTCCCCCGCCTCTCTCTCTTTCCTACTCCTACCACTAACTGCCTCCTTGTTCCTCTCTCTCTTTCTAACCCTCTCCTACCTCTCTCTATCTCTTGTAATAACCCCACCAGCACTAACACCCTCCCATCTCTCTCTTTCTCTCTCTATACCCCACTTCTCTCCCTCCCCAACCCTCCTCTCTCTCCTACTCCTAACACTGACCACCCCCTTCCCTCCTCCTTCCCTCTCTCTCCTACTCCTACCACTAACAACCTCCTTGTCCTATCTCTCCTTCTAACCCTTCCCCCCTCTCTCTATCTCTTATAATAACCCCACCACCACTAAGCACCCTCCCATACCTCTCTCTCTCTCTCTTTCTCTCTCTCTCTCTCTCTCTCTATACCCCCCTTCTCTCCAATTTCCCTCCTCCCAAAACCATAAGCCCCTTGATCTTTATCTCTTTCTCTCCCTCAAAACCCCTCCACCTACCTGTAATCACCCTTTCTCTCTCTGTCTACCCCCTCTTCCCACTAACATCCCTCCTCCTCCCAAAACCCCTCAACTCCCCCATCTATACATGTTTCTTTACCCTGAACCCCCTCGTACCCCTACCCACAATCATACCTACATATCCCTCTCTTTACCCATATTCTCTCTCTCTCTCTCTCTCTCTCTCTCTACTCATAACCCCCCTTTTATCTCTCCCTAACTCCTATCCTCCCCCTACCCCTAACCCCCCTCTCTCCCTCACCTAATCCACCTTCCCGCAACAACCTCTATATCTCTCTCTACACCACACCCACTCACTCACGAGTATACACCCTTCTCTACAAATTACTTGCTCCTCCCCAAACCCTTAACCCTCATGATTTATATCTCTTTCACTCCTACGACCTCCCTCCTACCCCTATTCCTAATCATCCCTCTTTGAATCTATATCCCTCTTACATCTCTAGGTATCCCTAAACCCCACCCTCTCTCTCTCCCTTAATCCTTCACCTACCCCTAATCCCCACCCTCTCTCCCTCTCTCTTTCTCTCTACCACTAACCCACCTCTTTTTCCCAAACCACCCATCTCTCTCTTTCCTAATCATACTAACTAGCCCCCCCTCTCTCTCATAAATCCCTATCCCTCCCCCCTACTCTCTTTATTCTAATCCCCCTAACTCTGATCACCCTCTCCCTCTTTCTCTTATAATCACCCCTACCATTAAGCACCCTCCCATCTCTCTCTCTCTCTCTCTCTCTCTCTCTCTCTCTCTCTCTCTCTCTCTCTCTCCCCTATACCCCCCTTATCTCTAATTTCCCTCCTCCCCAAAAACCTTACCCCATAAATATCTATCTCTTTCACTCCTTCAACACCCCTCCTCCACACTACCCTTAATCACCCCCTCTCTCTCTACCCACTCTTCTTTCTAACTACCCTCCATCTCTAGAAACCCCTAAACTCCTTGATCTTTATCTTTATATTGATCCCTTTATCTTCCCCTGCTCCCGAACACACCACCACCTCTCTCTCTCTCTCTCCCACCCTTCTACTCCCACTTATATCACTAAAATCCCTCCCCCCCCCCTCTCTCTCTCCCCTCCTCACACTAACCTCTATTATCACCCTCTCTCATTCTATCTCTCCCCAAATCGTCCACCTACCCATAAAATCCCACCCTTTATCTCTCCCCTAATCTACTAACACCCACAATATATACCTCCCTCTCTCTACACCTTACACCCCTCTCTCCATCACATCCCTATATCTCTCCTACTCCTACAACTAAACCCCCCCCTCTCTGTCTCTCCCAACACCACATCCCTTCACTACTCAACTATAACTCCCTTCTCTGTAACTTCCCTACTCATCCCCAAATCCCCAAATCTCCTCCTACCCCCTACTACTAGTCACTCCCCCTAAACTCTCTTCCTCCCTCTCACTCAACCTCCTACTAATAAACCTACCTCTAATCCCCACCACACTCGCTTCCCCCCTACTCCCTAACAAATTCTCATTCTCTCTCTAAAACACACACACTAACCTCCCCTATTCCTACCCATATAATAATACCATATCCTTCTTCTCTCTCTCTCTCTCTCACCCATCCTACCCTTAACCCTTACTAATCCCCCTACGCTTTCTCTCTCCCCTACTCCTACCACTAACCACCCCCACTCCATCTCTCTCCATAAAACCCCCTCTCTCTATGTTTATTCTAATCATTCTCCCCCTACCACTAAACACCAACCCACCATATCTCTCTCTATATACCACTACCTCTCTTCACATCTCTCTCTATCTCCACCCTATACTCCCCTCCTTCTCTTTAACTTGCCTCCTCCTGCCCAAACCCATAAACCACCCAATCTCTCTCTCTCTCTCTCTCTCTACTTCCAACACTCCCACATATCAACTATAACCCCTTCTCTCAAACTACCCCACTCCTTTCCAAAACCTTAACCATCATGATATGTATCTCTATCTCTTCCCTAACCACCCTCCTCTACTTACACCTAATCACCCTCCAAAATCTCTCTCTCTTGCTCTCTCTCTCAGCCCCCTACTCTTCCACCTCAACTATAAACCCTTCTCTCAAACTACCCCACTCCTTCCCAACACCTTAACCATCATTATATGTATCTCTATATCTTCCCTAACCACCCTCCTCCACTTACACCTAATCACCCTCCAAACTCTCTCTCTCTCTCTCTCTCTCTCTCTCATCCCCCTACTCTTCCACCTACCCATAACCCCACCCTATCTCTCTCTCCCATACTACCTCGCATCTACCCACACACACACACACTCTGTCACCCCATTACTCCCACCTTTATCACTAACACCCCTTCTCCCTCTCTCTCTCCCCTCCTCCCCCTAACCCTTACTAACACCCTTCCTTATTCTCTCTATCCCCAACACCTCCACCTATATGTAAACCCTATTATCTCTCTCCCCAAATCCTCCACCTATCCATAAACCCTACTAATTTCTCTCTCCCCCAATCCCCTAACAAGCACCATCTCTCGCTCTCTCTCCTACACCTATCACTAACTACTCCCTCTCTCTCTTTGTCTCTCCCAACTCCACTCCCATAACCCCCTCAGCTATAAAAACCCTCTCTCTAATTTCCCTACTCCTCCCCAAACACCTAACCCTCATGATCTCTATTTATTTTTCTCCCCCCAACCCCCTCCTCCATACAACTAATCACCCCTCCCTTATCTCTCTTTCTTCCTCTCTCTCAAGCCCCTACTAATACACCTAACCCTTATCCCCACCACTCTCTCTCTCCCCCTACTCCCTAAACACCCCCCCTCTCTCTCTAACAAACACACACAAATATCCCATAATCCCACCCATACAACTATCACATATCCTCCCTATCTCTCTCTCTCCCCTCCTACCCTTAACCCTTACAAACCCCCCCTCTCTCCATAATCCCCCCATCTCTCTATGTTTATCCTAATCACCCTCCCCCATACCACTTACTACACCCACACCATCTCTCTCCTTATACACCCCCTTCTCTTTTCCCATTTATTTCTCTCCCCCCATACTCCCTCTCTATCTCTCTCCCCTCCTGCCCCTAACCCTTACTTATCTCCACCCTCTCTCACCTTATTCTACCACTAAACCCCCCATCTCTATCTCTATAAGCCCCCACTCTATCTATGTTTCTCCTAATCACCATTTCCCGAACCATCAAACCCCCCCCACAATATTTCTGTATATATACGCCTACCTCCTTTCCCATCTCTTTCTCCCCCCTCTATTATCCCCCCTTCTCTTTAACTTCCCTCCTCCTCCCAAAAACCACAAACCTCCCAATATCTCTCTCTCCCTAACCCCAAATCCTTTCCCACCTATCTCACTATCCACATATACTCCCCACTTTTCAAAAACTTCCCTCCTCCTCCTCCCCAAATCCATAACCCCCGCAATCTCTCTCTTTCTCTCTAACTCTTACTAAAACCATCTCGCATTCTCTCTCTTCCATACTCCTCTAGATACCCCAACCCCCTAACACCCATCCCTTCCTCTCTCTCTCTCTCTATACCTCTAAATACCCCTCTCTCTATCTCTTATAATCCCCCTCTCACCTACCACTAACCACAATCCCATTTCTCTCTCTCTCTCTCTCTCTCTCTCTACCCCCCTTCTCTCTAATTTTCCTCCTAAAAAAACCGCTAACACCCTTGATCTCTATCTCTTTATCTCCCATAAACCCCCTCCTCCCAACTACCCTAATCACCCCACCTCTCCCTCTCTCTACTCCACACCCCCACTCCTCAACCATACCCCCCTTCTATCTAATTTCCTTAATCCTCCTAAAAACCCTAACCCTTCTAATCTCTATCTCTTCTCTCCCCCAACCCCCTCCTCTCTCCTATCCTTAATCAACCCCCCTCAACTCTCTCTCTCTCTCTCTCTCTCTCTCTCTCTCACACACACACACACACACACACAAACTTGCAATCCCCTACTAATTAATCTACCCTTAACCCCCACTACTCTCTCTCTCCCCCCCAACCCCTAACACCCCTATGATCTCTCTCTCTCTCTCTCTCACCCTAACCCCTAACACCCCTATGATCTCTCTCTCTCTCTCTCTAAAAATTGCTCACCCTCCTACTCCCAACCCTACCACTAAATGCCTCCTCCCTCTCTCTTTCTCCCCTCCTCCCCCTAACCCGTATTAAATACCTCCCTCAATATCCACCCCCCACTCTCTCTCTCCACCCCCTAGCTCCCCTCCTCCTTCTACCACTAATCACTATTATTGTTGGCTTTATTTCTCTATTTCTCTCTATCAAACCCCTACTATTGCACCTACCCCTAACCCTCACCCCCTCTCTCTCTTGCCCTACTTATAGCATCCTCTCTCTCTATATTTCTCTAACACACACACATTCACCCCACTACTCCCACCCCTACAACTATTCATCCTTTTGCCTCTATCTCTATCCCTCCTACACCTAACCATTACTAAACCCACCCCCTCCCCCCCTCTCTCTCTTGCCATAATATTCACCTCTCTCTATTTTTCTCCTAATCACCCTTCCCCTGCAACTAAACACCCCTCCTCCATCTCTCTCCCTATCTATGCCCACCTATTTTCCCATATCTCTCTCTCTACCCCCAAACCCCCACTCTTAATCCCCATATTCGTACCCCCAAATCCCTACTCCTCACCCCCTACCCATACCCCCCATTTCTCTCTCTCTCTATCTCTCCATACTTCTAACCCCCCACTCTTAAACTATACAATGGTTCTCTCTATCCTTCCTACTCCTCCACTAAACCATAAACCTGTTGATCTCTATCTCTCTCTCTCTCTCCTGGAACCACCCTACCTATAATCACCCCCCTCACCACTCTCTCTCTCTCTCTTCCCCTCAACCACCTACACCCTAACACCCACCCACACTTTATCTCTCTCTCTCTCTCTCATGCATTAACCCTCTACTCCCACCCATACAACTACCCCATCTATGTCCACTCTCTCTCTCCCCCCTCCTCCCCTTAACACTTATTAAAACCCTCTCTAATTCTTTATCTCCTAAACTCCTCCAACTATCCTTATCCCACACCCATTTCTATCTACCCCAACCCCCTAACACACACCGTCTCTCTCTCTCTGCCCATAATCCCCCTCTCTCCCTAACCCCCCTCTCTCTCCCTAAACCCCCTCCCACTCCCCTAATCCCCCCCTCTCTCTCTACCCCTAACCCCCCTCTCTCCCTAACCCCCCACTCTCTCTTCTTTTACTATCGCTAACCACCCTCTCTCTCTCTCTACTTGTAATCCCCCTTCTCTCTCTCCCTAACCACCCTCCTATATTGATGTATTTGTAACTTCGAAAGATATTCACTTGTATATTGTATGTATTACATTTGTACTTTATTGTATCCCCAACGGAGATGTATTATTCCTCCGATTGGAAGTGTTGTCAGTTGTACTCGCAAGTGTTGCAAGTTATATTGTAAGTGTCGTAACTTATACTTGATGGGTTATTAGACCACCTTGATGGGGTCAGCCCTGTATGAGTCATGTGGGTTAAAGGGTTATTAGACCACCCTAGTGGGGGTCGGCCTATTCAACATTATGTTAAGTGGTTAAGTTGGGGCCGACCTAGTTAAAGTTAAAAGACAAGTGAAGTAGTTTATAAATAGAGAGTGTGTCTCTCTCATTTTACACATTCTATTATTCACTCACTTCGCATTAGTGAGAGAGAGGAGGAGTGCACACAAGTGGAGGAGGAGCATGCTGTTGAAGATATCTATCTCTTGGGTTTGATCATTGTGATCCTTGTATTGATGTTTATTCTATCTCTGAGGAAGTTGAGGGGTTTTTCACCTTCTTGGTTTTCCCCGGTGAAATGTTTTGTGTCTCTTGTCTCTTGTCTCTTATGCTTGATATGTTGTACATGTTTTTCTTTCAGTTAAGATCTTAGATCTATTGAATTAAATGATGAAAAACTAACATGGTATCAGAGCTAGCCTGAAGGAAGGCATGATATGGCATTTATGACACTTGTTGCACTTGCGACAAATTGGAATCTAGGGTTTGATATAGCAAAAACCAGTCATCGTAGAACTTTCACTATAAATCCATTTTGGCAAAGGTCCAAGATCTAAAACTTTTACGGGTAGAAGGTAACATCCCCATGTACCTTTTTTCAGAAGAACAACATCTGATTTGTTGTACTTTGTGAGATATGATCCGTACAATATAGGGTTTCGGCCTCTTCCAGATCTCAGTCATAAACAGGTGACCTAGGAACAAAGGTCACAACATGGGCTAGGAAGCTCCAAATGAAATTATGAAAAAAGTGATAGTAATATCACAGACTGTAGTTTCTCAAGCAAGTTTTTCAGAGGCTGAAGTTGAACCACTGACACATGGCATGCCGTACAAGTTCGCTCTCCTGTTTTATCTTATAAACAAGTAACATTGTGACACTTGGCATAACTCTCTCTCAGAGAATTGAATTGAGGTCAGACATATGGGGTTGGAAAGATGAAAGATCGGGATACCACAGGCCAAAGTTTCAAACCCTGTGCATTCATAATTTCAGAGATGTACCAGAAACAATAAGGGGCATATTTATGTCAAAATAGAATTGGATTATGAGCACCTTCATTCTTGGCTTGTCACTACTGCAGGAATTTAGGGCTTCGGAGAAAGTTGGAATTTTTGGAATCGAATTACATAGCTGAATGATCCTCATCAAAATCAAAATTTAGAGACCAAGATCAAATTTTTTGGTTGGGCAGAAGGCCGAGCTTGATCAAACCCTAGTTCAGGATCTTGTCTAGAAGATCCGGAAGTTTCAAAGGAAATTTTGAGGGGTCAAATTTTGGAGATTTCAAAATTGAAGTATACCAGCTTGATCAACTCAGTAATGTTGAGCCCAGAATTGGCCCTTTTTTACCATCATTTATCATCGTCCCTTCCCTTGTCTTACACCAATTACCTTGGCAATTCAACTTATTGTCCTTATCTATTCCCCAAATTACCAAGGTATGGCCGATTATTGTTTTATTGTGTTAATACTTATGATTGTGATGATTAAAGCTGTGCATCTCTTAATCTGTGCTAACATGATGCGATTTATGAAGGTAGTAAGACAATAGACTGCAGGAAGATCGGAGCTGAACAAGTCATGAAGGAACGTTCATCACTTGTGGAAGGTTCCTTGGGGCTTAAATCGTCAATCAAGGCACAGTCGTGGCAGGGCAGCTGTAACAGAAGAACTATCTTAAGTATGTCGCTGCTCAAATCCAACTGTGAGCTGGAAGGACCGTCACTCTTGGGACAATTAATACTTCTCTCATATTTGGATATTTTAGTTCTGCCACGCATTGTAACAGCTAGATTATTTAGGGCGCCTGAAGATCAGAGATCTTCATGGCTGCCCAATTATAGGTTTAGATGTTGCAAATTGTATGTATAAATATGGGGAATTGCCTCGACTGAGGGGTTGGACAGCAAACAATTAATTTACCTTGTATTAGCAGCCAAGCCAAAACTGTGTACTCATTCTTCTGTTAATATAAGGAGTTACTTCTGAGTTAAAGAAGAGTGTTGTTCAACCAGCGTCTCTGTGTGAAGACTGGGCCCGTCTTCCACAGAGATTGCTGCGTTAATTTAGGATTTCATCTTTCTCGTTGTGTGATGCTTTGTTCTTTCTTCTATACGCAGCAGCAATACTCATTGTGTGGATTTCTCAGTAATTGATTATATTTTTGTGAGATTGGTGAATGGTATCGAATAACAGTCGACTGAGTCAGGTTTGTTTTACATATTTCAATTTCTGTTCACACTGCTGTGTTCATCCTACAGCTGAGACGTAATCCCAGGAGCTCTTACAAATTAGCTTTCCTGTTATGTGTTGATTGATTTATATTTTGCAATCCAGTTTCTTAGAACAGTTGCTTTAATCTCTTTTATCAAATTCTAGAGTAATGTTCAGGTCATGCTTTATGATTCCCAACTGATTAAATTAGACAGTTGATTATTTTAGAATACAATTGAGACTTCCTTCCTGCAATTGTTGATTAGATCTGATCTTACTTCTGCTTGATGCATAATAGAAAAGAATTGTAGTATAGCAGTTAGAAGGCAATTGGGATTGCATAGATTCTTGGGGTGGACATGGATGATAGAAGATAAAATATTCACTTCTAATGGTTTTGTGTTTAAGCATATATTATGCACTTGTCCTTTGAAATAAAAAGACTTTCTCGGGTTGACAATAAATTTCATACGCTCTGTGTGTTTATATTTAAATATCTGCAATTAGAGTGCTTGACATTTTGGCGCCGTTGCCGGGGAAGGATGAAAACTAAACACTAGTCATTAGTTGATCTGATAATTGCTTTTAGTCAGTCTTTTGGTTGATTTGAAATGATCTGCTTCGCATGAATACGAGGGGGGTAAAACGCGATCACCTCCCGATCCCCAAAACCCCACAAATTACTAACAGTACAGGTGGTTCGGGTCGTGGTCGAGGTCCACCGCTGGGCAGAAGAACATTCATTGACGACCTTGTTGACCAAACTGATTCAGCTGTCAGATCTCGTCAACAGGGGACTCCTATCAAAAGAGGCCCTGCTGATCCTGGAGCGTTAGCATCAGGATCTACAGTGGAAGATACAGGAGCAGCTGTGATTCCTGCATATACTCCTGCTAAAGAAGTAACAGCTGATTCAGCTGTTGCAACCGAAGAACACGCAGCTGTTGCAACCGAAGAATACGCAGCTGTTACAACCGAAGAATACGCAGCTGTTACAACTGAGGTAAAGAACAAAGGAACAAACGAAGGAGAAGATACAGAAGAAAAGATGAGTAATAGACATGAGAACGAAGAGGAAGAAGCAGTGGTACAATACCATCATGAAGATAATTCCCCGCCAGAGACTATGGCTACATTGCAATTTCCAATACAGCAGCTAGAGGGGACAGCTCCTATGAAAAACATCTCACCGTCGGTGTTACCCCGCTTCCATGGCAGGGCGGCAGAGGATCCAGATGAATTCCTTTTTGAATTCGATATCCTCTGTCGCAGCTATGATTATGTCACAGATGCTCAAAAGTTAAAGCTTTTTCCTGCCACCCTGAAGGACAATGCATTACGATGGTTCATGAGCCTTGGGGGAGGGACTGTTGCTAATTGGAATAAGATGAAGCAAGTGTTCCTGGAAAAATATCAGGAATATTGCAACACCAGGGACAAAAGGGAGGAGTTATTCAAGATGGTACAAAAGGAGGATGAAAGCTTGGAGGATTTTGTAGAGAGGTTGCTGTACAATGTGCAGAGAGCTGGACAGACGAACATGGGACTAGATGTGCTTAAGATAATCCTGCTTCGAGGGATCAGGGACGATTGTTTAGACATGCTAAATTTATTAGGAAAGGGAGATATCTCTAAAGAACCCTTTGAGACAATTGTTGAATTATGTAAGAGATACTCCAGGGGATCTTCTAGGCATAACAAGCAGAATAAACGAGATAAGCTGGAACGCGATGTCTTTGACAGAACTCAGAAGTCATCCAATGGGGGAGCTACACGGGCAGAGATAGGCAATCTTCTTGAAAATTTTAAAACAGAAATGATGAGCTCTATCTCTTCAGAGATTGACGTCTTGAAGGCCAAGCAAAGACATGCAGTGGAGGATCTCACACTAGGTGTGTTTTGTCCCCGATGTAGAAAGACTCATCCACTGAAAGAATGCCCTCTTGACAAAGTACAAGTGTGTCAGCTGTGCAAGTTGAACCATGATATGAAAGAATGCCCCACGTTGCCCCAAGTGAAGGCTGTTCTGCAGGCATCAACTCCAGAGGTGGATTCAGCCTACTTTATTGCACAGAAGAAACCCTGGTAGCCCCGGAATCAAGGTATGTCTCCCGATTCATTTCCATTTTTGAATAATTTGAATAATTGGAATACTAATATACAAAATGTGAATACACAATTCCCTTCAAATTATGCTCAGTGGAATTCCCCTCAACCTGCGATGCAAGGTTATAGTTCATGGAGTCCTTGGACACAGCCACCTCATCAACTGACTTCATGGTCTCCTGGATGGAGGAACTTCCATCCTGGGAACCAGTTTCCTCAACCACCTCCACCTCAACAGTTACCGTATCCTCCATATCCTCAATTTCAGCAATATCCTCAATACCTACCTCAGCAGTCGCAGCTGCAGCTGCAAAATAATCCTGTGCCTAACATACCAATACGGCCTCAGCTGCCTGCCCAACCTAACCCTAACCCAAATAATAAAACAGTCCAGCAGTTGGAAGCTCTCAATATGCCGGCCTACTCTCTCTCCCCTGTGCCTTGTAATGATATTCGCTTACGATCTGGAAAGCTAGTAGAACGTGTAACTGCAGGAAATATTCCATCAACTGTGTATGACAAAGGAGAGAGTTCCCAGCATCCATTTGATCCGGTTCCTGTCACTGAAGATGCTGAGCATCCCTCAGATGGGAGGGCTGAAACATTAAACGATGAAGTGGATAACACGCAGCCTACCCAGTTGGTAAGACAACCACCTTATCCTGAGAGATTGATGCTGCCACAAAAAGGGGGGCAACCTCAGTTCAATCTCCTAGGAGAATTGAAGAACCTTTATGTTAAGATTCCCCTTTTACAAGCTCTTCAAGATGTACCTATCTATGCTAGAACTGTTCGGGACCTGTGCACTAAAAGACCGGGAAGGAAACCCAGAGATCCTCCTACTGTTCATGTTATAGGGAATTTATCCGCTTTAATGACTGGAAAAACCCCTATAACTAAGTATGAGGATCCCGGCAATCCTACTGTCATTGTACACATAGGACAAACGCAGATACCCAACGTACTAGTAGATTTAGGAGCTGCGATTAATGTTATAACAATGGAGACTGTAAAGAAGCTCGGATTCACCAATATTAGACCGACCCCTACTATCTTAGAATTGGCAGACAGATCCACTATCAGACCCGAAGGGATTTTGGATGACCTTGTTATTTCAGTAGACTCATGGGAATACCCTGCCGATTTTCTGGTATTACAACCAAAATCACAGCTGGGGGGACATCCATTGATTTTGGGGAGGCCCTGGTTGGATACAGCCGATGCTTGTATCAGCTGTCGATCAGGATCTATGACTATATCTGATGGCATGGAAACCAAAAACCTCACCCTGTACCCTCCAGCACGGCCGAGTCTAGAAACTGAAACCTCCCTTTGGATAGAACAGGAAGAAGAGGAAGATGTTCAGCCATTACTAACAATAGGGAAGGCACTAACCTTCAAAAACGAAACAGAAGACGATGCCATTAATAATTTCATTAGCGAACCTGCTTCAGTAGACAAGGAAGTTTATCAACTCCTGAACAGTACCCTCGGTAAAGAAGAACAAGAACAGCTTACGGAGGAAGCACTAGCCAATGACACAAACATAATCCCAGTATTGAAAAACTCGAGAAGTATTCCTATTGAGGTAGAGCCTGGAAGAACTTTGAACATCAATCCTGGTCTCTCCTCAGAAGAACAAAAGCGCCTAACCAATCTCTTGAAGGAACGTAAGGGGGCATTCGCCTGGGAGTATACAGACATGAAGGGTATTCCTTCTAGTCTGTGCACTCATCATATTTATATTAAAAACGACTCCCGGCCTGTATGTCAACCCCAACGACGCATGAACCCCAATCTGAGGGATATAGTGAAGGAAGAAATCCAGAAACTCTTGGAAGCAGGATTCATCTATCCTATCTCAGACAGTGAGTGGGTTTCCCCACTTGTAATTGTACCCAAGAAAAATGGTAAATGGAGAGTCTGTGTCGATTATAGGGAGCTGAACAAGGCTACACAGAAGGATCACTTTCCTCTGCCTTTTATTGACCAGGTACTTGATAACCTATCTGGGAAGAAGTTCTTCTCCTTCTTGGATGGGTTCAGTGGGTACAATCAAATTCAGATTGCTCCAGAGGATCAGGATAAGACCACCTTCACCTGCCCCTGGGGAACGTTCGCCTACAGGGTGCTTCCCTTTGGATTGTGCAATGCACCTGCAACGTTCCAAAGAGCTGTGATTGGCATATTTTCTGAATTGGTAAATGATAGCATGGAAGTTTTTATGGATGATTTCACTCCTTATGGCAGGGATTTTGAGGAAGCACTGGAAAATTTGAAAAAGGTTTTAATTCGCTGTGAACAGGCTCGCCTCTCACTAAGCACTGAAAAATGCCACATGATGATGAGTGAGGGGGTGGTATTAGGACATTTCATCTCTACTGACGGTATTCAAGTGGATCCTTCAAAAATTAAGGTGATAAAGAATATACCAACCCCTTCAACTCAGAAAGAGGTGCGAAGTTTTCTGGGACATGCTGGGTATTACAGGAGATTCATAGAAAACTTCTCCAAACTTGCTTCTCCTTTGTTTTCATTGTTAATGGAGGACGCACAGTTTGTATGGAGTACAGCATGCCAGACAGCATTTGATGAGCTTAAAGAGAAACTGTCCACAACCCCTATTTTAAGGGGACCTAATTGGACCATACCTTTCCACATTTCTTCAGATGCTTCTGATACCGCCATTGGAGCAGTACTAGGACAGCAGGATGGTCAAGTAACTTATGCTATTTATTATGTTAGTAAAAACTTAGCCCCTGCTGAACTAAATTATACTGTTACTGAAAAAGAATTCCTTGCTATTGTTTATTCTATTAATAAGTTTCGGCATTACATTACTGGGTATCCTACATTTGTGCATACTGATCACTCTGCCATTAAGTATTTAATGAATAAACCTGTCACTAATGCCAGAGTAACCAGGTGGATTTTATTATTACAGGAATTTGATATTACTATTATAGATAAACCTGGAAAAGAAAATGTTGTTGCTGATTTTTTATCACGATTTACTAACAGTGATGACAGTTCACCTGTTGAGGATGCTTTCCCGGATGAACATTTATTCGCACTCTCAGCTCATTCACCCTGGTATGCAGACATTGCTAATTATTTGGCTGCAGGGAAGCTCCCGCCACATATGTCTAAACGAGAGAAAAGAAAAATTATTCAGCAAAGTGCCAGGTATTGTTGGCTCAAAGGCCATCTCTTTTACACATGACCTGATCTTGAAATTAGAAGATGTGTAAGGGAAGATGAGATCTTTCATATACTGAAGGACTGTCACGATGAACCTTGCGGAGGACACTTTGCAGATAAAAGAACAGGGCATAAGGCGTTGCGGATGGGCTATTATTGGCCGACACTGTTCAGAGATGCTAAAAGATATGTTCAGTCCTGTGACAGCTGCCAAAGGATGGGCCAACCTAATAAGACAGATCAGATGCCTTTACAGCCCCAAGTGATACTAGAACCGTTTGATAGATGGGCATTGGACTTTGTTGGTCCTATCAACCCTCCTTCCAAACAGAAGGTTTACATCTTGGTGTGTACAGATTACATGACTAAGTGGGTAGAAGCTGTAGCTTTGGCTAAGGCAAATGACCAGGCGGTGATTGATTTCCTGTACAGTGAAGTTTTTACCCGTTTTGGAGTACCAAAGGAAGTAGTTACCGATGGGGGACCACAATTTATTTCACACCAATTTGAATCCTTGCTCCGGAAGTATCATGTGCAGCACAAGATAGCTTCACCTTATCATCCCCAGGCCAATGGTCAGGTGGAAAGCACTAATAAAGTTATCGAAGCAATCCTTACTAAAACAGTTAAAAGCCATCGAAGGGATTGGGCTAACAGACTTCCAGAAGCACTGTGGGCATATCGCACGACTTGGCGCAACACCACGGGATTTTCTCCCTATGATCTGGTGTATGGTAAGAGTGCCATCTTTCCAATTGAATTTGAGATCAAGACCCTGAAAACAACCATTGAAATGAACCTGGATGTAACAGAAGCCCAGAAAAGAAGATTGAATCAATTGAATGAATTGGATGAGAAACGGTTAGCTGCGGTAGACCAGACTGTGCTGCTTCAGCAACAGAGATCTAATTGGCATGACTGATTCATCAAAAAGAAAATCTTCCATGAAGGAGACTGGGAACTATTATACGACTCCAGATTCAAGAAAGATTTCAAAGGGAAATTACGCACAAGATGGCTGGGTCCATATTTGGTTGACAGGGTATTTGACAACGGAACTGTTCGCCTGGTCACCATTGATGAAAACCGTATACCATTACTTGCTAATGGCCACAGACTGCAATTGTATCGGAAGCCCATTTCGAAAGATGCATTCATTTCACAGATTGCTGCTGATCCAAACTACCAATTGGCACCAGAGCAGGAACATTTTTCTACCTTTGCCAAATCTTAAAATGAAAATTATATTTGCTGTACATAAATAATTTCTTGCTGTAGCGTATAGTTGTCGTTTTCTTTCTCTTTGCATTTGATCTCTTTGCTTGCTGTTGTCTTTTAAAAAAAAAATTTCAGGGAAGCGCCAGGAGAACGATCAGTTTGGGGCCCATAATGAAAATCTCTCTGTGCTGTCCTTGTGTTAAAAAAAAAAAAAAAAAAAAAAAAAAAAAATTCGGCAGCTGCAACATATTTTCCGGCAGCTGCAACATATTTTCCGGCGGCTGCAACATATTTTCCGGCAGCCGTATATCCTTTTTTCCGGCAACCATATTCTCCATTTCCCGGTAGCCATAATGCCCTTTCCGTCAGCCGTCAATCTTTTGCGGCTGCAACATCGGTGGCTGCAACATTTGCGGCTGCAACATCGGCGGCTGCGACATTTGCGGCTGCAACATCAGCGGCTGCAACATCGGCGGCTGCAACTCCAGTTTTCGCGGCTGCCACCTCATCGTCCCCATGGTTGCCACCTCATTCACCAGCTATGGCCACCTCATCTCCCACGGCTGCCATCTCATTTTCCGCAGCTGCCACTCCATTTACCAGTCACGGCCATTTCACTTCCCGGTAGCCGTAATGTTTTTTTTTTTTCCCGCCCGCCGTCAAATCTTTTCCGACAGCTGCAACTCCGGCAGCTGCAATTCCGGCAGCTGCAATTCCGGCAGCTGCAATTTCGGCGGCTGTAACTTCGGCGGCTGCAACATCTTTTTCCCGCAGCCGCCACATCATTTCCTGGCTGCCACCTTATTTCTCGGCGGCTGCCACCTCATTGACCAAGTCACTTCCACATCATTTCCACATAGCTTCCATTTCTTTCCAGCGGCTGCGACATATTTCCCATAGCCGTAAAATCTTTTCCCGCCAGCTGTAAGTTTTTTTTCCCACCGCCGTAAAATTTTCCCGTGACAGCCATAATTTTCCATGATATCGTGAATCTTTTTCCGGCTGCCGCGAATTCTTTTCCGGTGGCTGTAACTTCTTTCCTGCCAACTGCAACAAGATTTTTCATCGGCCGTGTGATCATTTCTTTGGCAACTTGTAGTGGTAACTCCCATGTTAACAGAAGGATTGTTCAACCTGCTAATTATGATGCTGATTCATCCCAGTCCTGCCGGCGAACTCATCATTTTAACCCGGAGGATGCGACGCCTTGTGTTTTACCGGCGAAGGGAATCAGTGCCTTATCCGAGTCATCATGATCCCACGTCTGACTGTGCACGCGTTCGGCTCCGTGACGTCACCAATTCCATGCTCCACCAGTTTCCACAGCCTTCCGACGTACAGTTTTATGAGGTATGGCTTTCATTTATCACGTGATTAAGTATTGATATCATTTAAACGAGATTGGCCGTACCTTCACTCGCACCACCATTTATATCTGATTAAACCTTTCCCTCGTACGACGTAATAATATTAACTGCCACCTTCCCCAATTCGGCATGAAAATTTTAAACTCTTCTCTGCGCTTAACTTTCTGAATTAGTTCATTCGCTCAACGTCTCCGCTCAACGATTCGTGCGTTCTCTGTGCTGCAACTTCCATTCTGGGATCCTGTACTCTGTCGAACAGCAGTTTCATCTTGCAGCCAGGACCATGGGCATTCCAGTTCGCCATGAACCTTTCAATACCCGGGAACTTAGACGGAATTTGCAGGTTCTGGCCATTTTTCAAGCCGCTGGCTGGGTCGAGTTCTTTGAACGACTGGATGGATTCGATCGGGACGCAGCCCTGCAATTCGCATTGAATCTTACTAAAACACACTCCACGGTGTGGGGGCTGTGTATAGATGTTTCGGAGGTCATTATATCCGAGGTTACAGCTATCCCGTTGGTGGGAAAACCTTGGTTTAACCGTCGAGTCCCTGCAACGGTTGCACGGGAAGAATTTTTACTTCCAGGGGAGCAAGTTGAAGCATCCAGGCGAGGGATTGCATTGAAGTCACTGCCGCAGCCATGGGACCAGGTTGCTATCTTCCTCAAGAAATACATAACTTGTGAAGGTAGATACCAAACTGTGTACAACTCTGAACTTCCTTTGCTTTCTCATCTCCGTCATGGCATTTTGTTAAATATTCCATTTTATCTATTGCATGATTTGCGCCATATGGCAACATTTGTTCAATCTGCAAAACACCCATTATCCTCCCTTACTCACCATGGCCTTATTAAGTTAATTATTATAAGAACCCTGGCCCAACATAATATAACATGGGAGCAATTCATTACCCGACCACAGCAACCTGTTCCCTTGAGGGTCATTCCATTACAGCAAATACCGGTTCCGCCACAACAGGAGGACCGGAGTTCCTCCAGTGAAGTTGGGGGGAGGGATGAAACGGAAGAAGAACAATAGGGGGCACAAGCAGGACCATCCGGGAGGGATGAAACGGAAGAAGAACAACAGGGGGCACAGGCAGGACCATCCGGGGTGGATAAAACCACAGAGGAAGAACAAACAGGGGCACAGGCAGAGCCATTTGAAGTATATGAATCCCCAGCACAAGCAGAACCAGTGGGGGATGACACTGCATTTGAAGGAGAGCGAGGGGAAGCTCAAACAGAGATGTCAGGCGACAATGTAGATGAAACCCTCGCGGAAAACCTAGATAACAGGGCAGCTCCGACAGCAGAAGGTGAAATTGGAGCAGCATCAAAAGCTGCGACAATGGAACCTGAAGATGACGGAGCCAGAGCAATGGAAGAAGATATTGAGCTGGTCACAATCGAGTCTTCACCGGAGTGGGTAGGAGGAGGAGCTGTGATTGAAGAAGAACAGCATGGGGGGCAGGGAAATATTCCTTTAACTTCAGTTTTGCCTCCCTATGTTCCAGCTCCACGAGAAGAAACACTACAAAAAGGAAAGTCACAAAAGAAAACGCCACAGAAAAGGAAGAGGGCCACCAATGAGTTTGATTTAGTGGCACCAGTCAGAAGGAAACGAACTCGGTCAATCACAGCAGCAGAGGCAGCTAGAACAAAATGGGCAACCTTAGAGACACAGGTTGAACCCCCAATCCTTACACCAAAACCGAGGGATGCTCCACAAAGGCCAGTGGAGGAAGAGCCTGGAGTTGAGGGACTCTTGTATGAGAATGCAATGCTGAAAGAGGACCTTCAAGCACTTAGAAAGGAGCTGGAAACATGGAAGGAAATCTGCAGAAAGCAGGGTTGAAGAAAGATGTATACATTAATAGAGGCTGCAGACCAAGTGGAGGAATCAGCTTCTGCTGGAGCTGGAGAAAAGGATGAGCGAATACTCTGCCCCACCTGTGGGGAGATCTTTGAGGAAGCAGGCCATAAAATTTTACTTAGCACCTATTCAGCACAACAGCCTGTAGCCACAGAAGGGAAAGCAGTGGAGAAAGAAGGTACTGTTACACAAGAACCAGCACCTTTAAACATCCTGGCTACAGCTGCCACTTCCCATGATGCAAAAGTCATAGAACAGATGGGAGAAGAACAGGGAGTGGAGGATGCCCTGGAAATTTATGAGGAATGTATGGAAATCCCAAAATGCTCCCACAACATAGAAATCATAGAACAGATGGGAGAAGAACGGGAAATGAAGGATGCCCTGGAAATTTATGAGGAATGTATGGCAATCCCAAAATGCTCCCACAACATAGAAATCATAGAACAGATGGGAGAAGAACGGGAAATGAAGGATGCTCTGGAGCTTATAAAAGAATATGGTGAGACTCCAGAATGTTCCCTTGATACAGAGATCATGGAGCCAAAGGATACCCTGGAGGATAGTGAAGAATTTTGTGCTGTAACCCCAGAACGTTCCCAGGACACAATAATTTTAGAAGAAGAAACGGAAGGGCAGGACAGTGATAAGTTGGAACAGGATGCTGTAACACAAGAACCAGCAACCCTAAATTTGACCGTCCAACCAACTGAGCAGACAGGAGAAGAAGCTGGGACAGAGGATATTCTGGCATTTAACGATGAACTCTGGGTGGTGACCCCAGAAAGCTCTCATGATACAGAACTCATAGAAGAGGAGCTGCAACAAAGGAAGGATGAAGAGGTTGGCCAGGATGTTGTTACACAAGAACCAACATCTTTGGAGGCTGCGACAAAAACTCCTGAATTGCAGCCGGGAGATAACCTGGGAGTGGATATCATCCCTGACACACAGTGGAGTGACAATGAATAGGTACAGACACCATGCTCAGGTGACACTGAAATCCTGGAGGAGGAGCTGCAAATTGAAAAGGATATTCAGTCTCAGCAGCAGAATGACAAACAAGACACTGTTACACAAGAACCAGTGTCTCCAAAAGCAATGAAGGTAGCTGCTGAGGATGGGTTAAAGGATGTTGCTGTTACACAAGAACCAGCAACTCTCCTGTTAACATTAGATGCGCTGGAAGACACTGTCCCACAAGAACCAGTGCTTCCACCTCCTACAGGTGTCATTGAGTTGGATTCAGATTGAGTGTGTCCTGTAAACTTCCCCAGGCATAGCATAAGAGAACTGCAGAAAGGTCCCCACCACATCAAGTGTATTCTCAGATATCAGCAAGCAGCAGTGGAAGGGGAACAGTGAAGTTGGAAGATGCCGGGTTGCTCACAGAAGCTTTTCAAAAAAAAGATAGAGGGGATGCCTGATTTATCTACATTCTTTCCTCTCTCCTGGACAAAGTTCAGTGCAATATTCAGATGCAGGTTGTTGCATGAGGACATGCAACAGGATAGTTGGGGGGAGATGTTGAGCCCAGAATTGGCCCTTTTTGACCATCATTTATCATCGTCCCTTCCCTTGTCTTACACCAATTACCTTGGCAATTCAACTTATTGTCCTTATCTATTCCCCAAATTACCAAGGTATGGCCGATTATTGTTTTATTGTGTTAATACTTATGATTGTGATGATTAAAGCTGTGCATCTCTTAATCTATGCTAACATGATGCGATTTATGAAGGTAGTAAGACAATAGACTGCAGGAAGATCGGAGCTGAACAAGTCATGAAGGAACGTTCATCGCTTGTGGAAGGTTCCTTGGGGCTTAAATCGTCAATCAAGGCACAGTCGTGGCAGGGCAGCTGTAACAGAAGAACTATCTTAAGTATGTCGCTGCTCAAATCCAGCTGTGAGATGGAAGGACCGTCACTCTTGGGACAATTAATACTTCTCTCATATTTGGATATTTTAGTTCTGCCACGCATTGTAACAGCTAGATTATTTAGGGCGCCTGAAGATCAGAGATCTTCATGGCTGCCCAATTATAGGTTTAGATGTTGCAAATTGTATGTATAAATATGGGGAATTGCCTCGACTGAGGGGTTGGACAGCAAACAATTAATTTACCTTGTATTAGCAGCCAAGCCAAAACTGTGTACTCATTCTTCTGTTAATATAAGGAGTTACTTCTGAGTTAAAGAAGAGTGTTGTTCAACCAGCGTCTCTGTGTGAAGACTGGGCCCGTCTTCCACAGAGATTGCTGCGTTAATTTAGGATTTCATCTTTCTCGTTGTGTAATGCTTTGTTCTTTCTTCTATACGCAGCAGCAATACTCATTGTGTGGATTTCTCAGTAATTGATTATATTTTTGTGAGATTGGTGAATGGTATCGAATAACAGTCGACTGAGTCAGGTTTGTTTTACATATTTCAATTTCTGTTCACACTGCTGTGTTCATCCTACAGCTGAGACGTAATCCCAGGAGCTCTTACAAATTAGCTTTCCTGTTATGTGTTGATTGATTTATATTTTGCAATCCAGTTTCTTAGAACAGTTGCTTTAATCTCTTTTATCAAATTCTAGAGTAATGTTCAGGTCATGCTTTATGATTCCCAGCTGATTAAATTAGACAGTTGATTATTTTAGAATGCAATTGAGACTTCCTTCCTGCAATTGTTGATTAGATCTGATCTTACTTCTGCTTGATGCATAATAGAAAAGAATTGTAGTATAGCAGTTAGAAGGCAATTGGGATTGCATAGATTCTTGGGGTGGACATGGATGATAGAAGATAAAATATTCACTTCTAATGGTTTTGTGTTTAAGCATATATTATGCACTTATCCTTTGAAATAAAAAGACTTTCTCGGGTTGACAATAAATTTCATACGCTCTGTGTGTTGATATTTAAATATCTACAATTAGAGTGCTTGACAAGTAAGGCATATCTTTTCATCCAATCAAAAGTTTGAAATTCAAAGTTTGAATTTTTAGGGTTTCTCTGACAAACCCTAATACAGCTCTAGATCCAGTTTCAACAAATCAAAGTGGATTGGGTTAATCATAGAAGAGAATGAATTGAACACCTGCATAAGTGAAGAAGTTCCAGTTCCAGAGGGAGATGAGGCTGAGGCTTTACATGAGAAGGCTACAAGCAATCCCGACAAGTATGTTTTGAAATCTAGTCATGATTAAGTTTATGATATGTTTGTCTTCATATTATTAGTACAATCTTGATTAATATTAGACTTGTCTTATCACCTTAGTACAAGTATGAATGCTTGTAGACATTCATTGATTAGGGTTATGACACTTATGATTGTACTAATGCACCATGATGTTGTATGAGGTTGATGTTGTCCGCTAACATGAAAGGTACATCAAGAAAGACAGATCAAGTTCTAGATCAAGAACATATGACCATGGTGATATGAAGACAAAGACTCATCCATAACCATTATAGAAGCTCTACTTACGAGGTATGTATATTTTCTGGTTAACTTATGAGTTATGCATGTTACTAGCACAGGTCATTGAAGAGGACAAGAAGACATTGCTAGACATAACTAGCAAACATGATATCCAGGTATGTTTTTCCTGTATCAAGTTAGAACCCTACCTTGTGTTAGGATCTCTTATATAAGTATACCTTTGTATGATTGATGATTGTTCATGAAGTTATAAGTTTGAGTAATCATGGGATTATGCATATTGTGTTTCTTACTTTGATTAATTATATGACTAACCAGAAGAGTCCTATGGTCAAATAAGAATATGCATGAGTAATAGAAGTCCTCCCTGAAACCTTGAATACTAATGCTTGTGATAAATTACTCGTGTGTGAAATAATCATGACCATACATGTTAAGTTTATTTAGAATCATAATGTTTTGATAGTATTGAGATTATACTAATGGATGTATGATCATGTATGAGATCTCGAGGATGACACTAGTGCACACTTAAGCATGCATAGTGATCCAAGATGAATATAAGTTCAAGGAAAGTAAATCCAGGAAGCAAAGATCAAGAGGGAGCACACTCCAGTAGTTCCTGCAAGGAAGAAAAGATTGAGAGGGAGTCCACCCTACAAGTAAACAAAGATAAGTATTTGAATTGTCATTTATTATATGATTACTTAAATGATGTTGTTCAATCATGTGCATACTTATGTTCCTATATTTAGGATGTACATTTTGCAGTTTAGAAAAGTTACATTAATGAACAAGATACTACTAATATGAAAGTAATGGGTAAGTGGCCTATGGTACTGTACAACATTCCATTGCTACTTATCTAGAATGAAACCTCTTTGCTGACATATTGGGAGTAGTGAAAACTCTTAACAATGTTCTGGTAGAGATGGAAGGCATCTAGAAAGTTACCGTATGAAGACAGGATATGGATCAATGTTGTATTGAAGCATTGGCTAAGATAATTGCATGACTGTATGACATATTCCTTTATGTATAAGACTTCATTTTGTAAACTATGAGAAGTTTCTAATCATGCAATTAAATTTGACTTGTAGAAAAGATCGTGTACAATCACCTACAAAATAAGGACTACAACATTTGTTCCAGCAACGAAGATCAAAGAAAACTATATATTGAAGATATTGAAGAATCTGAAGTTCCCAGGATCCGGGATGCAATAATGGAAGGATGCTATGATCAAGGAGTACCAGTCGATCATGAATAATGATGTTTGGGATGTTTTCCTATTGGCCAGAAGAACTATCTTAGGCCAACTTAGAGAAAAAAAAGTCCACACACTCGACTTAGTACAGTCTTATATGTGTTTGGAGCAACTGTTTCTCACAGGATTTAGGCCATGCTGCCTGTGTGTGATGCTCTCAAAGATAGAGAGTCTCTTGAAGTGAGTGTGTCTCAGTTTAAGACTATCTGCTAACAAACTAGGAAAATTTAAGCTAACAATTATCTAATCCTAAGGACTAAATAACACAAAAATTAAAAGTTAATAGCTCCCAATGTTATCCTATGATAAAGTAACTGCTAATAATCTATCTAAAATGTTAGCTTCCTATCTCGGCCAAGAGCATAGATTTATTTATTTGACTAAAAGTTCGAAACAAAGAAAGTATTCACTAATTACATATCAGTAAAGAAATACCAAACTATAAAAGTGAATTTAAATTATCTCACAATGGATTAAACAAATATATTGTAAGCAATTATATGCATGAATTCCAAACTAGAGTCAAAGTTAACTAAGAAGATATATCATTCTGAAACATGAAAGTATAATCAACACTAATTTGCAATTGAAACAAATTCAACCTGCAAGTTAGATATTTACAAAAGTTGATTCACAAACCGTTGACATCATGAAAAAGTTCTTTAACATCAATATGAGGATAAATCACTTATGTTTCAAATGAGTATAAGCATTCAAATTTCCCGTAAAGAATTCCACATATAATATGAAGATATTTATATATGAAGATTAAAATAACAAAAGAGAGATAAACCACACAATATAGATATCTAAAACTTAGCTATGGTTTTAGTATTCTGGCACACTTGATATTCTTCAGAAGAAGTTCAGAGAAAATCTAAGTAAATAGAATAGAATTATACTGTATAATATTGGCTCTCCCATGTATTAGAAATCGAACCCTTGTTCCAAGTTTCGAAATTGTTTATATAGAAAAACATAAAACTCCTAACTCCCTAACAGTCCTATCTTCATGGAACCACGTGGATCCCTATCCAAATATACAATAATAGAAATATCACTTGACTTCATTTATGTTATAATTCTAATGCATGCCATCTAGTGACACCTGGAATTGAATGACACAATAGATGACTAATAACTTACTGGATAAAAACCAGTATCATTATTCTCGGGCACAAGATATCCTTGCATTAATCATCTCATCAATTGTCGATGAACAAAATTAGAAATGTGATGCCAGCAATGTAAAGGAAATGGTTGTATGTTCATAGCATCTCGGACCGGACCAGCTTCTAGTTCATATATTCCATGACACCTGGAATTCAAAACCAAATCAGTTAGCAAATCATGGACAATATAAACAAATGATAAATACAAATGCATAATAAATAGGATGCCTGCAGAATTTTAATTCTGCAAGTATCCTTATAAAACACTTTGTATTTAAATTAAAATCTGAATGTGTCTACTAACCTGTAATAACCGAATTTCGTATTACCTGTACATTCAAGCAAAACCATAAAACCAAAAATGAATTCTATCTTTCAAAGCATCAAAGTTTTGGATATGATTCAACAGAGACTCGAACCGGAACAACTCTCCTAGCTTCATTCAGTTTGGCCTTAAACCTCACAGCCCTCATTTTTACGATTCTGTTTTGTTTGACTAATTTTTTATTCTTTGACAAGATGTTCTTACCATAAGCTTTATACCTGAGCTTCTTTTCCTTTAAGAGATTCCATTTATCAACCCAGGCAGTCAAAACGGATTTCAAGCTCGCAATCTCTTCCATGGAGAATGCATTGACAACTTGAGATTCCTTTAGGTCGGTTTCCAAAGATGATATGACCTAAGCAAAGGGTATTTGAATAGGTTGTTGTGCTGGTTCCAAGTTTGGCTCTTCTACATCTCCCAGCCCTGTATGTGGCTCCTTATTAACTTCTTGCTCCACGTTGAGCATTGGGTTTGATCGTTTAACACTCACGCCCTCCTGTTCAGAAACTGATACATACTTGAGGTCTAGGATCATAAGACCAATTGGGGTTTGATTTGGCTGAGACTCAGTAGAATCTCTCAGTTCAACCACATGGGTATCTCTTGCAGCCAAATCCCTTTTCACAAAGAGCGCGGCAGCCATGCTACGAGTGGTTTGGCGAATTTCCTGATCACTCAACACTTTACTAACTTCTTGATCGACTGGTTTATGACTAACGTTTGGCTGTGGATGTAGTAGGGCATCATTTGGATAGGAAGGAATAGTCACAGGTCGACTCGTTTGGGGCCGAGGGTCAATAGAGGGTATGTCAGGGTCAGACTCAACCTTAGGGCCATCATCATTTGGGATTTGGCTGGGCTCAAGTACCTCGTGGTGTGGATCATTTTGAGGGCCAAGTTCCTTTGACTCAAGCTCATCTAGTTCTGTCCCAATATGCCTTTGCCTGGTTCTGGACCTCCATCGAGGCCACTCATCATTTTCCCCAAAATCGTTATGGGTGAGAAACGATTCACAAGAATCTCCCAGTTCTCCCAATCGGTAGGAAATGAGTATCTTAATAAGCCCATGATGAAACAAACTCTGTTCTTTATCTCCCACATTACCCTGATAAGTGCTGGCCATCTTCTACAAGCTATTGAGGAAGTAATACCACATATTCACGAGATTCCCTTTAAAAACCATTAAGAGCCGAAGATGATAAAACTGAGTCTGAGACAATCGTCCCTCATAGGTGACATACCTGATAATAAGCCCGAGCATTGCACGCCACTTCTTCTTCAGCAGCCAAGACGGGAAATCGGACTTATATTCAACTCGCTGGTTAGCTGGAGTAGAAAATTCCTTCCAGTCATCACTCCTCAAATGCTTACCCTTATACCAACATTCTCCCTCCATTGGCAAACCTATAGCCTGAGAAATGAATTCCTCTGACAATTCCAACACAATATCTCCTACCTGTTCTTTCATACCATCAAATGAAGTCGTGAATGCCCTGGAGACCATTAAATTAAAACAGAGAACCTATGCAGAAACCCTAACCATCCTTCCCTTACCACCATTTCACGGCATTCGAGAGTAGCGTCTAAGTATTCATCACCAATGAGCTCGAATCTAGAGACGGGATCCATAGCAACAATCACACAAACCTCAGGGATCTTCAAAACCCTAACTGAGAAATGAAACAAGCTCATCCTTAGCCCGTGCAGGTTTATCAAATCCCCAACCGACTTCATTCCACCAGTGTACTGTGAATACTCATGCGCAGTCATGGAACGCGGGATTATGATGTCTTCGAATCGGTAAAGGTTAGCAGAATTCACAGAGAGCTTATAGTGCAATAATGTCTCTCGGAACAATGACAAGCGGGTGATAGTTGGACATGACATTTGCCTTATGTGAATCAACAAATGGAAAACATTTTGGTTAGGCGAATATCAAACCTTTAATCCCCATGGTGTTTTCAATGTTAACCGACACATTCTCATATCAACACAACACTAAGGTATAATCAAAGTTCCAAACCTTCAAAGTATAAATTAATGGCTCCTACTACGTAATCATCCACCACCACATATCATTAATACCAAGATTTTCATAATACAAGATGGTACGGATTTAATCGAAGTCATGGTTATCATTTCAATGATGAGCAATAATTAATGAATGTAACCAAAACCAAAAATTACCCTTTGAAGAACATTTTAGTCACTTATGATCGAATCATGATATTTATCTCACCTCCAAGCATCATTAAAAATTTCATAATCCTATAGATCTCATCTCATCATAGAATTCAAAGTTCCCATATGGGGATGAGTATATAAAGATGGTGACCTTGTGATATTAATATAAAATGAGTTTTTACCCTCATAATTGTTATAATTATGAGAATGACCTTTTGGAAGTGGAATATTTCATTACACCAAGCATATGAATCGAAAAACAAATTGCCATAAAAAGTATCAATCTATTGAGTGAATCAATTAGAGACTATTAGTATAATGAATTTGCTCGACTTTGAATTTGCAAACATGACTGATGTTGTAAAATTAGGAGCTGCTAATTTTCAAAATTATGAATTCTACAAATAATCAACCAGAAATATGAAACTCAGTCAAGCATTCACTTCAAAATGAACACTGATGCTAATCCCTCTATACCAATCAATTTATCAACTTTATTGGGAGTACCTTCAGAATCAAAGATTCTGAAGGAACTACTAAAATATAAATGGATGAGTGTCGATCAAGGTTGTGACATGCAGTATGGTTCCTTGTCATCAAAACTTATATAATGGCCAATTGGATTTTAGTTTTCAATTGCTTCGGAGGGTGTTGCTTGCCAATAGGTCCCAACACCCAAAGGGAAGTCTGTTGTGACTTCCAAGTGGATATATAAGATCAAGCATGCTACAGATGGAATCATAGAGAAATACAAGGTGAGGTTTGTAGCTCGTGGCTTCTCCCATAAAGAGGGAATAGATTATGAAGAAAAATTTTCTCCTGTGGCTAGATAGACTTCCATCAGAACAGTACTTGCTCTGGCTGCAGTGATGAAGTGGAAGATACACCATATGGATGTCAAGATAGCTTTCTTGAATGGTGTAGTCAAAGAGGAAGTGTATGTGGAGCAGCCACTTGGTTTTGAGACACATGACAGGGAGTCATGTGTGTGTAGGTTGAGGAAATCCTTGTATGGCTTGAAGCAAGCTCCTAGGACTTGGTATGGTAGGATAGACAGCTTTCTATCTAGTTTGGGATTTACTAAGATTAAAGCAGATTCCAACCTTTAATACAAGGTTGAGGAAGGAAATATAGTGATACTATTACTGTATGTGGATGACCTGTTTGTTATAGGTGAGGATGGGTTGATTTCCGACACCAAGGGGAATCTTGCTGCCGAGTTCGAGATGAAGGACTTGGGGATGATGCATTACTTTCTAGGCATGGAGGTGTGGCAGAGTGTAGATGGTATATTCCTTGGACAAGGGAAGTATGCAGTAGAGATCCTGAAGTGGTTCGAGATGATGCACTGCAAGCCCATGTACACACCTATGGCATCGAACCTGAAGCTTCTGTGTGATGCTTCATCTGATCCGATTGATGTCACGGTGTATCGTCAGATGATTGGGTCCTTGATGTATCTGATGAACATGAGACCAGATATTTGCTTTGCTGTGAATACGTTGAGCCAGTTCCTGACGAATCCCAGAGGTGTTCACCTGGTTGTTGTAAAGCATATTCTGAAGTACCTGAAGGGTACAATTGATTATGGGATCAAGTATGATGCGAATCAAAGTTTTAACCTAGAGGGTTATGTTGATTCAGATTGGGCAGGAAGTGCTGTAGATAGGAAGAGCACTTCAGGGCGCTACTTCAGTATGGGATCAGGTGTGATATCTTGGTTTAGCAGGAAGTAGTCCTACGGAGCACTGAGTACAGCCGAAGCAAAGTATGTCACAACTTGTTTGGTCAATTGTGAGGCAGTATGGCTTAGGAAGCTACTGTCTAAGTTATTTGATCTCCAGTTGTATGCTACCTGTATCTTCTGTGAAAACCAGAGTTGTGTGAAGTTGCCTGAGAACCTAGTGTTCCATGACAAGTCGAAGCACATCGAGATCAAGTATCACTATATCAGGGATATGGTGCAAAGAGGAGCAGTGAAGATCCTGTATGTTGCGATGGATGAGCAGATTGCAGATGTGTTGACCAAACTAATAGCTAGAGTGAATTTCGAGTACTTCAAAGAGAGGCTTGGTGTTCTTCAGATAGAAGATACTTCGAGGAAGGAGTGATGGGACACATTTGTTGGAGCCATTCCAAGCATGGTGGTAGGAGGTTCCTTCCCATGGTTGTGGATGTAAGTGATGTGTGATGAACATCAGGACGATGCTCTGGATGATGTTCTATATGATGATGATCAGGTGGATCATATATGATGATATGCATCAGTTTGATGTTTTCTATGATCAGGTGGATCATATATGATGACATGCATCAGTTGGATGCTTTGTATGATTAGCTGGATCATGTATGATTATATGCATCAGTTGGATGCTTTGTATGATCAGTTGGATCATATGTGATCATATGTATTAGGTGGATGCATTGTATGATCATTTTGATCATGTGTGATGAGCATCAGGTGGATGCTCCAGATGATGTGCATCAGGATGATGTACTGTATGATGATCAAGACGATCATGTGTGATTAGCATCAAGTCGATGCTCCAGATGATGTACATCAGGATGATGCACTATATGATGATGATTATGATCATGAGTATCAGGTTGATACTCTGTGGCCGTGGACAGGTTGTGCAGGTAGCATAGAAAATATCCCGGGAGATCTGGACAGGTAGAGCTGTGTGCTCGTAACAACCTGGGATGCTCTTTCGAGGTTTTGCTACAGTTTCGCATAGAAAAGATCCTAGAGATCCGAACAGGTCAAGCTGTGTGCTAGTAAAAGATATTGGGAAGCTCTATAGAGATCTTGCAGGTTGCAAGATGCTCTTTAAATTTTTTGTGAAAGTTCACATAGAAAAGATCCTGAAGATCCGGACAGGTAGAGCTGTGTGCTCATAACAACCTCAGATTCTCTATAGAGATCTTGCAGGTTGCAAGATGCTCTTTAAAGGTTTTTTGAAGGTCACATGTAAAAAATCCTGGGAGATCCAAACAGGTAGATCTGTGTGCTCATAACAACCTAGGATGCTCTTTCAAGGTTTTGTTGACGCACATAATTAGTCCTAGGATCCACAGTATGGTCAAAGATGATGAAGACCTACAGGAGGCTAGGCCTACATCCAGCATGAAAAAGTGTTGGCTCTGTAGAAATTCCTATGACGAGAAGAATTCAGAGATAACCCAGTGATCGAGATGACAGGTACAACAGTAGTGATGATGATGATGCTCCATGATCCAGTGACGATGATCCAGCTCCAGAATTGAAGACTTCTGCCTATATGTATTGATGACTTGTGTCAAGAGAATACCTTCCTAGTTAAGAGGGAGTGTTTATGTATTTGTAACTTCGGAAGATAGTCACTTGTATATTGTATGTATTACATTTGTACTTTATTGTATCCCCAACGCAGATGTATTATTCCTCCGATTGGAAGTGTCATCAATTGTACTTGCAAGTGTCACAAGTTATATTGTAAGTGTCGTAACTTATACTTGATGGGTTATTAGACCACCCTAGTGGGGGTCAGCCCAGTCAACATTATGTTAAGTGGTTAAGTTGGGGCCGACCTAGTTAAAGTTAAAAGACAAGTGGAGTAGTGTATAAATAGAGAGTCTATCTCTCTCATTTTACACATTCTATTATTCACTCACTTCGCATTAGTGAGAGAGAGGAGGAGTGTTCACAAGTGGAGGAGGAGAATGGTGTTGAAGATATCTATCTCTTGGGTTTGATCATTGTGATCCTTGTATTGATACTTATTCTATCTCTGAGTAAGTTACGGGGTTTTTCACCTCCTTTGTTTTCCCCGGTGAAATGTTTTTTGTCTCTTGTCTCTTGTCTCTTATGCTTGATATGTTGTACATGTTGTTCTTTCAGTTAAGATCCTAGATCTATTGAATTAAATGATGAAAAACTAACATCCTACTCACCCTATCCCTAACCCCCCTCTCTCTTTCTCTCTCTCTCCCCTCCCTCCATAACCGTAATCCTCCTCTCTCTCAATGTTTATCCTAATATTCCTTCTCCATACCATTAAACATCCCCCCAACTCCCTAATAACCCACTACCTCTCTCTCTCTCTCTCTCTCTCTCTCTCTCTCTTCTACCACTAAACATCATCTCTCTCACTTTATCCATAATACCCCCCTCTCTTTATGTTTCTTCTAATCCCCCTTCCCAATACAACTAACCATCCCCCTGTTGAAGTCCCGGGTATGTTAGTGCTTTTATGTTTTCCAAGGCTAGCAATAGAGGGTGACAATCCAATCTAAAAGGCTTTAAACAACTCTACACAAGAGTAGTTCTATTCCCAGACTATTTGGTGTGGTTGAATCCCATGGATATAAGGCCTCTGCTAGCACTTAAGTGGGTTGATCCTGATGGATCTGTCTTCCTGTGAAGGAAGATCAAAAGAGTTCTATGCTTAAGGTAATTAGTGTTGCTTAAGGGAAATCTAAGTAAGTTAGATCTAACTTAAGAAAGTGTGTTTGATTCATGCAGAACAATCCGATATGAATAAAATTGGTTAAATTCTTTCACCAACACATAGACATATGAATTGGATCCAGTTTAACCATCATTAAATAAAATAGAAAATTACAATTGATTGATTTCACTTAAATAACTAAGCACATTTAATGTTGTTCTCTTAAACCTTGCCAGTTGACAAACTAGCAGTAATGAAGCTATAAGCATTTATCATTTGCAAAGATAAAGAAATGAATTAAATGAATAAATTCACTTAATACATATTAACATCCAGACTGTAAATTCAAACAAATTTAATCCACAAACCAGATGCATTCATTAAATTGCAAAAGATAAAACAAAATTGATTTAATAATTAGGGTGAAAAATTGGAAATCATCAAAGAAATTTGACAAAATAGACAAATAAGATGACAAAAGAAACTAACTTTGATTCATTAGGTTTGCAAAAAATTACAATATCTCAGTTGAAACAACGTGTTAGGATATTCCTATACTCCATCCTAGTCCTAGCAACATTTTCATTATTTGCATTTTCAGTCATACATGCACTTTTAGGGTTTGCATGCATTATTTAGGGTTTGCATGCATTTGAATGCATCCCAGTCATCAGTCCTAGCACCTAGCCCTCATCTAGCTAGCCCCCAGAGATTCTTTCCACTCAGTTTCAACCCTCCTAGAGCTTAGTGCACCCTCATTTCACCTACTGCATGAGAAAGGCGCCCTTCCTTACCTACCATTCAATTATATTCAGTTCTCTCCTTGATTTAAGGCTAGACTGACTCTCAACTGACTGTATCACTCCGATGGACCTCTTGTGAGACTTGACTTCTCATTCTGACTTCAGTTAGCTCCTCATGCGCCCTACACTGAGCCTCCTTCATTCAATTAGTTCCAGTTACACCTACCACACTTAGTTAGACTCAGTTTGACTGATGGTTGATAGTTACTTGAGCATTGATGACTCCACTGATGATGAGATAGACTTCTAGTTCTAATCCGATGACACTCCAGTGATCTTTTGATCACTCCATGAAGGATAATTCGAATTGCCACCTTAGGCATTCAAATCCTCATGCATTGTACTATTTATTTGTCCATATTGTGATTAATTAATTAGTGTGTGTGAAGTATTTTTGCTTCTATCCGAGTTCTTGTTGTTGCAGAAACATCCCCCTGAAAATTTTTTACATATTAGGGCCCCTCCTTTTATTTTTCTAGAAAGACTTCCTTAAGAGTTTAATTCTCCTTTTTACTTTGTTTTTCAACTTAAGATCCTGCTTTGAAAATTTCAAGTTTTTCTTCTAAGGACAATATTCATGAAATTTTTTTGAAGTTGCAGAACCTTTCAAGTTATCCTCCCGCATTTGCGGAACCTTTCAAGTTATCCTCTTGAAATTACGGAACCATTCAGCTTATCCTCCCGAAACTGCGGGAGCCATTCGTATAAGCCTCCCGAAACTGCGCAAAATACTTAGAAATTATTTCTCGAAACTGCGGAAGCTATTTGGGAAAGTCTCTCGAAATGGAAAAAAGGTTCAAGAAAGCCTTCCGAAGCTGCGGAACCATTCAGGTTTCTCTCTCGAAACTGCGGGAGTCATTCACGTTATTTTCCCGAAAAGCTGCCGAAGGACTTGGTCTCATTGAAAAAATCTTAAGTCTTTTTCTCTCAAATTTGCGGAAGCTATTCGCGAAATCCTTCCAAAACTACGGAAGCTATTTGAGAAAGCCTTCTGCAACTACAGAAGCATTCACATTATTCTCTCTAAACCCCACGGAGAGACTTAGAAATTATTCGAGTTGCGGAAGCCATTCTCCAATCCTTTCCAAAACGGCGGGAACCTTCGCCAAATTGTTCCGCAATTGCGGAAGAGATTGGCCTATCTCCATTGAAATTGTGGAAAGAATTCTTTTGTTCTCCCAAAACTGCGGGATGAATCAGTAAAACCACTCGCAACAAGTTTCCAAAGGTTGCATTTCAGAAGGATACGCCAATCTCTTCCGAAACGCTGAGGCCATTCGCCATATCGTTCAGCAATTGCGGGTGAAACTCGTGAGTCTGCCCCGCAAGTGACGGTCGTGCACAAATGCCGAGGCAGCTTGAAAAGACCGCGCCATACAAACTTTAAATCCATTTTAAATGCACCACCCACCGGATTAATGCCACACATGTCTAACTCGTTTAAAAGGATGGTGGGGGTTTGGGTTGGTCACATTGTTAGTTTTAGTTCGAACAAACACCGTTGGCCAGATCGCGCCGGACCGCTCTAGCTCAGCTTGTCCACGACTGCGTCCACCTTACTCAGCCACTATCACGGTGCCAAGTAGGTTTCTAACCGCTATTTTTGTCTCTTCTCCACGTCAGATTACCTTTGGTTTTTTTCCCATCTATAACGTGGCCGATAGGCATTGGTCGTATATGTCGTTATTTTATTTTTAAAAGCCACCGAGGCCCCTTGGGTTTCTCGTTCCCATCAGCTAAAATCCATAACTGTGACCACTCGAGTTTTTCACCGGCCACATTCCAAGCATCGTCACCTTCGAACCAGCCATACAACATCTCATAAACATTATTAATAACAGTAGTGGTCGGCTGAACCCCTCACCTATTCATGAATGTGGAAAGTGGTCCCTAATTTCGTCTTAAGATTGTCTCAATTTAAGCTGACCCGCCATTGACCATTAGAAGTGCAACAATGAAGGATACCCTCTCTCCTAGGGCTAAATGGGAAGTAGGTTGTTTCCACGTCGTATGCTTACCCTTTCGGAAACATTCCAAACTTTTTCTCCTTAGGATAATCGAGTCTCAGAACTATATTTCTTGTTTGGAGTGGTTTATTTTGCTTCCCCAACATGCAGCTTCATAATTTGTCTATATATCTCATTAGCATGTTGAAATGGTCCTTCTTTTTGTTAAAATATCATAACAGGTTGCACATTTTTATAATGACTTGTATTTGTTTGCTAGCAGGGATAAGCCAAGATGCCAAAAGGTGGTAGAAAGAAAGCTAAAGTGATGGAACCAGAGCCAGTACTACTTAGGACTGAAACTGTGTTCCAAGATACTAAGTGTACCACCGGCATGCCTCCCGAAGTCCGCTGGGGCGATATTTACAGGATGATCAAGGACCAGGATATCCTAGATGCATTATTGGAGGAAGAACAGATCTACTGCAACATCAAAACTTCAGGCATAGCTAGGGCTTATACCCACCTGAATTATTCCCATGTTCTAAAGTGATCGGGTGGATACTGGAACATACTAATTGTTAACACCTAAAAAGTGCTCACTAGCTCATTCCCTTACTCACATGACCCATTTGTCCACTTTTCCACCATCTGAGCCTCTGAAACCAACAAAAGGTCACCAAAAGACCTTAGTACACCCCTTTTTCCATTAAAAAAGATTATTTTTCCAAGAAAATCATAAAAAACCCTCAAAAAGGGTCCAAATTCCCAAAAATATTAAAAAGGGAATTAAAATATTATTTTTATTCAAAAAAGGAAAAAGGAGGGAAAATTACCTAAACTATGTTGGTCAATACCATTGGTTTCCACAAAACCACAAATGGTATTCCTCACCACCAAAACCTATAAAAAGGTGGTAGAGGCTCCTCATTTCACATCCTTCCATTATCTCATCCTTATGCTGCTGAAATCTCCCCTGAGCACTTTTAGCCATTGAAGCAACCTTGGAGAAAGAGACCTATTGGAGTTTGGAGCTACTCATCTTGGGAGTTGCTCAACATCAACCTTCACCATTGAAGGTAATATCGCAAGCACTTGCTTGCCCCCCACTTTTCAATACAAAAATTATTTCTTATGTTTCTTGTTCTTGATTTTTGAAATATTTAAATTATTTGCTTAGATTCTTGCTTAGATCCATGAAAAGTATTGTTTATTTAGTTTATTGTTTTTATTTCTATTGAAACTGCTACTACTAGTTAGTAGGTGCCCATAGCACTAAGCTTGGTTGCAAAACCGAGCCAACAGTTTTTGGCGACTCCGCTTTGGTTTGAACTTTAGATCTCTAGTTTTGCCTTTAAATCTTAGTTTTTATGAGTTTTTAACCTTTAGATCCATAGATCTGCCATCTTAGACAGCAGATCCATTGCTGCTCTGAGTTTTGGCCCCATAAACAGCCCGAAATTTTCAATTTTCGGGTTCGTTTCTCGGTTTCCGTGCACGGCTTCCGCCTCGCGGTTTTTTGCCAGACAGTCGCGCGGTCCATCGCGACTTTTCTGCGTTTTTCCGCGCGGCCCATCGCGGCTTTTTGCCAGACAGTCGCGCGGTCCATCGCGACTTTTCTGCGTTTTTCCGCGCGGCCCATCGCGGCTTTTTGCCAGAAACCCGCGCGGTCCATCGCGACTGTGCGACAGAAACCCGCACGGTCCATCGCGACTTTTGGCCCAAAACCCGCGCGGTCCATCGCGACTTTTGGTCCAAAACCCGCGCGGTCCATGTCATTTTTTGGCCGCGCAGCTCAATTTTCAAACGACCATATCTCCCTCTCCCGAACTCCGTTTGAAATGATTTTTTTTTTCAAATTGGGTGTTTTCGATCAAGGAATCCAAATATGCTATTAGATTTAAGAAATTTTCCATAAAAATTTATCTAATATTGTATTTTAGTGTTATTTATCACTTCAGTTCACCCATTTTGGCTCATTTTTTACAGTATTGATTCTTCATATTTTACAGCCATAGAAAAAAATTTTACTATTTAAAAGTGCATATCTAGAAATCTTTTTAAAAATTTTCAAGAAAGTGAAAGAAAGACTCATTATTGCATTTTCATCTAGATTCAAATTTTTTCCTGTTTACTTCTTTAAAATCTTGCCCTTAGCAATTTTTCTCAAAACAAAGAAATCCATTATTTCTTTTAAAAAGAAGTCTATTATTTGCTTTCATAAATCCAAGAAATCCTTTATTTTTTGAGTTATTTTTTGAAAAGCATTTAAATTCCTTTTTAGTGAAAAAGTCATAAATATTTGCTTTTTATTTTCGAAAAATCCTTTATTTTTTGAAAATTTCTTGTAAAAGCATTTAATTTTTTCAAGTTCAGTTTACAACACCTCACGTGCACTCACACGATCACTTAATTGAACTAAGCCTTAAAACGTACCTTAATTTGAACACACTTTTAACCCCACTTGGGGAACACTAAAAGAATTCTTGTAGCTAGGTAGTATTGGGGGGATAGGTGTTCCAATAACACCCCTCAGTTCATACATCTGAGACATAGAAGTTGTCCAATTAGGGAGCTAAAATCTCTTAGTACTTTTTGGCGCGGTCACAACCGGTTTGTGGGAAGGCCTCTCCCTTAGGAGGGTTGAAGTCGCGAGGATGGTTCCGGAAGCCTGAGTGGGATACCGAAACCCATTCAGTAACCGAAGGGCTACCATTCGCAGTTCTCGGGATATCCCTGTATTGGGATATTGCGATCAAAGGACCAAACGGCAGATTTACCTTTTCTCGACGCGTCATGAACGGAGTATCCTAGTAGCCTGTCTTTTTAGGATTGATTACCCGGTGTCCCTCCCGGTAGGGGGATATCTAGCCGTTGTCTCAACATTCATATTGTCTGACTTGGATTTCATCACCTTGCAGAGGATATCGTCTATTTGAGTCACAATACTTTTAGATTAGGTGTTTGCATGATCTTTACCACCTTTTGAGTCTAGTTACACCTATTTTTTCTAGGAGCCGCTTGCATGTTGGTATTCTGACCAGTTGTTGCATTCCTCCACTTATTGTAGCACAGCTGCTAGAATAAGTGCATTTTTTGAGGATTGATTTTTTGGCCTGTGAGCCTTCTTTTTTCACTCCCCTTCTTGCACCCTTGGTTGCATTAGGGTTTTGAGTCTTTTACATATATATCACCACCTGATACTTAAAACATATTTTTTACATAAAAAAAAAACATATTCTCACCATTGAGAATTCTAGACGTTCTCGTCGTCTACAGGGCGAACTCCCAGAGTTTAGTCCACTTGGCTCTCCACGTCACGGACGCAGAGCATTGTCCCTTGATTCGACACATCGTCAATCAATTAGACAGTCATCCGATTCTGACATACACCACTTCACCTTTGATTTGGAGGTAGAATCCGAAAACCCCACCGAGTTACCACCAACCACAAATATGTCTGAAACACCAGTTGATCCACAATTTACATTAACCATAGGTCAGACATCCGCAGACCCTTCTGCGGCAGTACCATCCACGGCAACAACCACCCCCTTGGGTATGCCCAATATGGGTAACACTCCACATTCAGGAATGCCTAGCACAGGACCACCACCTGTCATGGGCATGCCCAACATGGGGGTCATACCCCCTTCGGTTTCCACAAACCCTATCCCAGGAATCCCCAGTGCGATTCCTAACCCAAGTGTAACTCATGTTGCACTTGGCAGTGCTATACCAGGAATCCCTGGTGTGATTCCTAACCCAAGTGTAACCCAAGTTGCACTTGGGAGCGCTAACCCATATCATGCCACACCTTTTGGAGGGCACATACCCTCCATACCCAGCATTCCTATAGGCGCTACTGGACCCCTACACCATACCACAATGGCTAGGCAGGTCCCAGTTCCGGTCACCACATCCGCTAGTCTACCATACATGGCAAGTCTCAACCTGCCAGATTTAGCTAGGCTCACAAATGACCCCATCAGACATGATCCTGCTTGGCCCCATATGCCCACTAAGCTTCCCTCTGACATCCCTAAGTTTGAGGGAAAGGCAGGAGAAGACCCCCAGAATCACATCATGTCCTTCCATTTATGGTGTTCCTCCAACTCCATTGTGGATGACTCAATCCGCCTACGGCTTTTACAACGCACCTTCACTGGCTCCGCAGCCAAATGGTATATCGAGCAGCCCCATGGGACGCATGCCACATTTACTTCCCTTGCCTCGACCTTCCTGCAGTTCTTTCAGCTACCAGTCCGCTATGATGCGGGCGTCGAAATCCTACTGTCTTGCAGACAGAACACAGCCACGCATATCACTGACCATATTCATGATTGGCGTCGGCGCCGAAGCCTATGCAAGATCAAATTAGACGACCGAATCTTCCTAGACTGGTTCCTTAAATCCCTCCTTCCTCTCATTGCGAAGGATGTAGCATCTGAAAGACCCCAGTCTGAGGAGGAGGCCATCCTTAAGGCCCAACAGTTTGATCTTATCTATGCCCAGTCAGGTTACCTATACACGATCATACCTGACGCCCCACGAGGTGACTCTGCACGCGGTGACACACCGGGGGCATCACATGCCGCTGATGGCATTATTGGCCAAATTACACCGCAAGCAAAACCTTTCAGTATGGTGAGCACCATGCCCGCCCCAGACCTTTCTAGGGCTACATCTAGTTCCGGGGCGACAACTTCTTATGCTCCAACAAACCAGACCCATCACGTTCATGGACCCTCTTGTCCACAACATTGTTATGGGCAAGCGCCATCAGCATATGTGCCTCCTACATACTATGCTCAACCTGCTACACAGAACCCCATTCAGTTCTCACCACAACCGTTGCAGTACCCACAGCAAACTGCCCCAGCTGCACCTCAACCATTGTACTATCCAATAGCTCAGGGTTACCAACAGCCCCAGCAGGCAACTGGACCACCTCCAGCACCACAGGCTTATTATCCACCACAACCTGCTCCTGCACCTGTGGTGAACCAAAATTCTCCCACTGCTCAAGGGCAAGTGTACACACAGCACAACCAGCCCCAGAACCAAAACAACCAGCGCAACCAAGGTGCGCAGCAGAACCGTGGTAGAGGTCATAACCGCGGTAATAACCAACAACATCAGCAAGGTCCTCCACCTCCCAATCCTCCGCAGAATAACAATGCTGCTCCTCCCAACCGCAATCCGGATCGGAATCCTAAGCAGCCTAGAAATAATAACCTCAGAACAAACCACCCTTGTTCTATCTGTGGAGTCTATGGTCATTACACGCATTCTTGCCCACATTTGGAGCGAGCTCGGCAACTCTGGACCGACGATGCACATCGTCAAGGGCAAGCGGTTCCTCAGCCGCCACCCAACCCTCCACCACCTCAACATCAACCCTTGGTGCTGCAAAACCCCTTTCCAAACCAGGGTGTAGTGAACACTCAGCCGTTAGCCCCCCCTCAGGGAAACGTGCCACCACAGCAGATCACATATGCAGCCCCTGATCAACCCATGTTTGATTCAGGTACTCACCATTTGTTGATGATGTCGACTGCCGCTGCCAACCTCCAAACCCGTCGGAACCAATATGGCTCCACCTCTGAAGCCCCTCCCACCGACAAAAACACTAACGTTAATCCCACAGATCAAACGTTACGTATACCTCCGGCTCCACTTGATGGCGCTTCCAAAGCACCTCGCTTCCCACTTCGTCGCATCAACAGTAATCCTAATTCTCGCGCTGCGTCGAATTACAACATTGTAGATGACTTAGCTCAATCTCCCGCAGCCATGTCTGCGTTAGAAGTCTTAAAAACCTGTCCTACTCAGTGCAAGACTTTACTTTCCACCATTGGGGCGATTGACCCAAATGATTCGAACTTGATGACCTTTGATTTAGACCAATCTGAACCATGACTGCCTTCTACCATAGCAGTCCAAGTTTCCGTTTCTATTCGGAATCTTGTCATCCATCGATGTATCATCGACGGAGGTGCATCTACATGTGTCATGTCCACTTTTGTTTGGCAAAAGTTGGGATCCCCTGCTCTCCAGCAATCCACCACTGCATTGCGGGCCTACGACGGCCGGTCAGCTCAACCTCAAGGTTTATTACCCAAGGTGCCCGTCCAATTAGGTTGGAAAACTGTGCCCATCGACATAGAGGTCATTAACGCCCAGCTCGACTATAACCTTTTACTTGGCCGCAGTTACATGTACGCCATGAAAGCGGTCGCCTCCTCCGTCTTCCGCACCATGATGTTCCCCCACGAGGGACGCGTGGTCAAAATTGACCAACTCACCTACTATGATCCCAACGCCCCTGCAGCACCCGAGAATGTTCTTCCCATGGTTGAACAACCCTCTTCTAGTGCAACTACCTCCTTTGTTTCTTCTGTGGGACCCAGACTTTACTCAGATACACCAATGACCTCTACATTCCAGGCCATTCCACCACCGTCACCGGAGACCCAAGTCGCAAACCTCTGTACTCTTTCACAGAATACACAAACATCCGGTAGTCAACCACCATTGATCCCCAGTCACATTGGTGTTACACCCATCCACACCATCCCCTTTCTATTTCCTCCTTCGGGTGTAGTAAGCGCCCCGGTTATGGATACCCTTACTCTCCCCGGGTTAACATTGGGATTACCCGTGTGGTATATTACGCCTCCCGTTCCTCCACTGACACCAAATGTCATCCTGCAACCGGTGCAACCCATTGTTACTTCTACCCAACCACCTCCCGGTATCAATACTCCTTCGTCATCGACGAACCCCCCTCCATTCATCAGGCCTACTGGGGGCAGAGGCCCACAACCATACACTGCGGTACCCCCACCCATGGCGGTTAAACCCCCACCGGTGTTTCGAGCTCCCCCTAAATGCTCGTTGTGCGATGAGATAGGCCATCCAACTCATCAATGCCCACAGTTACCATCTCTCCAAGAGCATATGAATATGTTGGACGATGACGCCGGCATCCCAGTCGTTAGACTTGAGCCACCTCCTCAGCCTCGCGACAGATCTCTGCACACCAACCATCCTTGTGCCATATGCAGTGTTTACGGCCACTACTCTCACCATTGTCCGGATCTACCTGACTATAGAGCAGCTCTCTACGAGATGAACAATTTGGACCTTGAGACGGCACCCCCTACTATCGAGGAGATCTACCCTCCCCCATCATCCTCATCTGGAGAGATTAACACCATCTACATGATCTCTTCGACTACCACTACCTCATCGCTCGATTTGACCACTCAAAGCTCCCGCAATGAAGAAGAGGTTCTCGAGACTCCTACTACCTTTGATTATCCCGGGGAAGACATGCACCATCGTCCATACTTCCTCCTGGAAGAGACTTCATCCACCACCGCTACCCAATCCGCGGTTGAGTCCAAAGATTTCCTTCCTACTAAAATCGACTGGTTAACGGATCCCATGGCCGATATTTCTCCCGTCATCCACATTGACATCTCTGACCCACTTGGTGCCCTTCATACCATCACATTAGGAACCTCCCACAGTGAGCATGAGATCGGAGAATACCAACAACTCTTCCAAGAATTCACTGATGTCTTTACTTGGTCAGATACCGAAATGCCTGGCCTTGACCCCGCCATTTATACGATCTCCACTGGATACCCCTCTGTCCGGTCGGCCCCTTCCATTGATCCCTTTGACACACAGGTTCAACCCTTTCAAATCGACCAGGAAACCACATGTACACAACATGGGGGCAGGCCCAAAACCTTGCCTACTCATCATCATCGTGATCCTCGTCAGCGATACTGGGGGCATCCACCCCACAAAGGGAATCCCCCATCATCATATCATCACTTCAGTATGCCACCACGACCCATAGCCTCATGGTATAACACCCCGCCAGCAGTTGCTCAATGCCCTATTGATCTCTCCCTGAGACAACATCTGCACCACATTGACACCTCTGAGTTAGGGGGCATAATAGATTACCTCGACCCCGGGATAGGGGGCATGATCAATCATTTTGAACCTTCCCCATCATCTCTATCTCAACACCTCAATGAGCCCACCGTTCAAACCAACACACATGTGATCCACAATCACAAACCCCATGCACATAGCATGGGGGCAGGTCATTAACCCTGCTCACTTTTTCATATTCGTGATCTCAACCATTTTTGAGGTCATGTGTCACTTGTATATTTCAGTTGACTTGATACACCTAGTATTTTGCCCCCACGGGTCATCATTTCTCCCCACCACTGCATCCTTCGCTTGGTGGGATCACCTTTATTTGTAGCCATTTTTTAACCTAGTTCTTTCCTTTAACCATTCCGGAGTCCTTATGACCTCCGTTTTTCGCACCATTTGCACTGCCGGATTCATATTTCCGTGCCCGTGATGATGCTTGAGATCATTTCTCGCTCTCACCAGGACCAATATCAACATTGTGTCCCGACACCTTGTCGCCCCAGTTTGCGTACCACTTCGGCTGCTCTCCATTTTTGATATATTTGATACCATCGGATTCATTTTTCCGCGCTCGTGACGACGCTAGAGATCATTTCTCGCTCTCACGCCTAGATTTTTCGGGCATTTTTTCCACGCCCCCTCGTCGCCTCGGTTTGCGTGCCACATCGGCCGTTCTCCGTTTTCGATGTGTCTTATATCGCCGGATTCAGTTTTCCGCGCTCGTAATGATGCTTGAGATCATTTCTCGCTCTCACCTTTAGATTTTCCAGGCGTTTGTTCCACGCCCCCTCGTCACCTCGGTTTGCGTGCCACATCGGCCAGTCTCCGTTTTCGACAATCCTTAGGTCACCCGATCCAGCAGCCGGATTCAGTTTTCCGCGCTCGTGATGATGCTTGAGATCATTTCTCGCTCTCACCTTTAGATTTTCCGGGCGTTTGTTCCATGCCCCCTCGTCACCTCGGTTTGCGTGCCACATCGGCCAGTCTCCGTTTTCGACGTACCTTATATCGCCGGATTCAGTTTTCCGCGCTCGTGATGATGCTAGAGATCATTTCTCGCTCTCACCTTTATATTTTTCGGGCATCTTTTCCACGCCCCCCTCGTCACCTTGGTTAGCGTGCCACATCGGCCGTTCTCCTTTTTCGACAATCCTTATGTCACCGGATCCAGTTTTCCGCACTGATGACGATGCTTGAGACCTTTTCTCGCCCTCATCAATCCATTTTTTGTTCGGTATAATTTTATCCCTTTTTCGGGCCGAGCAACCCCTTTTTACGAAAAAGGCACTTAGGGAGTTTCTGTTAAGCTCTTTTCTGACTCCTAAAACAATGAAAAGATCGCCGAGCAATCTTGCTTCCTTTCATGCTCGATAAACGTATCTGAAAGGGCGTCTACCTGGTATAAGTTTACCCCTTTTCCGGACCTCGTAGACTAATTACGAAAAAGGTATACTCTAGTCACATCGGCTAGAAGAGTTCTCCATCCGCATCATTTTATCCTTTTTCGGGCCTTGGAGACTAAACTTATGAAAAAGAAACACCAACAGAGTCCACTTACCGTTTTCAGACTCTCTAAACATGAAAGCAACCATGAGCATGCGCCGTCCTGGGCTCACAAAATCCACAGGACCGTACCATTTCAGAGCACACTTTTATCCCTTCTTGGAGCTCATTAAAACTACGAAGAAGGAAGAATGGTGCCTCTTGGCGCCACGGCAGATCATGTCTACTCACATAGAAGCTTCCCCATTCTGGTCGCCTTTGTTCAGAGTATTCTGCAGTATGTCACCCGGAAACTCCCTCGACAGCTACCATCAGCTTCACCCCCCCAGAGTCAGTACATACCCTTCAGTCCCTAAAAGATGATCCCCACACCTACAAGTCAGTTCCCTACGCTGCCAGGTCAACCACGTCATCATGCTCTGAACAAAGGAAGTTTGAGTCTACCCATTTTTGACCCAGTTATTTCCCATCCCCACAAGTATGTCAGTCCTACCAGCAGTACTACACCACTTCAGTTCTACACCTCGTGCTCCTGTCAAGGAAACATCATTGCCTTGTTAGTTGCTGGTCTCCCTCTGTCGACGACAACCACATTGATTCCAGAGGATAGACCTAGAGGTCCCTGTGTCTTGGACTCATTACCATTTATAATGGGTGCCTACGGATCATTTCGAGAGGAATCCTCAGTGCCTCTCCAAATGGTTGTTTCTCACATGCTCGACTTCAACACCTTGATCGCATCGTTGAGACTCGCACAGGGTATTGGTCCGTTCAGTTATTAGTCGAAGACCCCGGATACCTCCTGACTCCTCCACATTTGAGAGTCTTCCTATGGATCACACCAGCTACACTTTTTTCTATAGATATCCGGGCTGCGCATGGCGACAGTATTCAGATTTACCCAGGTTCCATACTCCCTTGAGTATACAGTTACAATACTGCCTAGAGATGGCTCACAGTCATTGAGTCCCTACAGATGTTGGACACCTTCAGTTTCAGCAGTTCCACAGTTATTCCAGTGTATCAGTTATTGAGATCAGCCATGATCATGAGTATATCCCACAATCATGTCCCCTCTGGACCATTATGATGTACCAGTATATTTCTTTACGTATTAGATCCCCCTTCTTGGGACTAATTGTTTTGTATATGTCTTGATACGAGCATGGGAATGCCCGCCTCGTCCTTTATCAGAGATTATACCTCATTCATATTGAGGTAATGTAATATTTTTTGTTTTTGCAGCTTCCAAGGGCCGTGGCTCCAGTCTCCAACCGGTCTCTTCTCTCCCCTAAAACCCAGAAAAAGGACAAAAGAACTATGATGTCTATCGGCCATACGATGAGCTCCTGCCCTCACACATCAGGGGGCAATCTGTTAACACCTAAAAAGTGCTCACTAGCTCATTCCCTTACTCACATGACCCATTTGTCCACTTTTCCACCATCTGAGCCTCTGAAACCAACAAAAGGTCACCAAAAGACCTTAGTACACCCCTTTTTCCATTAAAAAAGATTATTTTTCCAAGAAAATCATAAAAAACCCTCAAAAAGGGTCCAAATTCCCAAAAATATTAAAAAGGGAATTAAAATATTATTTTTATTCAAAAAAGGAAAAAGGAGGGAAAATTACCTAAACTATGTTGGTCAATACCATTGGTTTCCACAAAACCACAAATGGTATTCCTCACCACCAAAACCTATAAAAAGGTGGTAGAGGCTCCTCATTTCACATCCTTCCATTATCTCATCCTTATGCTGCTGAAATCTCCCCTGAGCACTTTTAGCCATTGAAGCAACCTTGGAGAAAGAGACCTATTGGAGTTTGGAGCTACTCATCTTGGGAGTTGCTCAACATCAACCTTCACCATTGAAGGTAATATCGCAAGCACTTGCTTGCCCCCCACTTTTCAATACAAAAATTATTTCTTATGTTTCTTGTTCTTGATTTTTGAAATATTTAAATTATTTGCTTAGATTCTTGCTTAGATCCATGAAAAGTATTGTTTATTTAGTTTATTGTTTTTATTTCTATTGAAACTGCTACTACTAGTTAGTAGGTGCCCATAGCACTAAGCTTGGTTGCAAAACCGAGCCAACACTAATGCGGAGACAAGAGTATTACATGACAGTGGGGGAGTGGCCATCGCCTCATTCCACCCAGCATATATTGCTACAGCCTATAAATTCTCACGTCCCCAGCAAGCTCTGAGCGATGAATGGTTGGGCCAGATGAACAATATTGAGATGGCCAAAAAATTATTGGTCACAGGCAAGCATTTAAGAAAGAGAGGTAATGATGAATACGATGTTCAGAACCTAAGACCTCCTTTTAGGTTAATCGACCTGATGCTATGCAGAATTTTCGGCATGCCCGATGGCACTGTATACAGGATACAGTGGGCTCCCATCATACACTACGTAGCATTCAAAGGGACTGTGTTTGACTGGGCTACTATCCTTTCAGACAGTTTGGTATCCACAGTGGCTGCTGCGAGAGAAGGTCTGGCCTTAAAAAAGTCAGAATTTTACATGTCTACCTATCTCATTGACTATGTTTTGGCCAAGCTATCTTTCCCCAGCTTAGGTTGCACATGGGATAAAGCCAACACCCGAGTCTACACTGCTTACAAGATAATGTGGGCTCAAAATTACAGAGCTAGCTATAAGCTCATCTGTGAGGGGTTCATCATGCCTCTATATGAGCAGATATTCAAGGAAGAGCCCAACTGTCTGTCCGAGAATTCCATGGAGATCCTGGAAAACTATGGAGATTTTTATTTCTCAGAACAAGGCACCTACATCAGGATGTTTGGAGGGACCAAAGCACCATATATTTTGCCGAAGTATGCTACTGACTATGTAGTCTTCAAGGAAACAATGAGACAAATTTTCCTTGATGGAATCGGAGCAGTGCTTAACAAGCAGCATAAGGCTTCTTTCCCTCCTTTACCCTTCTGCATAGGAGCCTACAAATTCTCAGGGGTTGCATCAGCTGAGGAGTTTGTTCAAGAGCTGAAAGCTTTCCACTTTGGCGAAGTAATTTTCCATAGAAATGATAGGCGGGGGAAATTTTCCAAGCATTGCAAAGAAATTTATGTGCATTTCGAATATGCTCATTATTATGATGCTGAGGAAGAGGCATTCAGAGGCATCAACAACATGACTGAGTTGCATATTTGTCGTCAAGGCAGTGGAGCAAGCTCTAGCTCTACCAAGGCCCGAAAAACCAGCCAGCAAAAGAGAAAAGAAGTCGCTGATGCCCGAGCCCAAGAAGAGCAAAGGTTAAAAGAGGAAGCAAGGTTGCAGCAAGAGGCTGAAGTTGCAAGATTACAGCAAGAAGCTGAAGTGGAAAAATTGCAGCAAGAAGCAGAAAATGAGAGATTGCAGCAAGAAGCAGAAAATGAAAGGCTGCAGAAAGAAGCTGAGGAATCCTAGCAGCAGAAAGAAGCAGAAGATGTAAGGCAGATGGAAGAAAATGAAAATCAGCCGCAAGCTGAAGGAGAAGAGAGAGGGAAACAAGCTGAAGTGGGGAAAAAGATGGAAGAAGAACTCAAGACAGTTGAAGATGCCCAGGTAGGTGGCTCCGGCACCCAGGATATGGAAATAAACTTATCTCAAGCAGGTGTCTCCGGCACCCAAAATGTGGAGTCGGACACAGCACAAGCAGGTGTCTCCGATACCCAAAATGTGGCAATAGATTCAGCTCAAGAAGTCCAGACCCCACCCGCAGAAGCAGAAATAAATATAATAGATCTCCCAATCGTCCCTTACACTCCATCAGAAGAGCATACGGTGTCTCGATGGGATGAATTTGTGTATGATAAGAAGAGAAAGGCAGTGGTCCTAAAATCGGAAGAGAGGATAAAGAGACTCTTCCAGGAAGACATTGTTACCTAGCAAGAGACAACAATAATGCAAAATACAAATAAGGCTCCCTTAGCTATGGCATCCGCCGCTGTAGAAGCAGCAAAAGAAACGCAGGACAATGTGGCTGATATAGTTAGAGAAGTTGAGTCAACTAAGGGGAGAGATCGCATGTTACAACATACTGTAGCTAATGAGCAAGCTTACAGGGATCTCGTGGTGAATAGGTATAATCGCCTGTCTATTGAGCATAAGGAAGTATCAGACAAGTATAATCACTTAGAAGAAGAAAAGGAGCACATGGAAGTCCAGATGATGGTTTTAGAAGCGTAAAAGAATGATGCAGAAGCTAGAGTGTCCCATCTAGAAGCAGATAAGCAGGCATTGGTTGAGCAATTAGAGCAGGCAGAGAGCAGAGCGATAGATATGTCTCCTTTCCATGAGCTATCCTGTAGCATCCTAAAACAAATTCATGACACTCAAGAGCTGATTTCTGAGGAAGTGTGCAAATTCAAAGCCATGGTGGTCAGATTAAAAGAAGTTAATGCAGAGGCCAATAGGCTTAAGGCTAAATATACTCGGGTCAAGGAAAACATCCTGGGCCAGAAAGAATGGAAAGAAGGAAAGGTTGATTTCCCCAAGCATCTCCCATTCAAATCTGTAGACGGTTTTAATGAAGACATAGCCCTTTTGGAATTTTGCAGGAACTGTAGCCTTAAGCTAATGGCTAAGATCCAAGGGAGAATGGATAAAAGTAATAGTCTCTATCAAAAAATCCACGACGTGCATGATAAGTGCAATTTGAGTTTCCCTCAGTCCCTTGATGAGTTCCTGAGCAAAGAGCAACGTTTGTCTAGCTTGAAGGAGGAACTGGATATCCAAACAGAATATGTAAAGAAGATTGATGTCTTATCTATTGATGATCTCCATCATTATATTGGGATGTCATCAATACACAACCATTTGCTTAAAGAAATCCACCAAGCAACAGTTGTGGAAATTCAGGGCATTGGAGTAGAGCTTGGTAAAGATGTAACTTCCTAGAAAATCTTGCTCTCTTCCGCAGCAAATGTAGTTATCAGAGACACTGGTGTCTGGTTCAGTTACATTGTAGAAGAAGAAAATAAAGTAGTAGCAACAGCAATAACAGCCAGCCCGAATGCTTCTCTCCCAGCAGTAGCAACAGTAACAGCCAGCCCGAGTGTTTCTTTTCCAGCTGGAGCGTCTACCCAAGAGTGAACACACTGATATTAAGGCGTTGATTCCTATTTTTTGTATTTTGGCTTTCATGTGTCTAAAAGCATAGAGCCATGGGACAGCTGTCCTTTTCTTTTTAAGTAATTTTTTGTTAAGAAAGGGTCACATTTTTTGCCTATTAAAAGGAAAAAAATCTGTAGGAGACAAGTGTAAAGAGCCAGGTGGCAGCCCAAAGGGCATTTTGTAATATTATAAATAGAAGTTTAGGAAACAATGTAGAGGACTTTTGGAAGGAGAATAATTTTCTGAACTTGTACAAGCTATCTTGCACTTGTTTCAAGAAAATAAAATCTACCTAATAAGAGCCTGGAGAGGATGTCTTTTGCATGGAAATGGAGTTTGGATGTATCTTGGATTATTTCTGTGACTTCTATACTTTACTGTGAGATCTTTCTTTACTATCTTGAATTATTTCTTTGTATTGAATGATCTTACTTCTCTCTGTGCAAATAAATTCTCTCTTTCATGAGTAATAGAATATGTTATATTTGTATTAGAAGCTATCTTCTAATATCTCATGCTTCTGCTGTGGATTTATCTTTAATATTTAATGGTTGTCTGTTGAATTTTAAATAACTTTTCCAGCATATTACTCATATTCACAATTCGCTCCTTGCAGGGATAGTTTAGATTTATTTCAGTTTTAGACATAGATTTGTTTTCCAGTTCTGCATTTAGATTAAAGTAGTCTAGGCACTTGCATATCATTCTAAAACATAAAATCAAAAGAATGGTGGATCGGGCCATAACCGGTATAACTGGAGCAGATCTCCAAACCCACGGTTGCCAGAACCGCTAACCGGACAGATTCCCCATACCAAATGGTGGACAATCTAATTGGGATAGTCTACTGGGGAGGATCCATTTCTGATTGATGCTGCGATCTTCGGGGCATCAACAGTTCTACTGTATTATTATTCTGTTGCTCATTATACTACATTGACCACTCTTCTTCTATTTTCTTGCTTAATCAATTACTTTCTTGTGAGTTATACATCATCTCTTAGATTTGCTGTGAGGATTTTCACATGGTATCAGAGCATGTTAAGAGTATTGTTTATCTCCATTCCTGAGATGTTTTTGCAGGTTATTATCAAGATTTTGAGTGCAGCAGTTTCTGCATTTTTGCATCAGTAGCAATTGCAGATATTCTCTATTTTTTTTGCATATCTTCTACAGCTTCAATGTATTCAGAAGAAATCCCTCCTCTTTCTCCATTCAACTATGATCTTCTTTCTCTATTCAACTATGATGAATGGAAAACGAATATGATAGCACATTTGAAGAGAAATGGTCTCTTTGATTATTGTTTTGAAAGAGAGTTCGAATCCTCTGAAGAAGAGTATGACTGGTTAATTGAAGGTGACAGAGCTTGTGCAGCCATGATGTTTGCTATGCCTCTATACATGACACACAAATTCATTGATATTGAATCTCCAAAAGAGCTATGGGCTCACCTGGATGAAATTTTTGGCAAACAGAATGAAGGATTTGGTCCAAACCCCTTCAAGAGCAAGCAAAGTGATGCATTCTCCCTCCTTGATGATCTCATTGATCATGAACCAATATCAAACACATCTCATATTGAAGTTGTTCACAAAGAAGAAGAACTTGCGGATTCTACACTCATGCTCCAAATTTCTTCTCTTTCTGTGCCAGTTCACACTCTAGATATTGCAGAAGGTCCTAAATCCTCTCTTGCACCAGAGTCTGTTGGTCTGCATCATGATCTATTGAACGTTTCAGAGGTCAAATTAGCTATTGGAGGTAATGCATTCTCTCTCCTCAAGTAATCACCTCTTATTTACTACTATATGATCATTATTCCTTGATTTCATAAGGTTATTGAAGAATATGGCCATTGCCATTCGCTTGGGATAAATTCTCATGCACATCATGGTTTTGATCTCACCCCTATTAGTTCAAAGGAGATCTCAAGAAACCATTTCCATTCGCTTAGGATAACTCCTCATGCATTTATTGGTTTTGATCTCACCTCTTATGGTTCAAAGGAGATCTCAAGAAACCATGATTCAAGTCTTGGATCTAATTTGGATTCTCAACAATCATCACTTGGGATAATTTCTCATGCATATGATAGTTTTGATCTCACCCATGCTAGTTCAAAGGAGATCTCAAGAAACTATTCTTCAAGTCTTAAATCTGATTTGGATTTCAAGCAATCATATGATGGTTCTTTTTGGCATGATATCACCCATGATGGTTCGAAGGAGAAGACAAAAGACTATCTTCACATTCATGTTTTTTATCCTACCTCAGCTGATTCAAATCACAGGTTCAAGGATCATCCTCATACTTTGGATTTGTTCTCATCACATTCGATCTGAAGAGAAACTACAAGCACATGCTTTCTGAGCATGATCCACTTCTTCCCAAGAAGAGGATACCTCCAGACATATGACCAAGCATCACACCTGCTTGAGTTTGGAGCATTTATTTTTGTGTGTGCCTTACAGTCTATTTTGAGGGGGGGTATGTTTCCCATGAGGTTTTCCCCATTTCCTCGGTTTATTGACTGTTATTATTCATTGTATTGGGTGACCTTTGGTATTAGTTACCAGGGCCCAGGATGGATTAAGGGGGGGTGTTAGGATATTCCTATACTCCATCCTAGTCCTAGCAGCATTTTCATTATTTGCATTTTCAGTCATGCATGCACTTGTAGGGTTTGCATGCATCCCAGACATCAATCCCAACACCTAGCCCTTAGCTAGCTATCCCCTGGAGCTTCTTTCCACTCAGTTTCAGCCCTCCTAGAGCTTAGTGCGCCCTCCTTTCACCTACTGCATGCGAAAGGCGTCCTTCCTTACCTACCATTCAGTTATCTTCAGTTATCTCCTTGATTTAAGGCTAGACTAACTCTCAACTGACTATATCACTCCGATGGACCTCCAGTGAGACTTGACTACCCATTCTGACTTCAGTTAGCTCCTCATGTGCCCTCCACTAAGCCTCCTTCATTCAGTTAGTTCAAGCTACACTCAGTTACACCTACCACACTCAGTTAGACTCAGTTTGAATGACGGTTGACAGTTACTTGAGCATTGATGACTCCAATGATGATGATATAGACTTCTAGTTGTGCTCCGATGACACTCCAGTGATCTTTTGATCACTCCATGAAGGATAATTCGATTTTCCACCTTACACATTCGAATCCTCATAAATTGTACTATTTATTTGTCCATATTGTGATTAATTAATTAGTGTGTGTGAAGTATTTTTGCTTCTATCCGAGTTCTATTGTATTATTATTCTGTTGCTCATTATACTGCATTGACCACTCTTCTTCTATTTTCTTTCTTAATCAATTACTTTATTGTGAGGTATACATCATCTCTTAGATATGCTATGAGGATTTTCACACAATGTTTCTCTAGTCCTTCTCTGGAGATTTATCCCCCCCCTTCCCTATGAGATCTCTACCCCTTTAATAATAATTACAATAAAGATACAAAGGGTCAACTTCCCATAAAATAGGGATTACAAAATCAATCGAATCTAAGAATGGCCAAGGGATCCTTGCCACTTGGTGCAAACTTCTAACAGCTTGTCCACATCAAAATACTTAGCCAACTTGATTCCTAACTAGGAATCACACATGAAATATTCAATCTCATTCTTTCTTAATTTGTGCCAAGTACACAAAACAATGTGGATCTTGTTCTCCAGACTGACAAGTTGTGTGATAAATTTGTCAACTTCCAAAATATGTATGTGTTCGAGCTACTAAATCTGTTCTTTGACCTGCTCACACCTACTATCCACCTGCTCAATCATCAGCTTCGGTAGAGAAGCCTTCTCAATAAGGTCCATAGTGCGAAACTGTAGCATGACCATGATGTTGTCTGCAGCATATCATCTCCTGCTATAAATTGGTTGTGCCTTCTTAATTGTTTCTTCAACCATCTCATAAGCATTCTTCCAGGAATCCAGATATTTTCTTATTCTCTTGAACTTGAAGCTATCCAAGACTAGGATATCCTCAAGTTTCTCTTTCATATACCTTTGCCAGTCAACAATGTCATCAATGGCCTTGGAAGCTCGTTGCCTCTTTTCAACTTGCTGCTCAAGAATAATAGATAGTTTCTCAAAAACGCTATAAGTTTCCCGAATTTCATTCAGGGAACTAAATAAATCAGCCAAGAGTTTGTGATGCTCCTCATTAAATTCAAAGGTCAATTCCTTGAAATATTTCTCAGAGAATCTAGCGAAAGAAGAAGTGGCTGCATTAAAAGCTGCATCCTTTAGTTGTTGTTCCAGTACTGCTATCTTCTCAATATTTTCAGTATTTTGGACTTGTATATCTTGCAGTTGAACCCGGAGAGAAGTGTTATGTTCTTTGACAAAATAGACAAATAAGATGATAAAAGAAACTAACTTTGATTCATCAGGTTTGCAAAAAATTACAATATCTCAACTAAAACAACGTTTCTCTAGTCCTTCTCTGGAGATTTCTCCCCCCTTCCTGATGAGATCTCTACCCCTTTAATAATAATTACAATAAATATACAAAGGGTCGACTTCCCATAAAACAGGGATTACAAAATCAATCCAATCTGAGAATGGCCAAGGGCACCTTTCCACTTGGCCCAAAATTCTAATAGATCGTCCACATCAAAACACTTATCCAACTCGATTCGTAACTAGGAATCACACGTGAAAGATTCAATCTCATTCTTGCTTAATTTGTGCCAAGTACGCAAAAAGATGTGGATCTTGTTCTCCAGACTAACAATTTGCTTGATAAATTTGTCAACTTCCAAAATGTGTATGTGTTCGAGGTGCTGAATTTGTTCTTTGACCTACTCACACCTATTATCCACATGCTCAATCATCAGCTTTGGTGGAGAAGCCTTCTCAATAAGGTCCATAGTGGGAAACTGTAGCATGACCATGATGTTGTCTGCAACATATCATCTTATGCTATAAATTGGTTGTTCCTTCTTAATTGTTTCTTCAACAATCTCATAAGCATTCTACCAGGCATCCAGAGATTTTCTTATTCTCCTGAAATTGAATCTATACAAGACTGGGATATCCTCAGGTTTGTCTTTGATATACCTTTTCCAGTCAACAATGTCATCAATGGCCTTGGAAGCTCGTTTCCTTTTTTCAATTTGCTGCTCAAGAATAATAGACAGTTTCTCAAAAACATTATAAGTTTCTTGAATTTCATTCAGGGAACTAAATAACTCAACCAACAGTTTGTGATGCTCCTCATTAAATTGAAAGGTAAAATCCGTAAACTCTTTCTCAAAGAATCTAGGGAAAGAAGAAGTGGTTGCATTGGCAGCTACATCCTTTAGTTGTTATTCCAATACTACTATCTTCTCAATATTTTCTGTATTTTGGACTTGTATATCTTGCAGTTGAACATGGAGAGAAGTGTTTTGTTCTTGCAGATCCTTGAGCTGACTTTCATACTCATTCCTTAATTCATGAAGCTAAGATTCATGTTCTTCATTAATTTTGATCTGCTGCTTCTGGAGCTTCTTCAATTCTTCTTTCTTGATTTCAATCTCCTTATTCAGTGAAGTCACTGAATCACAATTGGATCCAGAAAATGCTCCCATCATTGCAGCAATGTCTAATTCCTCCTGTTAGATGTCAGCAGACCGGTTTTACCAAATTATTTGATTGGGGATAGGTGCTTGCAGCATAGTTGGTTCCCTACTTCTTTTATTACCTCTTTTCACCACTGCTTTGGTTGATCTACTGTAAAAATATTTCCCAAGGGAAACCACAGCATCATCTTCAGAATCATTTGCCAACTCAGTTGAAGATGTGTCAATATTACATGTTGCAACTAATGGAGTTGTTTGGGTAACAGTTGAATTGGGGATGGACATAGTGATTTTGGAGGTATACATAGAAGAGGTGGTAGAAATAGAGATTGATGGTACATGTGTTGGAGGAGTAGTGCAAGTGACAACCTCAAGAAGGGAAGTAGGGGCAATAGTAAGTGATGGTTGCAGAGAAACAATTGGAAAATGCATCTCAATAACTATTGGTGGTAAGGTGACAGGTGGAATCTCAAGGTTGGTTGTGAAGTAATGAAGGATGTTAATGTAGTAAGTAATTCAGATATGGTGGAAGGTGGAAGTGTAACCTCAACAGACAAGGTGGAAGGAATCTCAACAGAAGTGAGTGGGGATGAAGAAGTTGATGTAACAAAACTGTTGATAACTTCAAGAAAATGAACCTCTGAAGTAGTATCATCCATCACCGTGACATCATGCAAATCAACAAAAGTCTGAGAGACTCCAGTGACTTCTATTATAACAGGTACATCAGGGAAAAGAGGGAGCCTTTCATCCTCAACATCATTCTCCTCAATATTTAATGTGGGTATTTGAGATGTAGAGGATTGAGTCTTTTGCCTTGTGGTTGGGGGTACTTGCAGCAATCACCTGGGTATCAACCGTTTCAGTCATGTGTGCCAGTTCCTTCTTCATATCTTTAGTTGATTTAATTAAAATATTCTTGACCTATTGAACATCCTCCACAATTCCTTTTCCTTTACCTTCATCAGGGTAGTTTAACATCAAGGGATTACTTTCCTTTTGTGCATCTTTCTCTGCTCTATCCCTTCTAACCTGTTCATCAAGTGATAGTTCCATTTTCCTGTAGCTCAAAACCTTAGACTTGAGATCCTATTAGTATTGGAGAATGAAGCTTTTCTCTTCTTTAGATTTATCCCTAATCAGGACTTCATAAAACATATTGACTCCTTGGTAAATGGAATCATCAGGGGCAGTCTCATCAACATAGGTAGTCTTCATGTGTTCCTGGGCAAAGTGGTTGGCCAAGAATGCATTTGGGTCATGCATCCTTTTGGGAGCTTTTCCCAGCTTTAGTGAAGCAATTTTCTTCCCTAACACTGTAGCATGTGTTGAGTTCTGGATGACCAGAGGTCCAAGGTTCAATGGGAATTTGGGCCATCCTTTTCTTTTAGGTCTAGTTAGCTTGAGGAATACTCCATCTATAACAGTTTGGAAAGCAATTTATTCAAGCAAAATCTTATCTGAGACTATTCTTGGCAGTAGATGAACTATATTACTTCCCCAAACCCTAACATAGGAGAAGGATTCTCCTACATACCAATCACCAATAGTGGGGATGAGTGTTTTTCCATGAGCAAAGAAGGAAGGTGCATCTTCTTTGAATATCTTGTGATAAATTGTTCCAAAGAAATTATCACAAATGTCATACAGTAAAGGAACATAGTTGTTTTCCCATAATGCGAAACAGTATATGTGAATTGAAGGTGCTGACAAAGTCCAATTCCATCCCATGGAGGGGGACTAGAATGTTTAACAAAACACATCAATAACATAGGCTGAATAGAAAAAAGGAGGTTCCTTTGAAGCCAGTGTCTTTTGGTAATGTTCTATTGCTGATTTTAACTTGGATGATAGTATATGGGCCCAATTAAATGATTCCCCTATGGTGATAATGTGATGAGATACATGTGCCCATTCTGCTTTAAACACAGAACAATTGGGTAAGCCATATAGCCTGCACAGCATGGAAGCTATAAAGAGAAAAGGGTTCCTTGAACCATGAAATGGGGTAATATTTATTGGATTTGGGTATGAAGTTGGTGGGGTTGCTCATCCAGGACTTTATCATCTCAACAAAATTAAACTGAGTCTTCATAGAATCTAGGAAAGCCGCATTGAGCAATTGGGTGGCCGGCCTAAGGGCATATGCTCTAACAAAAACCTTTGAGCGGAAAGAAGCCACTTGTGACCCTGCACTATCGTTGAAAGAACGGTATTTAGGGTTTGCATGATTGATTATACACTTCACGACATCTGTGTATGGGAGGAGGGTTGGTCAAGATACTATAGCATGTAATTGAGAATCCTTGATTTTCTCATAAGCAGACTGGTTATCTTGGATTTCCGATAGGTCATCATTGTCAAATATTGAATAAATGCGTACCCATTCTAGCTGACATGTTTCAGACACTCTATCGCTGGTATCAGTGAGAATGCCAAAATTGGAGGTCTTTGTTTATCAAGTCTTTCTGGGTTGTCTTAGAACGGGTATTTCTTGACATGGTGGAAAACTGGTAATTCTAATAAATAAAATAAAACCAATCAAAAACAGTTTGAAATTGAAGGAAATACGCAAACAACCAATCAGAATAGACAAAAAACCAACCTGTGGTGATGAAAATGACAGGAAAACAACCCTGGTAAAAACAGGCAGTAAAAATCCTTGTCGCAGGTGAAATTCTCAAAAAATGAAAATGGTAAAAGAAAATGAAGAAAATCGACATATTTAACAAATTTCGGGGATGAAATCTAGATCATAGGATTAAGACAAATCGATGGCTAAGATCTAAAATGCGAGATGCAGAAAAAGAGTTGCGAAATTAGTTTTTGCAAAATGTACATCCTTTCCGCAATCCGCATTGCGGGTTGCAGAAACACAACTCTAAATATAAATGCCAAAAGTTCCCGCAATCTGCAATTGTGGGTTGCGGGTTGCGGGGATGCAAGCGACACAATTAAAAATGATGTTCTTTCTCCATTCTGCAATCTGCTTGCGGGTTGTGGGTTGGGGAAACGCAAAGCGCTGATTTATTTTTCAAACACTTTCCGCAATCCGTGATTTGCAATAAGGGTTGCGGGTTGCGGAAACACAAAGTGCAAACTTATTTTTGGAACATTTTTTGCAATGCGCAATCCGCAATTGCGGGTTGCGGAAAAGAATAACCCACTTTATTAAAAAAAACTCATTTCCGCAATCCACATTGCGGGTTGCAGGTTGCGGAAATGAAGAAATTTCATAATCAAATAACCAAGCTTCCGCAATCCGCATTGTGGATTGCGGGTTGCAGAAAGGACAAATTTTGGAGAAAATTCATGCTTTCCGCAACTCACCAAAGCACACAAAAAACCATAAATTTTTTAAGGGAAAATTTATAGTTGTATTGGAACATGACAACTAAATCAAATATATGATAAAAACCATAACAACCCCAAAAAATAGTAAGGGAATTGAAAATTACCTTTAAAAAAAAAGGAGTTGGGGCTCCCATTATTGACTGAAATAATGGGATCTGTTGTGCCTACAACACCCCCCTACTCCCTAACAATCCGCATGATCTCTATGTGTGTGTGTGTGTGTGTGTGTGTATTTCTCCCAAACCCCCACTAATCCACCTACCCATAACCCCCGCCCCTCTCTATCCACCCTATTTCTCAACACCCCCAAACACTCACTCTCTCTATAACACACACACACACACACACTCACACTCCTACTCCCACACCTAAAAGTAACACCCCTAATACATGTCTCTCTCTCATGCTCCTACCCTAACCCGTAATAACTCCCTCTATCACACTCACTCCCTCTATGTATGCACCATAACTTCTCTCTCTCTCTCTTTGTCTCTATTTTTTCCCTATTCCTACAATTATTCACCCCCTTGTTCTCTCTCTCTCTCTCTCTCTATTTATCTATCTACCAGCCCCAAACCAAAAACTTTTCATCCCCCTATCCCTACCCCGTTTCTCTCTGTCTACCCCCAACACCCCACTGCTCACCCCATTATCCCTACCTTAGCCTCTCTCTCTCTCTCTCTCTCTCTCTCTCTCTCCATGGTTCCAACCCTTTTGATCTCTAACTCTCTCTCACCTGATCATCCCCCTCCTCCCCCATACAACTAATCACCCACCTTAAATTATCTCTCTCTCTCTATATGTGTGTGTCTATGTGTGCGTGTGTGTCTTTCTACCAACCCCCCACTAATACACCTACACATAACCCCTGACCCTCTCTATCCCCCTTATTTATTAACACCCCCGCACTATCACTCTCTCTAACACACACACACACACACCCTCCTACTCCCACACCTAAAACTAACCCCACTACTCCCTATCTCTCTCCCCCCCCTCCCCTAACCCTTACTAACTCCCTCTATCACACTCACTCTTTGTATCTCTCCACCATTACCTCTCTCTCTCTCTCTCCCCCCCCCTATACCCACCCCTTCTTTTTAACTTCCCTCTTCCTCCCCAAACCCAAACCCATAACAATAACAATCTCTCTCTCTCTCTCTCCCTCCCCCCAACCCCAAAACTCTTCACCCCCCTATCCCTACCCCATGTCTCTCTCTCTACCCCCAACATCCCACTCTTCACCCCACTATCCCTACCCTAGCCTCTCTCTCTACCCCCAACATTCCACTCCTCACCCCACTATCCCTACCCTAGCCTCTCTCTCTCTCTCTCTCTCTCTCTCTCTCTCTCTCTCCTTATCCATCAGCCCTCCCTCTCTCTATGTTTCTCCAAATCCCCCTCCCCCTACCACTAACCACACCCCACCATCCCTAACGTTATATACCCCCACCCCCTTATCTTTAACTACCCTCCTCCTTTTCAAATGCATAATGTTGAATATTGTAACTTCTAAGAATATTATAATTGTACATTATTTATTCTGGAGATGTTTCATTTCTCTGAGGTAATCCTACTATGTATCTGGAGATGTTTATTCCTCCAGGGTTTGATATTAACTAGGGTTATTAGACCCACCATGTGTGGGTCGGCCCTGTAGTTATATTTTAGGGGTTATTAGACTTCTCCAGGTGAGGTCGGCCCCAATAGGTCTTTTAGTCAGTTGAGAGTCAAGTATAAATAGAGGAGGTGAACTCCTCATTAGATCACTCACTCACTTGTGGAAGAGTGCACACTTGTCTGGGAGATCAACTAAGGAGACAAAGGAAGGAGGAGCACATCTTGTATTTTGGTTGATCATCTTATTGAGGAAAGCTTTACTGGGTTTTCTACCCCATGAGGGTTTCCCAGGATATATTGTGTGTCTATCTTGTGATTATGATTCTTTCAGTGATCTTGCTTGGTTATTTGGTTTAAACTTAACATGGTATCAGAGCTAGACTGAATAGGACATCTTTCACAAGGTAAGATTATCTTTCTCTCTCTCTTTGGTGAAGTTAGGGTTTCAGCCCAAAGTTGGTATTATTGATTTTTGGTTGCATGGCTGGATAGCCCTCCTCAATACCTTTCTTTTAAGCCCTCGATCGAACTTTTTGGTTGGGTAGAACTCCGGGAATTGCAAACCCTAATTCTACCAAAAGTGCGATACGTCAGATTTTGGTTTCAGAAAAAAGTTGGATTTTTTTTATTTCTGATTACATGGTTGGATATCCCTTATCAAGAGCACTCTTTTAAGCTATAGATCGAACTTTTTGGTTAAGTAGAACTCCGGGAAAGTCAAACCCTAATTCTACCAAAAGTGCGATAAAATTCTGTTTCAGTTTCCGGAAAAGTGAAAAGTAACTTTCCAAGTAAGTCTACTCTGTCTCTTGGACTCCCCCAAGAGAAGATGGCTCCAAATACTAAGCTTGAAGACAAGCTAGAAGGCATAGAGAATTTCCGGGCATGGAAATACAGAATTGGTCTCATTCTTGAAGAGAATGATCTTGCTCAGCTTATCAAGGAAGAAGTTGCAGAACCAGAAGGAGATGAAGCCAAAGAGAAACATAGGAAAGATTTGATTAGGGCAAAGAGAATCATAGCTGATTCCATCAAAGACCACTTGATTCCCCAAGTGGCCTCCAAGAAGACTCCAAAGGAAATGTATGATGCCCTAGGAAGAATGTATGAAGGGAAGAACATCAATAGGAAGATGAATCTGAGGTCTAAATTGAAGAGCACCAAGATGCACAAAGGAGAATCCATTCAAGACTACTTCTCAAGGGTTTCACAAATCAAGGAACAACTAGATGCAATTGGTGATACCCTTGATGAGGATGAACTTGTGATGACTGCCCTCAATGGTCTCACTAGATCTTGGGAGTCATTTATACAAACCATGTGTGCCAGGAAAGAGAGCATGAAGTTTGATGTAGTATGGGAGGATTGTGTTCAAGAAGAAGCTAGGGTTGCAAATAGAGAATCCCTTCTCAAAGAGGATGACCAAGCCTTAGCCACTCATACCAAAAGAAGAAGAATGAGTCATTTCAAGAGAGTTGACCACAAAGGATCTCAACACTTCTCTAGATCTAACAAGAGAAGAGGACCCAATTCAGCAAGAGATCTTTCTAAGGTAGAATGCTACAGTTGTCATAAATTGGGACACATCTCCAGATTTTGTCCTTCTCAAAAGAAGAAAGTCTTCCACAAAAGACATCATGCACATATGGCAGAAAATGAAAGTGAAGAAGAAGAAGAGGAAGAAGATGAAGAAGAAGAAGAGGTAGAGGTAAAACCCAAAAGGAAAAGATGTAAGGTGAAGAAAGAAGATCCAGAAGAATATGTTCTATTCTCTGCACTCTCTGGATCTGTATCTCCTAGAGAAGATACATGGCTCATTGATAGTGGTGCTTCCAAGCACATGACAGGTCAAAGGAAGACCTTCTCAAATTTTGAAGAAAAGTCTTCTTCACAGAAAGTATCTCTAGGAGATGACTACCAATATCCTATCAAAGGAATTGGTGAAGCTAGCTATAAGCTAGATTCTGGAACACCCTTGAAGATGAAAGACATCTTATATGTCCCAGGTTTAAAGAAGAACCTTCTCTCTATTTCAGCTCTAGATAAGAAAGGCTTCAGAGTAGCCTTCATAGATGGACAAGTACTCATGTGGTCCAAAGGGAAGACAATTAAAGATGCAGTTGTTATTGGTGAAGAAGAAGGAGGTCTCTATAAACTCAAGGGTCATCCAGAAGCTGCCTTTGCACATGAGATCTCTAGCCCCAGTGAGCTATGGAATAGAAGGTTAGCCCACATCAACTTTAAAGCCTTACCCTATGTAAGCAAGGTAGTCATAGGATTACCATATTTAAAAGCTGATCATGATGGCTCATGTAAAGGATGTAAGAAAGGGAAAAATATCAAGAACCCCTTTCCAAAGAGTGAAACAAAGACTAAGAACATTTTAGAGCTTATACACTCAGATGTATGTGGTCCAATGCCCACCACTTCCTTAAGTGGGTTTGAATACTATCTTTCATTCATAGATGACTATTCAAGGAAAACTTGGATATACTTCCTAAAAGGTAAGAATGAAGTCTTTGGAAAATTCAAAGAGTTCAAGGCTCTAATAGAAAATCTATCAGACAAGAAAATCAAAACTCTCAGAACAGATAATGGCGGAGAATTCACCTCAAAGGAATTTGAGGACTTTTGCAAAGAAGCTGGAATTAAAAGGGAACTAACTACTCCCTACAATCCCCAACAGAATGGGGTGGCTGAAAGGAAAAATAGAACAATCATGGAAGCTGTGAAGACCATGATACATGACCAAGATCTTCCCATGTACTTATGGGCTGAAGCAGCCAAGACAGCAGTTTATGTGCAAAATAGATTATCTCACAGTGCTCTTGAATTCAAAACTCCAGAAGAAGTGTTTACAGGTAAGAAGCCTGAGGTAAGCCATCTTAAAATATTTGGGTGTCCTGTGTATATCCACATTCCAAAAGAAAAGAGAACCAAGTTGGATCCCTCAGGTAAGAAGGGAATGTTTGTTGGTTACTGTCAAACTTCCAAAGCCTTCAGAATCTACATACCAGGTTTCCATCATATAGAAATAAGTAGAGATGTAACCTTTGATGAGGAAGCGGCTCTCAAGAAATCCAGAAAGTGTCAACTTGAAGAAGTTTATGAAGAAGATTCATCACCCAGAAATTCAGAGACTGTTCACATCCCTGAAGAAGCTACACCAGAGGATCATGACATGCTGGAACCTCAAGAACCCCCTGTTGCAGAACTATCCAGGAAAAGAAGACCAGCATGGGCTAGAGATATTATTCAAGAAGCTGAAAGATATGGAGCTCCTGAAGGCTCCACTAGAGAAAGAAAGAAACCAAAGCTAGTATCCAACTATATGGCCTTAATGTGTGACCTTGTGGATCAACTACCTACTAGCTATGAAGAGGCAGCTCAGAAGAAAGAATGGGTAGAAGCAATGACAGAAGAATATCAGTCAATAATGAAAAATGATGTTTGGGATATAGTTCCCAAGCCAAAAGATAAAAGTGTGGTTTCTTCCAAATGGATCTTCAAAATAAAACATGCCGCAGATGGAAGCATTGAAAAATACAAAGCAAGATTTGTAGCCAGAGGATTCTCTCAGAAGGAGGGAATTGACTACGAAGAAACATTTGCACCAGTTGCCAGGTATACTTCAATTAGAACTATTATGGCTCTTGCATCCATGATGAAGTGGAAATTACACCAAATGGATGTTAAGACAGCTTTTCTGAATGGAGTAATTGAAGAAGAAGTATACATAGAGCAACCTCAAGGGTTTGAGGTTAATGATGGAAGAACTCATGTATGCAAATTAAAGAAGGCATTATATGGGTTAAAACAAGCTCCAAGGGCTTGGTATGGAAGGATTGACAATTTCTTGACTAGCATGGGCTTTACCAAAAGTAAAGCTGACCCAAATCTTTATCTCAAGGTGATGGATGATGAACCAGTTATATTGTTGTTGTATGTAGATGATCTTTTCCTAACTGGAGATGAGAAACAGATTATTGAAAGCAAGAAGAAGCTTTCTTCAGAATTCGAGATGAAAGATCTCGGATCAATGCACTACTTCTTAGGTCTAGAAGTATGGCAAGAATCAAAAGGGATTTTTCTAAATCAAGGTAAGTACACTGTGGAGATTCTCAAAAGATTTGATATGTTGGAGTGTAAAGCCATTGCCACTCCCATGGACTCCAACTTAAAGTTATTAGCTAATGATTCATCAGAACTAGTGGACATAACTCTATATAGGCAAATCATTGGATCATTGATGTATTTAACAAATACTAGACCTGATATATGCTTTGCTGTAAATACCCTAAGTCAGTATCTAGTAGAACCTAGAAAGGTTCATTTAATAGCTGCAAAGCATATAATGAGGTACCTAAAAGGTACATTAGATTTTGGCCTATTTTATCTCGGAAGTCATGAACTCAGATTACATGGTTACTCAGATTCTGATTGGGCAGGTAGTGTCTCAGATAGAAAAAGTACCTCAGGTGGATGTTATGGTCTTGGATATGCCATGATCTCATGGTTCAGCAAGAAACAATCAAGTGTGGCCCTCAGTACTCCTGAAGCTGAATACATAGCTGCCTGTTCTGCTAGCTGTGAAGCAGTATGGCTTCGGAAACTTTTATCTGGAGTGTTTGACTTAGAAATGGAACCCACTGTGATTATGTGTGATAATCAAAGCTGCATCAAGATGACTGAAAATCCTGTGTTTCATGATAAGTCAAAACACATAGAGATCCGTTACTTTTATATTCGAGATATGGTGCAGAAAGGAGCTATCAAGCTAGAGTATATAAGCACTGAGGATCAAATTGCTGATATCCTGACCAAGCCTCTGTCTCGAGTAAAGTTTGAACACTTCCGAGACAAACTTGGTGTAGTTCAGAAGAACCCTCCTCGAAAGGGGGAGTAGCACAGTATGAGACAGACAAGCCTATCTCATCAATGATGAGGTTACTTATTTTTCTTTGCACTTACTCACCTAGAATTACTTAGATTTAGGACTCTTATATTCTTATGATTAGATGTATACATACTTTTGATGATAGATGTATACATGCTAGATACTTTTGATGTTGATTAGATGTATACATACTTTTGATGATAGATGTATACATGCTTTTGATGTTGGATGTTTTTGATGATTAGATGTATACATGTTTTGATGATGATGATACATGTTGTGGTTATACATGTTCTGATGTTGATGCTACATGTTGTGGTTACACATGTTTTGATGATGATGATACATGTTGTGGTTATACATGTTTTTATGATGATGATACATGTTGTGGTTATACATGTTTTGATGATGATGATACATGTTGTGGTTATACATGATTTGATGATGATGATACATGTTGTGGTTATACATGTTTTGATGTTGATGATACATGTTGTGGTGATACATGTTATGATGATGAGGATACATGTTCTTGATGAACATGTGAAGGGATTGGATCATCCCTGGACTTTCAGTCCTAAAGAGAGCCGTAGACGTGAGGTCTCCGAGAATGAAGTCCTTAGTGGACAGTTGAGGGGATTGGATCATCCCTGGACTTTCAGTCCTAAAGAGAGCCGTAGACGTGAGGTCTCCGAGAATGAAGTCCTTAGTGGACAGTTGAGGGGATTGGATCATCCCTGGACTTTCAGTCCTAAAGAGAGCCGTAGACGTGAGGTCTCCGAGAATGAAGTCCTTAGTGGACAGTTGAGGGGATTGGATCATCCCTGGACTTTCAGTCCTAAAGAGAGCCGTAGACGTGAGGTCTCCGAGAATGAAGTCCTTAGTGGACAGTTGAGGGGATTGGATCATCCCTGGACTTTCAGTCCTAAAGAGAGCCGTAGACGTATGTCTTCGAGAATGTAGGGATTGGATCATTCCTGCACTTCAGTCCGAAAGAAGAGCCGTAGACGTATGTCTTCGAGAATGTAGGGATTGGATCATTCCTGGACTTCAGTCCGAAAGAAGAGCCGTAGACGTATGTCTTCGAGAATGTAGGGATTGGATCATTCCTGGACTTCAGTCCGAAAGAAGAGCCGTAGACGTATGTCTTCGAGAATGTAGGGATTGGATCATTCCTGGACTTCAGTCCGAAAGAAGAGCCGTAGACGTATGTCTTCGAGAATGTAGGGATTGGATCATTCCTGGACTTCAGTCCGAAAGAAGAGCCGTAGACGTATGTCTTCGAGAATGTAGGGATTGGATCATTCCTGGACTTCAGTCCGAAAGAAGAGCCGTAGACGTATGTCTTCGAGAATGTAGGGATTGGATCATTCCTGGACTTCAGTCCGAAAGAAGAGCCGTAGACGTATGTCTTCGAGAATGTAGGGATTGGATCATTCCTGGACTTCAGTCCGAAAGAAGAGCCGTAGACGTATGTCTTCGAGAATGTAGGGATTGGATCATTCCTGGACTTCAGTCCGAAAGAAGAGTCGTAGACGTATGTCTTCGAGAATGAAGGGATTGGATCATTCCTGGACTTCAGTCCGAAAGAAGAGCCGTAGACGTATGTCTTAGAGAATGTAGGGATTGGATCATTCCTGGACTTCAGTCCGAAAGAAGAGCCGTAGATGTATGTCTTCGAGAATGAAGGGATTGGATCATTCCTGGACTTCAGTCCGAAAGAAGAGCCGTAGACGTATGTCTTCGATAATGAAGGGATTGGATCATTCCTGGATTTCAGTCCGAAAGAAGAGCCGTAGACTTATGTCTTCGAAAATGAAGTCCTTGGTGGACAGTTGAGGATTAAGTCATCCTTGGACGTAGGTCCTAAAAGCACGGTGAAGGATTGGATCATCCTTGGACTTTGGTCCTGTAAACTGAGCCGTAGACGCGAGGTCTCCGAGAACATGATAGGACTGGATCGTCCCTGGACTTCGGTTCAAAAGGTACATGACTGGTTTACATCATTCCTTGACGATGACGATGATCGTGTGATGACGATGTTGATGATCGAATGGCGATGATGCTGATGATCGTGTGATGACGATGCTGATGATCGTGTGATGACGATGCTGATGATTGTATGATGACGATGCTGATGATCGTATGATGACGATGCTGATGATTGTGTGATGACGATGCTGATGATCGTATGATGACGATGCTGATGATTGTGTGATGACGATGCTGATGATCGTATGCTGATGATCGTGTGATGACGATGCTGATGATCGTATGATGACGATGCTGATGATCGTGTGATGACGATACTGATGATTGTGTGATGACGATGCTGATGATCGTGTGATGACGATGCTGATGATCGTGTGGCGATGATGCTGATGATCGTGTGATGACGATACTGATGATCGTGTGATGACGATGCTGATGATCGTGTGATGACGATGCTGATGATCGTATTGATGACGATGTTGATGTTCCAGTAACTAGTCAAGTTACTGATGATGATGAATTGAAGAAAGCTTCCGATGATATATAGATGATGTAGTAAATGACTCCTTGCTCCTACAGATGTTGTTATAATATCCTTCTCGTTAAGGGGGAGTGTTGAATATTGTAACTTCTAAGAATATTATAATTGTACATTATTTATTCCGGAGATGTTTCATTCCTCCGAGGTAATCCTACTATGTATCTGGAGATGTTTATTCCTCCAGGGTTTGATATTAACTAGGGTTATTAGACCCACCATGTGTGGGTCGGCCCTGTAGTTATATTTTAGGGGTTATTAGACTTCTCCAGGTGAGGTCGGCCCCAAGAGGTCTTTTAGTCAGTTGAGAGTCAAGTATAAATAGAGGAGGTGAACTCCTCATTAGATCACTCACTCACTTGTGGAAGAGTGCGCACTTGTCTGGGAGATCAGCTAAGGAGACAAAGGAAGGAGGAGCACATCTTGTATTTTGGTTGATCATCTTATTGAGGAAAGCTTTACTGGGTTTTCTACCCCATGAGGGTTTCCCAGGATATATTGTGTGTCTATCTTGTGATTATGCTTCTTTCAGTGATCTTGCTTGGTTATTTGGTTTAAACTTAACACATAATCCCCCACTCTCTCTCTCTCTATCATAAAATGAACCACCCCCTCACACTCACTCTCTCTCCCCCCTATCCCGAAGCCACCCCTCCCTCTATATTTCTCCTTATCACACTACCCCATACAACTAACCATCCCCCACCATCTTCCACCCTTTATACTTCCACATCCCTACCCAGCTCTCTCTCTCTCTCTCTCTCTCTCTCTCTCTCTCTCTCTCTCTCTATTCTACAGCGAACAAACCCCTCGCACTGTAGCAACCAGTTTGCTAAATTATCTAAACTTGCTTCCGTTTACAATTTATATACTAAACTTCTACAAAAATTTAATTTGCAAACAGAAATTGAAGAAAAATAACAAATAAACTTGTAGCTTTTGCAACATTATATTCAATCAACTTCACATCTCTTAAACTAGTAATAGTACATTTAACTAGAAGAATACCTCTTCCTATTCATGAGGTGGATCTTGTGAATCCTTTGAAGCTATGCAGCAAGTATGGAATTGATCAAGTAACTTACCCCAAGGTGGAACACGGTCTTACCTCCCATCCAATTAGGAGCCTAGATAGCTCCTAGCCCTAGGAAGCCATCCAAATGGCCTCCTAGCCCTCCGTGATCGAGACCCCCAGAGAACAGAACAATGATGCCTAGTAAGTTTGTTGGCACGGGATAGATCCGCAAGAAGTGTGAAAGCCGACAGGTGTGAAAGGGTCATTCCATGAAAAGAGGACCTTTCGCCACTTTATCCGGAATTATAAGAGTTGTTATATTAGTCGAGCCGGTCATGTGGACCATTTTGTAATAAGATAAAAGCATATAAATAAAGAAATATTGTAAGCCTAAGGGCGTCGGATTTTTGGAGATTAATCTTATCTTTTGGGTTCGGTTGTATCCACGATAGGATGACTTAACTGTTTCTGCAAGGTTTGTTCCGCAGGTGTTGATGAATGAATGAGGATTTTCAATTATGAATTCTGTTGTTGTGCAATGATGCGATTATGTAAATGCTTTATGTTGATTAATGCGAATATATGTTGCTATTGATTAGTGCGAATATGTTGTTGAATATGATCTGAATGTATGTATTATGAATAAGATGTGAATGATTGGTTAATCTCTGGTTAATGTGCACATATCCTCTTCACAACTACAGAAGCTTGGTTCCAGCAGCCCTCTTATCCACCTTGGGTGAGACTGAACTTGCTTCACAAGTGTTTCTGGAAAGGGTTACACCTTTCTGGGCCTATGTATAAGGGAGTTAGGTTGATAGTTTATTGGCGACAGTGCAGATTGAACCCCTGTCGATAGACTCTGCGTCAACAAATGGTTCCGTTGCTGAGACCCTAAGGAAGAAGAAAAGAGGATATGTTGTGGCACCCAACTAAACCATAGATCCAAGAGTGGTTCGATAAGTAGGTGGAGGAATTCGCAGAAAGCGAGAAGAAAGATCCTAAGTAGACAACGACCAGTTGGTTAGAAAGATACATCTACTCAGATATTCAAAAAATATTTTTCTGTGAATTCCCGGTGCTATTGCATGAGTGGCTAGCATAGTTGATGTTCCGCAAGAACCACTGTTAGAAGACTGAACCGGACTGTTGGACTCCAGAGTTGGTGTGACAGTTGAAGCAAGTCGATAACAAGGTATCGTGAGCTGTTGATGTTTGGGTAGACAGTAGCCTCGAAGGATACGTAACTGAGTTCGCGGTAGATACTATCAAGTAGAAATTTCTCTAAGGGACCAAGTGGAAGATTTTTTTCATCATTAAAACTGTGGATTAAAATGTTGGTCTGCGAAAAAGGAATATTAAGGATATCTTCTGATGAGTAGAAGAATCGGTGTGCGAAGGTGAAGGTATTGCGTAAATGCGAGTCTAACGCAAAGATGTGGTAGATGGACATGAGTGACGACGAGTTTGAAAGGGAAGCTAACGAAGAGTGTAGTCTCTTGAGGAGTGGAGAAATATTCTGGCATCCTGAAAAGAAGAGGAGGACTGAGAAAGAGTCTCCTAAGAAGATCGGAACACAGAACTACAGAACAAGACCACATGGGAGGAAGCAACCTCATTGTGAAGGAGACGTCGACCAGGATACCCCAGAGGAATAGGAAGGTCAAATCATAAGTTACCACATACCTTTGACCCTGCACACTACTCCAAATTTTATAGGAAGAAATCCAAACTATTCGTGGAGTTGCCCCACGTGCAGTGGCAAGAGTAGTGCTTCAGTAAATAACAATACCAACAATGTTATAATGGCAGATGAGGCAAAGATGCCCACCTTTGAGGGGAATGGGACCGAGGATCCCAAATAGTATTGGCTTGTATGCGAATCAGTCTGGACCATGAAGCACGTCCAGGACGATGCTATAAAGATAGGACAGCTAGTGACGACCCTTAGGGTTTGGGCGTTAGACTAGTACATGAAGTTTGTAAAGGTTCCAATGGTAACAGCGACCAAAACACTAGAGCAGATCAGGATAGCGATGATTGGAGAATTTAAAAAACCAAAATCGGAGTCACAATATGTCACTAAGCTTAAGGAGATTAATTAATTCCCAAATGAGTCGGTGTGGGATTTCGATCAACGATATAACATGCTAATAGAGAAAGTGAGCTTTCCGATAAATGAGCTACAACACAAAGAATGGTTCATCGTAGGACTAGTGTCGCATATCCAAGGTCCGTTTATGCAACAAAAAGTCGCAACATAGGTAGAAGCATTAGAAATCGCAATGAAGCTAGAGGCTTCACCAATTGGCGAAGCAGGAATGGGAATGGACAGAGTTCAGGCACAATTGGCCAATTTAACATTACAACTGGAGGATATCAAGAAGGGCAAGGAAACCGAAGGGGATGTATGGTGCACCAGATGCAGAACTAAGGGGCACCGTAAGGACAATTGCCCAGAATTCCAGGAATACTTGCAGGCGGGGGCACCACACCCACTTCGCTAGGGAGGAAATCCATGGTGCATCGTCTGTCAGACCAGAGGGCATCAACCAGAGGAGTGCATATATTTGCAAAAGATGGTATCAAAGCCTGCAAACTTATACTGCAACTTTTGCCGATCGGTTGGCCATGATGAGAAGGACTACAAGGCCTATGATTTGTTGCAAGAGTGGACAGCTGACACGTATTTCATGAAGGGAGAAGAACCACCGGTGGTACAACAGCAATAGTAATATAGCCAGCCGCAGCAATATGACCAGGGGTAGTATGGGCACCCGCAATATCTACCACCACCGTATGGCCAATCGTAGTATGGGCAACAGCAATATCAACAACCAAAGTACGGGAAACCGCAGTATCAACAATAAGGACCACCGCACGGAGGTTTTGGGGGAAGATACCGTGACGGCTGAGGTATGGGGCGTGGAGGCGCTGCTAGACGTGGGAGAGGTCCAATTACCCTCTATAATTGCAGGCAATAGGGGCACTACCAAGGAGACTATCTGAATCTAGTGCCGCTATTTACATATTACAGTGTTGCAGATCATAGTATATAAGACTACCCTCATCTTATTGTGAAATGGAAAACCAAGAAGAACCAGAACTCGAATAATCCAAAGACATCACCTACGGTACAGATGAATTCGACCGAAGCCAAAGGAAACCACACTACGGTGGGGATAGTGACACAAGGAGGAGCGATGACTGGGGCCGATAAACCACACACCAATGTCAGAAGAAGAAATCTATGACTTGCCACCAATGTTTGACCACCATCTCCATTACCGGGTGCTACTAACCACTATAAAAATCTGAACCCATGGGGGGATATAGAAGTGAGTTCAAACTTACCCATTATGTTAAAGCCTCTAAACCTATTTATAGTCCTAACTCTATTAACTCATCCTTGGAAAATCCATACTTACCCTCATATAGACCACCTCAGTCCTCAGCCTTTGGACTTGCCTTTTCAAAATATGCCTCAGACTTCCTTTGGTGGGACTATACTTTTTTAACCTATGTACACATCAGACCTACTCCTTGGGAATTTACTTTGGAAATGCCTTGCTACTGTGTGGGACCAGACTTACACTACTTGGGTACCTCTAGAAACTCACCTATCAATAATAATACCTACCCTTTAATATGGAACCTTTCCTTCACACAGAAGGAAGAAGTTATTTCGCCAATGTAAACCAATAGTTGTGTGTAAGATGGGTGCTTATTTAACCCAAGAGAATGGCGCATGATTTGTCCTAAATGAGCGAACCATAGCTTAAGTAGAAAGAAATGGTGTTGCCAATGTGAACAAGTTAGTGGTGTCTGGAAGAAGAAATCTATGACATGCCACCAACGTTTGACCACACGAAGTCGCGAAGGAAGGAAACCACCCTAAAATCCTTCGTAGGGAGTTTCCTAGAATTGGCAAAAGATCCATAGATATTGGAAGAAATAGCTAGTCCACTACAATGATGAGGAGATGCATGACTGGAGCAGAAATTCAATCGCATACATAAAAGAAAAATAGGTAGGGAGATGCAGATGTTGGCACAAATCGAAGAATTTGATGTTGACTCCATCGTTCTGGACTTGGGTTCGGATGTGAATATCCTGACCAAACAGACCTGGGAGATGATGGGAAAGCCATGGATGACCTGGTTTCTAGTACAACTGCGACTAGTGAACCAGAGCAAGGTCACCCCGCTAGGTCGGGTATGTCAACTTCTGGTTGAAATTGAAGGGCTTAAAATGTATGTGGACTTCGATGTCATTGAAATCGTGGATAACACCAGTCCCTATCCGATACTGCTTGGGATAGACTGGGCTATGGAAAATCAAGCAATCATCAACTTTAAGAAAAGGATAATGTCATTCGAGAATCAGGAAATGAGAGTCATAGCACCACTGGATCCGGCGGAGGGGCTGCGCTATACGGAGCTGGTCAGACATGAATTTACAGAAGGATGGGATAGTCTATATAACATCTATGAAGATTATGTTAACCCCACCATGGATGGATAATTGGAATGGCGCAGCACCAGTTCAGCATCCTCCGACTCAGACAAAGCCCTTGAGGATTGGTAGAACCAGTTGCATGAAGTGTCTTTTTGAAGGTGCGCATGGATAACATAGTCCCTGCTAATGGTAGCTAAGGAGGAGTCCGTGTTACCTATTTATGAAGGATTTCCCAACTTGGACACGTTTCTCATCGAATTTGAGGAGAAGGTGGCAGAGCCACAGCGTCTTCTGGCCCTGGAGGAATCCCTAAAGGCTACTCCTGCACAATGGTGGGAAGCGCATAAATCAAACATCACATCTTGGGAACTTCGATGACACCTCATGGAGGTTCGGTTTCTGCAAAGCTTCAAAAGATGAACAAATGCGATACGACGGACAAGGATACCCGAAGGCACATCTAAATGTCTGTCAACACCGATGGGGATGGATAGTATGATAAGAGTGGGTACACGCATTCGTACACACATTGGATGAGGTGTCGTAGAGCTAGTATGTCGCAGCAGCACTGCGACATGGGACAACATCTTGGGAGCAGCTTACGATTGGCTTTAGCCAAACATTCTCATTCGTAGATATAAATCCCTTAATACACACTACGCTACAGGCTATCCACAGAAATATATTTGAAGCATTACCAACTGGACAACCAATGGAACTCCCATGGACGGAGACACCAAAAATGTTGATGGAATGCTACAACGTCACTGGAGAACCTGAAGATAATTATGACCCCAGGGCTACATATGTACCAGAGTCATAGGGTAGTCGCAGTGTGGTGGCACTAGATATACCGATGGACAAATTTCAGCAACCATTAAAGATTAAAAAGGTGAACATTGGATCAGAGGAAAACCCAAAATTCGCAAACATTGGGGACTACTGGGACAAGTCGACCATTGCGAAGGTAACTGACATACTACATGAGTTTCAGGATTTGTTTCCAACAAAGTTCTCAGAGATGAAGGGAATTTCTGGAGACTTAAACACATATTTCAAGAAATCTAGAAAAATTCTATTCCAAGGACTTCTATGACATTGAAATTTTTTGTAAACATTTTATTTATTTCATTTAATTTGTAAAAATTATGCATTAAAGAAATATTCCATTAAAATTGGAAAAACTAATCCTAGAAAGAATGTTTTTATTGATCACAAATTTTATTTACTCCAAGTGTTTTTAATATACAATCATAAAAAATGAAATGTTGTATCATTTATAACTAGTTTGTTATGCCATAAATTAGGAGGAGTCTATGAAAATCTGTAATTTGTTGAATCGTGAGAAAAAATATTCATGAAGATATAAAATGTAGGATTAATGAAGTTAAGTTGCACACATAATTGCATGTTTTATTACAAGAAGATCTCTATCTATATTTGAAGTGAACAAAGTATCATATTAAATATTTTTATTGTTAAATAACATATTATAATATAGCATGATTGGAAGGAAATCACAATATTAAATTAAAATAAAATAAATTATAAGAAATGTATTGATGTCGAACCAAATAATAACTATAAATTCGTCAAAATTGGGATAGTTGTTAGGTACAACATTATACATACACAATGAAAGTGTGAAGAAATCGAATTAAGAAATCATGGCCGAGAATTACTTTCACCAAAAGGCAAAGAAAATGATAAGATTTTTAAATGTCGAAGAAATAGATGTTGAAACATATTTTTCAAATCTTTTAGTTGAACTTTATATATGACCCCATGCTCTTTTGAATTTATTTATGGCACATATCGAATGAGTCTAAATAGTCCACTTAGTACTTATTATCAATTAATTATATGGTTTTACATTGTATTTTATTCCAAAAATTACATACCACATTTATACATTCATTTAATGCATATAAGAAGATAAAAGATAGAACATATCTCGTGCTTTGTTGGCCTGTAAGAGATTATTTCAGTTAATCATAATTGAGTTAGTAATACAAACTTACAAAAAAATGAATTGAGAAATCAAATTTCTTATAGTTCAATGTCACTCACTTATGACCAATCACGTACTACCCTTAATACCACTTAGCACTCATTAGAAATAAATTTTGTGTTTTTAAACAATTGCAACTTTAATTATATGGGGCTTTATTTCAAAAAACACATACTGCATTGATAAACTCCTCTTATTAATGAATATACGCAAATAAAAGTCAATAATTTATTTCATGCCTTGTTGGCTTATATGAGATTATTGCAATTATAAACTATTAACTTAAGAATACACATTTACAAAACTTTGTGCATGCCTTGTTGGCTTTTATGAGATGATTTTAATTACAAATATTTGATTTAAGAACGCAAATTAAAAAAATATTTTGAATGGGGAAATCAAGTGGTGTATGATGCAAAAAAATGTCAAACTAAAGGAAATCATAAACAATATTAATAATTGTATTTAAATATTATTGTTAATTCTCATCTATTTATAAAAGTTTTAAAAACATACAAATTAATTCATCAAAAAATGTGTCCAACTTGTATTGAAATATTGCAATGTACGCGTTAACAAATTTCTAAAAATTAATATCTTCACCTACTGTAAAGAACTCAATGTTCTATTGAACATTAGAATGTAGTTGCATTTCTCTTTGATACGATGAAGTGTCTTAAAAAGGGGGAATAGAATTTGGACAAGCCAAGTATCAGGTTCATGTCCTATATAAGCCTTTGTTAAGATACAATTTGACTGGTATCCGGGGAATTGAGAAGTAAGCTTTGATGTATCTATTAGCAATATATTTGATTCTTCGTACATATTTCCATATTTGGACCACACATCACTTAACATTTTCTCATAAAATTGTATCACACTACATTATTTGAATTTTGTTTGCAAGTGACAATGAGACCTGTCCCATATGAATTCAAAGTCACTTGTATCGGTATTTGATTTTTCAACTACTTGTTGAATGTTTTTACATTGTATTTTATTCCAAAAAATGCATATCACATTTATACATTCATTTAATGCATACAAGAAGATAAAAGATAGAGCGTATCTCATGCTTTGTTGGCTTTTATGAGATTATTTCAATTAATCGTAATTGAGTTAATAATAGAAACTTACAAAAAAATGAAATGAGAAATCAAATTTATTATAGTTCAATGTCACTCACTTATGACCAATCTCATACTACCCTTAATACCACTTAGCACTCATTAGCAATTAATTTTGTGTTTTAAAACAATTGCAACTTCAATTATATGGGGTTTTATTTCAAAAATTACATATTGCATTGATAAACTCCTCATATTAATGAATATAGGCTAATAACAGTCAATAATTTATTTCATGTCTTGTTGGCTTATATGAGATTATTGCAATTATAAACTATTAACTTAAGAATACACATTTACAATAAGTCATAGATTGGGAAATCAAATGCCTATATCTTTCAAAATCATTCATCTATGACTCATCATGCTTTAATCTAAATTCTAGTACACTTAGCACTCATTATCATTGAAGTAATATTTTTTGTAAGAAATGTGCTTTTATATAGATGGAGGTTTAATTCAAAATTTGTGTGTCACTTGTATTAATGCATATAGATCAATAAAACTAAAGAGAACTTCATTCCTTGTTGGCTTTTGTGAGATGATTTAAATTACAAATAATTGATTTAAGAGTATGTAATTTAAAAAATATTTTGAATAGAGAAATCAAGTGTTGTAATGCACTTGTATTAATACATATAGATAAATAAAACTAAAGAGAGTTTCTTGGATGCCTTGTTGGCTTTTATGAGATGATTTAAATTACAAATAGTTGATTTAAGAGCACAAATTTAGAAAATATTTTGAATGGGGAAATCAAGTGTTGTATGATGCAAAAAATTGTCAATCTAAAAGCAATCATAAATAATACTAATAATTGCATTTATATATCATTGTCAATTATCATCTATCTATAAAAGTTATAAAATCATACAAATTAATTCACCAAAAAATGTGTCCAACTTGTATTGAAATATTGCAATGTAATCGTCAACAAATTTCCATAAAATAATATCTTCACTTAATACAAAGAACTCATTTGTGTTTTAAAACAATTGCAACTTCAATTATATGGGGTTTTATTTCAAAAATTACATATTGCATTGATAAACTCCTCGTATTAATGAATATAGGCTAATAACAGTCAATAATTTATTTCATGTCTTGTTGGCTTATATGAGATTATTACAATTATAAACTATTAACTTAAGAATACACATTTACAATAAGTTATAGATTGGGAAATCAAATGACTATACCTTTCAAAATCATTCATCTATGACTCATCATGCTTTAATCTAAATTCTAGTACACTTAGCACTCATTATCATTGAAGTAATATTTTTTGTAAGAAATGTGCTTTTATATAGATGGAGGTTTAATTCAAAATTTGTGTGTCACTTGTATTAATGCATATAGATCAATAAAACTAAAGAGAAATTCATTCCTTGTTGGATTTTGTGAGATGATTTAAATTACAAATAATTGATTTAAGAGTATGTAATTTAAAAAATATTTTGAATAGAGAAATCAAGTGTTGTAATGCACTTGTATTAATACATATAGATAAATAAAACTAAAGAGAGTTTCTTGCATGCCTTGTTGGCTTTTATGAGATGATTTAAATTACAAATAGTTGATTTAAGAGCACAAATTTAGAAAATATTTTGAATGGGGAAATCAAGTGTTGTATGATGCAAAAACTTGTCAATCTAAAAGCAATCATAAATAATACTAATAATTGTATTTATATATCATTTTCAATTATCATCTATCTATAAAAGTTATAAAATCATACAAATTAATTCACCAAAAAATGTGTCCAACTTGTATTGAAATATTGCAATGTAATCGTCAACAAATTTCCATAAAATAATATCTTCACTTAATACAAAGAACTCAATGTTCTATTGAACATTCGAATGTAGTTGCGTTTTTGTTTGATACGATGAAGTGTCTTTAAAAAGGGGAATAGAACTTGCACACGCCAAGTATCGTGTTCATGTCCTATATAAGCCTTTATTAAGATACAGTTTGACCGATATCCGAGGAATTGAGAAGTAGGCTTTGATGTATCTATTAGCAATACATTTGATTCTGTGTACTTATTTCCATATTGGGACCACACGTCGCTTAGCCTTTTCTCATAAAACTGTATCATACTACATGATTTGGATTTTGTTTGCAAGTGACAATGGGACCTATCTCATATGAATTCAAAGTCACTTGTATCAATATTTGATTTTTCAAGTACTTTTCGAATGTACTTGTTAGTAACATTTGATATCCATATCGCAACATCATAATGTTTTAGGCAGTATTTTAATACTTCTAATTGAAAAGGCCTACAAAAGTAGGATCTATCACCAAGCTCCCAATCTGGTTTTCTTTGAATTTGACAACTCGTTTCATCTTTGGAATACGACGAGAAGAATACTCCTTCCATTTCAAAGATCAACAAGATCTTCCGACTGATATTAACTCCCATCTGCATTGCTGCCACATATATAACATTAACATATTTTCACTTCAAAAATTCATTGCTTAATGGCATCAAAACATATCCAATTTATTTCCACTCCCAAACAAACAACTTAATGAAAAAAATAAAAGTAATTTCCATGGAATAGTTTTTTTATACAAACACATTCAACTACTACTCAAATCACTAATTTTTAAGAATTGTAATGAGATAAACTACAATTTAAAAATATAATTACAATAGTCGAATTCATTTGAACTAATTATATGTTAATATCTATATACTACCTAAATTTACAGTTTTTAAGTTTAAATCAAGCAAATTATTTATATGTTCATTTTTACATACAACCTCATACGATATTTTAATTTTCAAGAAATTATAAGAAAAATTCATATAAGCACATTGCAATGAAATTCAAATCACAATTTAAAAATATAGTTACAATGGTCCAATTCAAACCAATTATATGTTAATTTATACACACCACCTAGATTTACAATTTTTTAAATTTCAATTAAACAAGCTAATTATAGGTAATTTTTACATACAACCTGATATGATTTTTCATTTTTTTAATTTCTAAGAAATAAGAAAATTTCATATGATAACATTGAACTAACATTCAAATCACTGATTTGTAAGAGTTATAATGATCAATTAAGACGCAATTGATAAATAAACTGCAATTGCTCAAACATAGTAATTGTACGTTAATTTATACATACAACCTAATACAATTATTTAATTAATATGGAATACTACATTTTTATGCAAACACATAAGACTATTATTCAAATCACTAACTTTTTATAACTCAATATCTCAATATAAATAAACAAAATAATAATATGTTAATTTATAATAATGACACAACAACAATCCTTATATGAGTATTATGAAATAATATTGACATTAAATTGATAATAAAATAAAACACAGTAATAACACATCACATGTAGAATTAAGTCATCAAATGTACAATGACCAAGAATTTATATTATAAACTTCAAGATTTTGTTTATAGAGGAAATGAATAAGTCATCTTAATGTACTATTAAAAGTCATTGAAGATTCTTCAAAATATCTCGAACATCGGGTGCCTTGTAGAATTTATTCAATAAGCTCCACAGATCAGCGATCAACCATTTATCCTCATTCTTTCCATCAAACGAAGGGGCAATAATCACATTTTCTTTGGGATTTTCTTTCTTTGTCTCCATTGAACAATCCACTAGAATAGTGTTAGTAGCATCATATTTAGAATACATTCTCCACACTTTTTTCAGATGTTTTTTGTATATAACTTGTGTTGAATTATCAATGTCATTTTTTCCCTTTTGTTGTTTGCAATCTGAAGCAGTCCATGTAAACAAAAATTTAGCTTGTAATGTTTCTGAAACCAGCTTTTTCATAACTCTTGTTGTGTTTTGTTTCAAAGATGTCATCCAAATTGCAATGTCAAAAGATTCTTTTCTGGAACACATTTCAAGAAATGTTTTTGCATGTGGACGAAACCAAAATGATTTTTTCTCTATCGTGTAATCTGCGGCCCTTCCCATTTTCTCGATAAATTCTTTTTGTGATGCATCACCATCAACGCTTTGATAGAAAATGTTATTCAATTCAAAAATAACTAATTTCTTTTGACTTATAATAGCTGCAAAACAATAATGGATATCATAGTAAATTCATTTTATTCATGCTACATAAATTATTATTAAAAAAAATTGTTGAAGAAATACACTCACTTTGAGTATTTTTTGTACAAGTTATTGATAAGCCACACTTCTCTTGTATTGTCTTCATAGAACATAGAGCCAAAATAACAAACCTTCAATCAAATACCAATAATACTTCTTTAAATCAATTTTTTTTTATAAGACATATTTTATGTTTAATTGAAAATAAGAGACATGTGAAGTACCTGATATGATATCATGTTCTTGACTATGGCTTTCTGTCACATTCCCTTGATCACTGTCTTTTTTCTCCTCATTTTCCACTGTAATAAACATATGAAATGTTATAAAATGTATCAACGAATGAAATTCATTAAATAAATAGTCATAGAATCCAAAGAATCACTAGAGAAAGAACAAAACAAGTACAATACAACAAAAGAAACAAAATAAATTATGTACCTGGTATGGTATTTTCTTCGTCTTGTATTTGCATCTTGAAAACTTCTTCGACATTGTGCACACTATGTTGATCATTGCTTTGTTGCAAAGTGTCGTCGTTGTTTTCTTTACAATTTCCGCCATTAGTAGTTATAGTAAACATCTTGTTAATCAAGATTTATAAATAGCATAGAATCCAAAGAATCACTAGAGAAAGAACAAAACAAGTACAATACCTGGATATTCCAACAGCAATATATTAGACATTGGTTTTTGCAATTGGAAGGATTCTTGATTAGTCAGCATGGTAATCCTTTGTAACTTGTTTTCTATGACACATGCCATTCTTCTTCCATATGTACAGCAAGCCTGCTGTAAATTTGTTCCCGCATAAAGAGAAATAATCAAATTTAGATCACTATGTTGTTGATGCATTTGCAATAATTCTTCCCAGAATTCAAAATCTCTCCCCTTTTCATCAGATATGTCTCTAAAACTGTGAGAGTATCTTGATGCCTCTAAACTTTTTGACTCTTCACTATAGAAATGTATAGTTAAAACTATATCATAACTATAGTTATTTTGTTCTTTATATTCATAAAGACCGGTAGCCATTTTATAGTTGACATTTGAGTCCTTGACAACAATCTCCAGAGCTTGGCGTACATCCTTACAAGACCAAATTTCTACTAAGATAATCATAGTAAAATCTTTCAACCCATTTTTTTCGATTAAAAATTGAAACAATTCAATATAGTGATCCTTAAGGAATGATTCATCTTTCAAAGCCAATGTATCCAACACAACAAAGTTAGTGTATAACATTGGTTGAAACTGACAAGGAAAAGAGTGCAAAAGTGTTGACAAGAGGCTAGGACCCCCATAATGACAACCGAATTCAAAACTGTTCTCAATTTCCTGTATATCTGTCAATGCATCAATTATTCTATCAAGGACCACACAGGCTTGTGGAGAAAGGGACTCTATTTTTGTATTTCGTGATCCTTTTACATATTTACACCCTTCCATTGTCTTACAGAAGTTGGCAAATATGATATCAGTAATTTCATAATGCTCAAGAATATTGGATATTGTCAGAATCTTATCATTCAGATTCTTATCATGACTTTTGCAATATGTTACCATTGCCTCCAAAATTGTTTTTTGGTTTTCAATTGTGAACAATAATCTTTCATTTTTATGGCATTGGTTGGAGGGTTCACTGGAATAGAAAACCAGACAGTTCCATCCAATAGTTTATCTGCTACAGAACACATTTCTTCAGCGGTTAGTCCCTGAAGGGGACAGAAAGAACTTGATACCAAACTGTTCAGACTATTTGTCTTATAGTTTGGATCCTTAGGTTGGTTTGGAGAACACATTAATGTCCCTAGTTTGTAACAATTAAAAACAACTTCCCATTTATCCCAAGTAGTATCATCAAGATATAACAAGACTTTTTTTTCAGCAAAGTTTGTTAGTGGACAATCGAAGAAAGAGCACAACATTTCATCATCAACCTGTTAAAAAATAACAAATATAAATTAGTAAGAATGTGATATCAAAAATAAAATATCCATGAATTTAGTTATAACAATATAAACTAAGTGCAAAAAAAAAAATTGCATACCTTGTCTTCAGTCGTCTTAGAATTCCCACATTTTTGTTTCTTTAATTTATTTGTGGCAATTAGGAATTGTCTTGCAGATTGCACTGAATCAATGAATGGAGTTTTGAAGAACACTGTGTTTGCAGAATTTAACTGGCAGCAAATACGAATCACCACACTGGGAGCAACTAACGGATCTAAGAATCGAGCATTACGTTCTTTGTACTTCTGTTTTGCCTCCCTAGATAGACTGAATTTAGGATTTGATAATATTTCATTTGCTTCTTGAATGGTGTGTTGCTCATCAACTATCCAAAAATTGATGTTCTTGGCATTTATATCCATTTCATTCATGATTTTCACAGGGTTTCCAATCGGATCAGACTCTTTTGTGTCAAATGGAATCAGAAGAGCATCAGGTAATGATGCTTGAAATTTCTGTAGGAATGGTTTTACTAATACTCGAACATTTAAATCATCCTGTGATCTCAATTTATATAACTTGGGTGCTTCTACACATCTTCAAACATCCACCTTCATGGTAAAAGAGCTTGAAAATAAATAACTGTCCTTAAAATTTTCATGGATTTCATCGCATTGGTCAGCAAGCTTCTCTATCTGAGAGTCTTCTTTTTGGGATTTTACAAACTCTGTAGTAGGCATGAACTCACTTTCTTTAATGCTCTGTTCTAGCTCAGCTAAATATACCCTTCTCAAAGCAAGCATTTGAGCCTTGAGTTTATCATCTAGTATTTTATCAAGTAGTTTACCTCTTTGTTGCAAATAAAGAAACACGGATGATGTTTTCTTACATCTCACATAGCGATATTTCATAATGTTGGTAATACGTTGTACAAGATCATCACAACTCTTTAGACCAGATTCATTGAAGCTCTCAAAACTGTCCAACTTAAACTGTGACTTTTTTATTGACTCTGGGAATTCTGTATTAGTATCAATCAAATCTGGTCTAAATTTTGTGTAATCAACTTGGCAAGAAAATAATTTCACTTCATTTTCTTCAATTACCTCCATTTGAAAATCGATCTGACTATGATTGAGAGCATAGCAACTAACAATTATCCCTAGCCTTTGTATATCATTTCCATCCATGGATCCAAATAGATACATATCTGGAAACATATTCATGGGACTTTCAATCTCAACATACCAATCTTCGACATACTCATATGCAGCAGATGTTTTGAACTTTTTAATCATTTCAAAATTAGAACCCATTGTTGAATTTATAATCTGAGTTGAATGACGCTTTTGTTTTTTGAATGTTGATTATGGCATTTTACTTGCTTTGGAGACGACAGCTTCTAAAAACAATAATAAGCAATTATTACTATAAATAAAATGAAATCAAAATCACAAATATTACCATATAGTCTTCTAGTCTAACCATTTAGAAATGAGAGAATAATAATATTTAAAACCACCATACCACATGGGGGAGACGTTGTTTGTGTGTCACTTGCAATTCATTTTTTCTTCAAATTATTCCTTGGAATTGTCATTGCACCAGAGTCCATAGCTTCTAAAAACAATAATAAATAGTCGACTATAAGTTTAAATTGTTTTAAAAATACATGAAATAATGCGCATTATCAAACAATATTCTATTACATGTCTTTTATTCACATGCACAAGAATAATAAGGGTCATGTGTTATGGAAACATATTAAATACTTAGAGATAAATAAAAATCCATTGCATCTAGCACAAGTAGAGACTCATTAAAAAGAAAAGTTTTCCTTCTTAAAAATGCTAGAAGGAAATGCTTATGCTAGAAAGAAAGCTAGCAGTCGCTAGCTTTCCTTGATCTTTTGCCATGCGCTTATTTCAAAATAGAGCACATGGCACAAGCTCAAGGTATAAGCTAGAAACCACCAATCACCATGGACAGGATTTTTCTATTGGAAAGCTAGCGACTGCTAGCTTTCTTTCTAGCATAGGTATGTGTTATTATCCTATAAGTAAATACTTATGCTAGAAGGAAAGCTAGCAAGCAGTCGCTAGCTTTCCTTGATCTTATGCCATGTGCTTATTTGAAAATAGAGTACATGGCACAAGTTCAAGGCTTTCCTTGATCTTATGCCATGTGCTTATTTGAAAATAGAGTACATGGCACAAGTTCAAGGTATAAGCTAGCAACCACCAATCACCATGCCTAGGGTTTTTCTATTGGAAAGCTAGCGACTGCTAGCTTTCCTTCTACTATAAGCATGTGTGACATGCTAGAAAAAAATGTTTATGCTAGAATGAAATGTAGCATTCGTTCAAAATAGAGTACATGGCACAAGCTCAAGGTATAAGCTAGCAATCACCAATCACCATGGACAGGGTTTTTCTATTGGAAAGCTAGCGACTGTTAGCTTTCCTTCTAGCATAAGCATATGTGTTTATGCTAGAAGGAAATGCTTATGCTAGAAGGAAAGCTAGCAGTCGCTAGCTTTCCTTGATCTTTTGCCATGTGCTTATTTCAAAATAGAGCACATGGCACAAGCTCAAGGTATAAGCTAGCAACCACCAATCACAATGGACATGATTTTTCTATTGGAAAGCTAGCGACGACTAGCTTTCCTTCTAGCATAAGTATGTGTTATTATCCTAGAAGGAAATGCTTATGTTAGAAGGAAAGCTAGCAGTCGCTATCTTTCCTTGATCTTGTACCATGTGCTTATTTGAAAATAGAATACATGGCACAAGCTCAAGGTATAAACTAGCAACCACCAATCACCATGTCCAGGGTTTTCTATTGGAAAGCTAGCGACTGCTAGCTTTCATTCTAACATAATCATGTGGGTTATGCTAAAAGGAAATGCTTATGCTAAAAAGAAAGCTAGCATTCGTTCAAAATAGAGCACATGGCACAAATTCAAAGTATAAGCGAGCAACAACCAATCACCATGTAAAGCTAGCGACTGCTAGCTTTCCTTCTAACATAAACACATGTGTTATGCTATAAGGAAATATTTATGCTAGAAGAAAAGCTAGCATTCGTTCAAAATAGAGCACATGGCACAAGCTCAAGGTATAATCTAACAACCACCAATCACTATGGACAGGGTTTTTATATTGGAAAGCTAGCGACTGTTAGCTTTCCTTCTAGCATAAGCATGTGTGTTTATGCTAGAAGGAAATGATTATGCTAGAAGGAAAGCTAGCAATTGCTAGCTTTCCTTGATATTTTTCGATGTGCCTATTTCAAAATAGATCACATGACACAAGATCAAGGTATAAGCTAGCAACCACCAATCACCATGGACATGATTTTTCTATTGGAAAGCTAGCGACTGCCAGCTTTCATTCTAACATAAGTATGTGTTATTATCCTAGAAGAAAAGCTAGCAGTTGCTAGCTTTCCTTGATCTTGTGCCATGTGCTTATTTGAAAATAGAGTACATGGCACAAGCTCAAGGTATAAGCTAGCAACCAATCACCAATCACCATGCTCAGGGTTTTTATATTGGAAATCTAGTGACTGATAGCTTTTCTTCTAACATAAGCATGTGTGTTATGCTATAAGGAGAGCTAGCATTCGTTCAAAATAGAGCACATGGAAAAATAGAGCCCATTGTATTTCATGTAGGCTCGAAATGGAAAGTCATGACTTAAATGAAAAGACATGTGAGTTTTCACTATACTTATGGAGAAATATATGATTAATATCATGTGAATCATTTAGAGAGGACTTGTGCCGAGTTCATTAATATGTTTGGGGTGTTCACGAACCCTCTTTCTTAAACAAAGGAGATAAATAATCAAGAGGAGGATGAGAATGAGACGAAGAGAAAAAAAGATTGATGAGTAGTGAATCTGCAATGGGATGTACTTCCATGGATTTTTCAATATAAGTACTTGATATTGAATCACTCATAATATTTGAAATTGTAAAAAATAAAATGTAAAATTTAAAAACCTTTGTTGTTAGAAATTCTTATCAACTTCTACAAGAAGACCTTCCAAATGATTATAAGGATGTGGGGACTTGATAAACATGCAATTATGTTTGTCCAAAGTTTCACGATTTAAAAGCAAAACAAAAAAACAACTTCAAGTGCATGTTTACCCAGCTCTTCAAAACTGCACATATTGTGTGGGTAAAGAATTCTACTACGAATTTTTATTGTTCCCACTCTAATCTATCATGGTTAATGGACTATGAACAAGACAAATAACAAGCTACAAATTAGTGTAAAAGGTGCAACAAGTGAGTGATATGTTCAAAGTCGGTTTAGTGAAAGAGTCACAAAATGTAGATTATGTTTAATTATGAGTTTGCTAGGATGAATATATAAATATAAAAAAAGTGTATGGTTTTCCGCGGATATGTAACTGGGCCTTCCAAAAGCACAATTGATGGTGACAATGGAGTCCACACACCAATTGACTAGTGAAGGTAAGAAAGAGGCAGTTCTACTGGCGATGGGGCAAATGTTCCAATCTAGAAGACTTGGCAACACCTCCCAACGGCAATAGCTGACTTTAGGAGTCAATTGCACCCACAAGTGCTCCTTGGTGATTTCCTAACTTTGGCCACTAAGATACCTTGCATCAAGTGTGGATCAGTGGTTCAGCCTGTACGGTATAGTGTCGTCTCCCTACAACGAGTTGGGTGACTCGTAGGGGAGAGCAGGGCAACTATACCTCGGCTTTAACCTCCTTGGGCACGGCGCACTTCTGATCCGGGTTTTCTTTTAACACTTGCTTATAGTAGGATTTATAAAGCACCCTATAAGTCAACAATGCTATGTTTCAAAATATACCTAATGAAAGTAGATTGGAGGGCATTAATGGATGCCTAGCCCAATCAATCCTACCTAACTAATTTATGTTTTGTGACCTCATGTGAAGCTTGGAGGCTACACCAAGAATATAATTTTTGAGATAATTTCTATTGCTAATAACAAGTAAATTATACAAAGACACTACCTCTAGTTTTCTATTGCTAATAACAATTAAATGTTACATATAGATTACATCTAATGCGAAAATAGACATAAACATAGTAAAATATACATAAAGAAGACCTCCTTCATTATAGCTTTTATACCAAATTAAGTTTATTGGTTTACTTAAAGACCTGTGAACAAAAAAGTAAATAAATTGAACCCATATAAATGATCCAGGTTTTCTTTTAACACTTGCTTATAGCAGGATTTATAAAGCACCCTAAGGACAACAACTATGTTTTTGGATGCCTAGCCCCAAAATCCTACCTAAACTACAAGATTCTTTTGTGCCCTCCTATGGAGGTATTAAGTGAGTAGATTTAAGCTATTTTGAACTTAGTGAGTGATGAGAGAGTTTCTTGTGTGTGTGTGTGTGCATCAAAGAAAGTGACAGTTTTGAGCGCACATGAGATATTGCATTTTTTTTTTCAATCGAAAAAAAGACGTACTATTGCTATTCCTTTGAATCAAATAGTACAAAAAGTTTCCCTTTTCTGCAAAAGGAATTTCCAGCATATAATGTGGTCATTGACCCATATACCATCACCACTAATCCACTACATAAGTTCTGCCCATACAAAATCTGTATACATAAAAAAAAGACATAGTTCTATCAACATACAAAATGTGGATCACTTCAGATGTCTTCCCTAATATAGTCTAAAAGAAAATAACATCTCCAGATTCCAATAAGCTGGAATTCATCCATTCCTCCCAAACCAGTAAACCTACAGGGCCCAATAAAGCTTTCTTTGAGAGATCATCCGCCAGACCGTTGTGTTCTCGAAAGATATGCACAAAGGAAATGTGCTCCTGCCTTTCAATTTCCATCCTAGTTCGAGCACACCAATGTGATAGCTCAATAACATTAATATCAAATTCTTTTGCAGCCCATTTTATAGTAACACGGGAATCTCCATAGACCTTTAAATTAACAAGACCAAAAATGTTGGCACATCTCAGAATGCACCAAAGTGCAAGTAGTTCTGCTTTCATATTGTTTCCTAGACCACAGTTGAGACAGAACGTGTAATAGTGATCCTCATTCAAGTATATTATACCACCCGCTACAGAAAATCCATTCTGGGCAGCCCCATCAAAACGCTCTGGTCTGGAGACTGATTCCCAGCCTGTCATAACCAATGAAGCCCTGTCCAAGCCACCTGACCACAGAAAGTTAAAAATCAATTTTCTGATAACATTGAGGATGTATACAGGTATCTCAAGAAGAGATAACCAATAAACAGGTATTCCCATCAAAACTGCCTTAATCAATGTAAGTCTGCCACCCACAGATAGCCATCTATAGGACCAGTGAGTAATCCTAGCTTCAAACTTCCGAACAGCCACCACCAATCCTTTATCTGATAATTATTTGGTCTCAAGAAAAAGCCTAAATATTTTAACCCATCCTCTAATGGATACCAACTGAAAGGTAGAAAGGAAGCAATATCCCTTCTATCAACATCGCTCAAATTATGAAAATAGAAACTAGATTTTGTGTGGCTGATCTTCATCCCCGAAACTCGACAAAAGCAATTTAAAATGTTCTTGAAGACCCTCCACTCATCAGCTGTTGCCAAACCAGCCAGTAAAACATCATCCACAAAGATAAGATGTGATATAACACAATTTATCCCCACCTCTATACCTTTGAGAAGACCTTCCTGCTTTGCAAAGTTTATCATTCTGCTAAGTGCATCAACGATCAAAAGGAACAACAAAGGGGATAAAGGACAGCCCTGCCTTATCCCCCTCGAGCACTGGAAAAATGTAGAAGGGGAACCATTTATCAAAATAGCAATACTAGCTGATGAGACACAAGACATGATCCAGTTAATGACCAGTGGCGGGACCCCAATTTGGATTAGAATGAGCCTTAAAAATGACCAATTTACCCGATCATATGCCTTCTCCAAGTCTAATTTAAGCAATAAAGCTCTGAGTCTACGGCTCTTGATGGAATGTAGGAGTTCCTGTGATGCCCCGATGGCATCATGAATCTGATGAAAAGGCTTTTCTTTTAAAATGAAAATAATGCAACTCAACCTAATAGAAAAACAACTAAATAAACCATGTAAAAAAAACTAAATAAAATAAATTGTAAAAATAAAAATAAAATCTATAAACAAAATTGTAAAAGTAAAAAAAAATCTATAAACTTACCAAGATTTTCAACCTCTTTTTAATCCAGTCTTCTTCTTTACTTTTTGTTTGGCTAAGACTAAAGCTAATGCCAATGGCAATGCCATTTTTTCCCATAACTTCATCTTCATCTTAGTTGGTCTTGCTTCTTTGATAGACAACAATCTAGAAGCTATGAAGCCAAGACTACTTGAATGGAAACTGTACAATATATTGAAACTATCTGTAAGTTACAAACTTATATCAAATAATTAAATATAAAAAACACTAGCTATTTAGCTATTTTTATATACAAGTAATGCTATATATTACATCTTATATACATTCATAGATTTGATAACTATTTTTATGTACAAGTAATGCCATATACTTATATACATTCATAGAGTTGATAGCTATTTTTATGTACAAGTAATGCCATATATTACATCCTACATACATTCATAGAGTTGATTATACCATGGAGGTTTACAAAATGAAATTTAGAAATACAACATTGAAATAAATGATTGGCAATTATTTAAAATAATTTTTTAGGTCACCAATATTACCGGTTCAGTACTTGGGGAAAACCAGAAAACTTAGAATGGGTCACCAATGTGTTAAAAGATGCCCTCCTCTATCCCATAGGAAATATATATATATATATATATATATATATATATATATATATCACAAAAAAGAGGTAGTTATATATTTATAAAAAGGTTGTTGACAAACCAAATAACATAAAAAGTACAAAAATTTCAAAAAAAATTATAGTATTCTTGTATAAATATTTTCAACAAATATGTTAATTGGTCATGATGCTTTTTCTTTCTTACAATACCTACCTTATGAATTTCAAATTTAGTGCTATACTGCTTTACATAATTACTAAGAAACAAGACAAGTAAAATTCATATATGAGAAGTTTAAGAGCCAAGATAATTTCCATTGAGGCCTTCTTCCATTTGTTGTCCTACTTTAATTTTCCCTTGATCTTTTTTATTCATGTTGTTCTCATGGAATTGTGACGTGAAATAAAATGATGTTGATGATATGGATCAATTGGTGATCGAATGGAAATGCTTGTTATAAAAGGTGTATCTTGCGGAATACTAACCTATAGGACACGAGGGCTATGGGATAGCCGGGTACTTGATCTGATATATGGAGAAGAACCTATCCAAGCAATAAACATTAGCAACCGAAATTGATGAAACGATGACATGGACCGATAATCTCAAGAGCAACAGAGTATGATTTGATAAGGGCGTAGGCCCAGTATGTTGAGAGGGATGGATGTGTTGCCCACCCTATGTTCCTATGATACCCGAAGTCATGGGAGGGCCGTGCTGAGACACGCTCCCCATGTAGTTGTGATGACGATGGTCGGATGCCTGCTAGGGGAGGATAGGTCCGCTGTACAACCGACGCTATCGCTCTCAAGTTCTATGTGGTCAGGTCGATGAGTCCAACATCCACTTTTGTACTAGCAGAGGAAGGATAGGGAGGATGTGGCAGTAGGTTAGGATGGGAGGATATGATAGTTAGTACTGTTGAGGGTTGGGTATTCGTTGACCTGGAATTAGTGGTAGTAGGTAGCTTTCCTTGCACCTGATTGATTAAACAAATGTAATCATAAGAATAATGAAATGAAATCTTAAAGGTTAACTGATAAAATAACCGATGATGTTTTAGTAATATTATGAGGAATGTATACTTGTTCAGTTGCATAGAGTATTATTAGTATTAGTTAGCTGTTATGCATAGGAAATATGACGTATGTCTATAGTACATGTTCGTCCTGTGCATACGCTGGCCACGCATGCACATTATGCACATGCGCAATAATATCGGTTTACAACCTACTTATCAAGATTTAACAATGATATAAGTTATCATGGATAAGTCAATTAAGTGTTTAGTGGATGACTTAATTAGTAAAATATTATCAAGTTCTCATGTGTAAAATAAATGTCAGTAATTGTAAGTATCCTCAAGTAAAGGTGTCTTCAAGGTGAAGTATAAAAGTTAAACATTAATAATAGAGGAGTGTGCTATATAATCGTTGATCATGATTAATTAAATCATTAATTATATTTCATTGTTTATACACAGAGGTACTATGTTGACACTTATCCATTAACCAAATAAATATTTTAAATTACTATTCACAATTTAAATTAATTACTATTATTATTAATTGTTATTGTTATTATTATTATATTATTAATATTATTTAATTAATAATAATGATGATAATAATCCCTTTTATAAAGTATAGTGGGTTGAATAATAATGAATTTATTAAATAAATTATTAATTTAATTAACTGATGGAATCATCCCAAGTAAATTAAAAGGATATGTTTGAATAAATTATTGAATAATTCCATTACTAGAGAGAAATTGGGATGATATAAAATAATATATAATCCACCTTATTACCTCAAAAGGGGATGCATTAATGATATGTACTTCCAACACCACGACAGCTGATAAGGAAGTTGACTTTTGAAGGAGGTGGATTCCTATAAAGAGGAGAATTAACAAAGTAGTAAGGGGGTTATTGTGGGAGAACTGTGAGGATTTTTGTGAAAAAGGAGGAATGCCGAGGAGGGGGTTAACTCGAAGCTTTGAGGAGGTGGTAAACTCAAAAGAAAAGACTGAGGAGGGGGATAACTCAGCGGATGATTACCATGGAAAGTGGCTGTCGGGATTATCGGTCTGTGGGCTCGGGGGCTAGGAAATCTGTTGATTTCCTAAGGTCAGCACGATAATAGTTGATCGGTAGGGTGGACACATCATTTTGGTTTTGTTAAGGTAACTTACAGAATCCATTCCAGAAATCTTCTTATCTTACTGCAATCGACGGTTTCAGGTATTTTTCTGAACCAACTTAATTAGAATGTATTTTCTTTTATTTCCGAGCTATGCATGTCAAACGAACAGAATTAAATGGAAAGTTTTAGGATTATGTTTATTTAACTGCAGAGACATGTAAACATATAGAAAACAGACAGTTAAACATTTACAGAAACAGAAATATAGATGGTTGAATCTCTTGTTTTCTTCTAACAATAATTAAGGGAAAAACTAGGTATAACCTGATAACCTGGAATAGACCCAGTGCCTAGATAGGGCACTACAGTTGGTATCAGAACGCAAGGCTCAGACACTGAGACCTTAGGGCCTAACTACACCTGGAACTTTAGTGAAATTTACTAGAAAATAACAAACCAGTATGATGGATGGAAAAAGATAATTTGAAGAGCCTTTTCCCATTTATTCGTAAGGCGTAACAGAAACAGAATTTGAATGATATATATATATATATATATAACTGCTTATTTAGGACTCAGTCTAGACCCCATTAAACAAACCTTTCTAGAAAAACAACAACATTTCTATATACACTCTTTTAATATTCAAACCCTAATATTAATCCAATGCTAAAGCATTTGGGATAAACAATGTTTTTAAACAAATAAATAAATACATATAAACCAAGTTACAACACTATATATATTACCGTTATAATATTTGGATCTAAAATTTAATACTAACAACAACAAAAAACACTTCATTGCATTTATATAAAGAAATTGTATTCATAATAAATACGAAACAATGAGTCTCGCGCAGGATTTATAGAGGGTTCTCCAAATTTCAGACCTGCAGCCAAAGTGATCAGTTTTCATTTCCTATTATTTTAATGTAGATCTGCCTTCTTGCCTGTAACATTTTGTTTTAAACATTCATTTCAATAAATGTGGCATAAAACAAATATTAAAATAATATTGTTGCCTGCAATATTGTTTATAATACAAGCATCGCAGCAAATCCAACTAACGTAGTTGGAGAGAATATTTTGACGATGGAGTTGGATTTATAAATAATATACATAAAATTAAAGCTTAGTTTCCTGGAAGAGGATTAGTTCTTTTGTAGTGCCCCTAGACTTGTGTAGACATTGAGGGCACCTTCTGAGTGACCCGGCTGATTGAAACATTAATTAAATAACCTTTTGACCTTATTTTTTTGAGTATGTGTATCTGAACTATTGAGGTAAATGAATAATTGCATATGTTAAACGATTAGCTATGACTATGGAAAATTATGTTGATGGATAATGCTTAACGACTAGCTGTATGGTGATTATGTATTTGGCGACGAAATGTATATTTGATAAGATGAATGAGCAGTTTGAATAAATCATAAATGTTTAACAATGCTAGAGTTAGAAACCAGATGATGATTGTTGAGAACAGTGCTACTAATAATTTGTTGCGAGAAGTGTGTGTAGAAACAAGTGAGACGGTTCACCAACGGACACACAAAGGAACATGGAGGGTCATAGAGTACAGGTAAATCACACACAGGGGAAGCGACGACGAGGTCAACTTCCGACAAGAATACCACGCATGAGCAGATAAGCATTGATCCGCTTGCTCAAGAGGAATGCGTGAGGACATACGAGGTGGGCCACGACGGAGCTGGTCACGTACGAGTTGAGGGGTGCGCAGTGAGAACGGACTCACTCCTCATCTCCATTAGTCCCTAGATAGCATGTAGACGGAGGATGGTGTAGTGCCCCTAGACTTTTGTAGACATTGAGGGCACCTGCTGAGTGACCCGACCGATTGAAACATTAATTAAATAACCTTTTGGGCCTTATCTTTGAGTATGTGTATTTGAACTGTTGATGTAAATTGAATAATTGCATATGTTAAACGATTAGCTATGACTATGGAAAATTATGTTGATGGATAATGCTTAACGACTAGCTATACAATGATTATGTGATTGTTGACGAAATGTATAATTGATTAGATGAATGAGAAGTTTGAATAAATCATAAATGTTTAACAATACTAGATTTAGAAATCAGATGATGATTATTGAGGACAGCACTACTAATAACTTGTTGTGAGAAGTGTGTGTAGAAGCAAGTGAGACGGTTCACCAACGGACACACAAAGGAACATGAAGGGCCGTAGAGTACGGGTAAATCACACATAAGGGGAGCGACGACGATGTCGACTTCCGACGAGAATACCACGCATGAGCAGATAAGCACTGATCCGCTTGCTCAAGAGGAATGCGTGAGGGCGTACGAGGTGGGCCACGACGGAGCTGGTCACGTACGAGTTGAGGGGCGCGCAGTGAGAACGGACTCACTCCTCAGCGCCATTAGTCCCTAGATAGCATGTAGATGGAGGATGGATGGTAACGATTCCTAAAAATCCCTACAAGAGTTCCCGCAAGTCAAAACGGAAATATGGTGGCAGAAGGGCCCAACGACGCGGTACCCTGTCGAGAACGGAAAGAATGGACGCAAGGACCCAACGAGGGGTACCATGCCAAGGAATGGAAACCATGGATGATTGGGCCCGACGGAGTGGTGCCATGTCAGAGAATTAAAAATTAAGGAACCAGGAGCCCAACGACGTGGCACCGTGATCCTAGTGAATTTGATTGTTAAATTAAAATGCATAGAAACTTAGGAGAATAACTCTAGATTATTACTTAGCAAATGCATAACAATAGCTTAGACATTTGCACATGATTAGTTACTTTTGTTGAGCATTTAAAATAATAGAAATTATTATTTAGGAGCAAAATAGATTAGACACCTAGTCAACTAAAAGCTAGGAGCTGATTAAAATATCTGGGGGACAAACTAGAGCAAACTTAGGGATGTAGGTGCACTTCCTTGAGAAACTGACACTTGGATGGGTGAGTGTTTTAAATAATTAAATAATTAAAAATATTTAATTATGCATGAAGCGACATGTGTCGCAAGAGATTTCCCTTTATAAGGAAAGCTTAAGGAATGGGTAAGGGGCCCATAATTTGGACGATTGTCGTAATTTTCAATTGCCTCAAGGACTTGCTGCTATCTAAGGGTTTGGCTAAGAAATCCTGGTGGGAGGGGAATCCCAAGCTGAATTTCTGAAATACGTGTGTGAACTCTACGGCCCGACTAGCTCGGGGGTCTGGAAGGAAGAAGAGTACTTCCAGAGTGGTTGGGTGGTTACCCGAGGTGTCCTTCAGTGACCGTGGTGATCAAGGCAGATTTGGAGCCGCGGCAAACGAGAGGATTCACTTTCAATTTGGAGCTACCGCCATTACAGGTTCTTATTTGTATTGCTGGAAAGCACTTTTTTTATTTCTGTTATCAAGCATTACGATTATCCTTATTTTATAGCTGGAAGGTGCAATTCTGTTTCTGTTATAAAGTGCTATGGTTGTAATTATTTATAGATCTATTATTTGCAGTTAAATTTTTATTGTTCAAATGAATTAATACAGAGATCGAATCTGTATGCCAATTGCAGAGCTCGATCCCTAAAGGTAGATCGATTTCTCATGACTGTTTATTCATCCAACTATGAAATTATTTGTAGATCTGTCAAGTAGATTACAAATCGATTTTCCAGGACTTTGTATTGATCCGTCTATGAATTATTTATAGATCTATTATTTGCAGTTAAATTTTTATTGTTCAAATGAATTAATACAGAGATCGACTCTGTATGCCAATTGCAGAGCTCGATCCCTAAAGGTAGATCGATTTCTCATGACTGTTTATTCATCCAACTATGAAATTATTTGTAGATCTGTCAAGTAGATTACAAATCGATTTTCCAGGACTTTGTATTGATCCGTCTATGAATTATTTATAGATCTATTATTTGCAGTTAAATTTTTATTGCTCAAATGAATTAATACAGAGATCGACTCTGTATGCCAATTGCAGAGCTCGATCCCCAAATACAATTAGATTTTTAATACTGTATTATAGCCTTAAATTTCAGTCTTATATCACTCTCAAAATTTAAATTCTAGTAGAATATAAGAACAGAGATCGACTCTGCATCTCAGTTGCAGAGCTCGATCCCCAAATTCATTTAGATTGTAGTGTTGCATTATAGTGTTGAATTATAGCAGCCTTTCTGGCATTTTTTTTTGTCTGAATAGAATGACTCACTGTCATTTTTATCCTGCGTCGATCCACTCCCTCTAGCATCTCCAGAATCTACTTTCGACTTTAATTAATTCTCAGAACCTTTCTGCAACTTGTGTATTAAAAACGAGATCGACTCTATCTGACTATTTCAAGTCAAATCGAATGTAGATCTAAACCTGAGCCTGACATTTAAAAAGAACTGTGATCAACTCCACGTTTGTAATCGATTTCTGAAATTAATGTGGAATCAAGCTAATTGACAGAGAACGACTCTGTATTGTTAATGACAGAGTTCGATCTGATGGTATATCGACCCGATGATTTATACATTAAATCTTTTTATGGCTCGAACCATTTATAAATCAATCTTTCAATTAATGACAGCGTTGTATTATTATAACGTTGGTTCAATGGGGAATCAAGCTAAACGACAGCGAACGACTCTGTATTGTCAATGACAGAGTTCGATCGGACGGTATATAGTAAATCTTTTATGATTCGATGCAATTATAAGTTAGTCTTTTGATTATTGATGGTGTTGGACTTCAGATTCTGTCACAATATCTTCATTTCAATCGAGATCGATCCGATGATATGTTGAATCTTTTATGACTCGATCCAATTATAAGTCAGTCTTTTAATTATCGACAACATTGGAATTCAGATCCAGTTACAACACTTTCATTTCCGTCGGTGATTGAAACGCTACCCAATCTGGAAGCAAATCTTGCCATCCTTTATTTGCAGACTTGTTCTGAGTTGTGTGTTTCAATCCCTTGAGATTTACAGCATCGAATCCGATTTTGCATTTTTCTGTGTATTGGCGTTTTAATTTCAAAGAAAAATTAGTAGAGAAATCCAGATCTGAAGTTTAGTCGATCTCAAAACTTACAGTATTCCGAGCCTGAGTTATTATCTCAGATTATTTAGGGATGTCACCGAATAAGATGTTAAACGTTATAAAAAAAAAAAAGATTTACATTCCTATTCCTTCCTGACCTGTCGTCTTTCCGATGCTGCCAGCTTGTTAATAGATACTTTACTTTAATGACAGTTGTTTTGTGAACGTTGTGATGGATGTTTTGGGAGTTACTTCTCTAATCACTCTTGACCTGTCGTCTTCTTGATGTCACATGCATGTAATCTTAATCCTCCACTATTGTAACCTTTATGTAATAATTATATTATGGTAGAAGTGGAACATTATAACCGAATGTTAATTTCAATGATGTATTAAAGAATTAAGTGTTCAATTATATTATAGGGATTTAATGGGTAGATAAGGGATGAATATGTAAAATGTTTGTTTAATATGATGGGTAGATAAGGGATGAGTGTTAAAGAAATTGGTGTGATGGTTTATAACCTTAGGATTGAAAGTTTTTAGGAACAATATAGATCTTGTAAACATTTACATATCTTTTTGAATGTTAAGGTTAAGGACTGTCATTTGTAAAGTTATAGATAGTGATGTATTTGTAGAAGAATAAAATGGATGTATAACTTGATAATGTGCAAGTTAGTTTTAGGATGTATGTAATTAATTGAAGGTAGATACATTAAATTAGTATATATTGATAGTATGGTTAAATGCATTATATTGTTCATAAAGGTTATTGTGGCACATACCCGTAAGTTTAATATTAATAATACAAAATTGATGTGGCAACACATTTGTTTTAAGGTAATGATTAAATTAACTTTTAGAGATAATATAGATTTAAGGTATTACATTGTTATGGAAGTCATCGGGACTTACACTTGAGGGTTCTTGTTGATAATTTAAATGGTTTTTAATTTGCAATACCTTTGTTTATTAAGTTATGCAGTATGTCGGTATTGCGTAATTGTGTTTAAAAAAAAAATCACGTACTCAACTTGACCGACACTACATTTGGTATCAGAGCAAGGTCGAACTTAGTTCGGACCTAGACAATTCCGCGCGAAATAGTTTATGATGTTTAGTTGACTAATAAATTTTATTTTTCCTCTGAACAGACTTCGTCATGGATCGAAGAACTCGCCAGGGTAGAGTCGGAAGGGGACGAGGGCGAGCTGCACGCCCGTCAACCCCATCAACCCCTGTGAATAACCCTCCGAGAGCGGAGGAAACCATTAACCTACCTGCGGACGAGGTCATGACAATGATGAGGAACTACCACAGAATGACTGAAGCATTGATGACACGACTTGACCGCGAGAATGTTGGTTCTCAAGTCACTGCAGTACCACAGGCGCCACCTTCGGTCAACATACACCGAGAGCTAGAGAAGATAAAGTTTCCTGAATTTTGGGGTTCCACTGAGGGGACTGCCGCTGAGGCATGGCTAGAAAACATGGCCATGTGTTTTTCTTTGAGAGACTACACGTCTAACATGAAGGTACGGATGGCAATACTACAACTGAAGGGGGAAGCCCTTCTTTGGTGGAAGACCTTACGACCTCAGCTAGGTCTAGAGCTTGAGGAGATATCGTGGGAATTGTTCGATGAACATTTCCGTCAGCATTACCTATCAGACGAATTCATTGAGCGACAGCTGAATGATTTCCATGCACTAAAACAAGGACTACAGACAGTACAAGAGTACGAAATCCGTTTTATGGAGTTACTAAGGTATGCACCCCATGTTGCCACGGAGAAATTAAAAGTCAATAAGTTCATCTACGGATTAAACCCAGTCATACGAGACAAGGTTCGTATTTTGACACCTTCTACTTTGCACGATGCGGTCCAGAAGGCCCTCATAGCGGAAGAAGAGCTTCCCGGCAAGATGCTGCAGAATAAGAACTTTACGAATACAGACCGAGAAGTCAACCTTCGCATGCACCCAAACATCAGTATGGGAATAAGAATTTTGGGAGGAGACCTTTCAACGGAGGGTCTAACAGAGATGACAGAACACCATACCGACCACCACCACGGAATGATCATGCAAGGCCTTTCGCAAAACCGACGCAGTTTGGACCAAGAAGAAATGATGCACCAACTAGAAACAAAACAAGAGGGCCCAAAGCAGGATGTTGGAGGTGTGGAGGACCACACTTCCAAAGCGAATGTCCTCAGCAGGACCGGGGAAACCAAAGAACCCAAGCACCGCAACAAACTACCGCAGCCGATCTAGGACGAGCGCATCGTATACACGCTGCCGTCAACAATTGCCAAGCTGAACATCAGTCCACTGTCCTCGAAACTACTGGTAAGATACATGGTAATGTATTTTCCTTGCTTATAGACCCTGGAGCTACTGAAAGTTTTATTTCCTTAAAAGTTGTAGAAAATAATAAAATGATGGCAATAAGTCAAGATGATTTCGACACTGTCGAGATGGCATCCGGTAGTGTCCAGAGTGTGAGTCTTAAGGTAGAAAACTGTGAAGTCGACCTAGGAGTATGTTCTTCTAGAATATCCTTTTATGTTACGGAATTGGGTACTTATGATCTAATCCTGGGGATGGATTGGCTGGAAGCACACTCGGCGGTGATGGATTGCCGAAGTAAGGAACTAACTTTCATCGACGATGAAGGTTACAAGAGAATGATAACAGGGAAGAAGAAGAAGGTTTCCTTAAGAATGATATTGGCCATGCAACTTAAGAAAAACATGAGAAAAGGGTGCCAACTGTATGCGGTGATTGCAATGAACAAGGAAGGAGATAAGGTAGAAGTAATTAATCATCCCTTGTTCTCAGAATTCATGGATGTGTTTCCTGATGCATTACCTGGCCTACCACCACAACGTGAACTGGATTTAACCATAGAACTGAAACCTGGAACCGAACCCATAGCTAGGACTCCTTACCGAATGTCTGTACCTGAATTGAAGGAATTGCAAATTCAACTACAAGAGTTGTTAGATTTAGGACTGATCAGACCCAGTGTGTCTCCTTGGGGAGCACCTGTTATTTTTGTGAAGAAGAAGGATGGTTCTTGGCGCTTGTGCATTGACTACCGTCAATTGAACAAGGCGACCATAAGAAATCAGTATCCCCTACCCAGAATAGATGACCTCTTTGATCAGATGAGGGGTGCGACAGTATTCTCAAAAATCGACCTAAGGTCGGGATACCATCAGTTGAGGATCAAGGATGAAGATATCCCCAAGACAGCATTTAAAACTAGATTTGGACACTACGAATTTGTCGTAGTACCTTTCGGCTTAACAAATGCACCCAGTGTATTCATGAACCTGATGAACGGTGTGTTTCGACAACACCTTGACAAGTTTGTATAGGTGTTCTTAGATGACATTCTGATTTATTCAAGAACACCGGAAGAACATGAGGAACACCTGAGGATAGTCTTAAAATGTTTAAGAGAAAATCACCTTTATGGAAAATTATCAAAGTGTTCATTCTTCCAGAAGGAGATTCATTATCTTGGACACATTATATCCGACGAAGGGATAGCTGTAGATCCAGCCAAGATTGAAGCCATTTGGGATTGGCCGGCACCCACAAATGTACATGAGGTACGAAGCTTTATGGGGCTTGCCGGGTATTATAGACGTTTTATGGAAGGCTTCTCTAGAGTAGCGGGACCTATTACTGAATTGCAAAAGAAGAACCGTCCTTTCATTTGGACGGAGAAATGCGAAGAGGCCTTTGCTAAATTAAAAGAATTACTAACTACGGCACCAATCCTAAAAGTTCCCGATATGGATAAAGATTTCTTGGTATGCACGGATGCTTCAAAGGATGGTGTTGGTTGTGTATTGATGCAAGATGGAAGAGTAATTGCGTACACGTCCAGAAGACTTAGGCCGCATGAAGAGAACTATGCGACCCATGATATGGAGATGACTGCAGTGATGCATGCTTTGAGGTTATGGAGACACTATCTGGTAGGAAGGAAGTTTGAATTAAAGACTGACCATTGTGGCTTACAGCACATCTTCACTCAAAGCGACCTTAATGCAAGACAGAGAAGATGGTCGGAAGTACTCAGTGAATACGAATTCGACATAACTTATGTGAAAGGGACCTTAAACAAAGTGGCAGATGCACTTAGTCGTAGACCCAGGATATTCTCTGTCATAGCATTAAAGACCAACTTAAGAGAAAAGATCTTGACACTACAACAAAAGGACACTTGGTATAATGAAGTAAAAGTTGATTTGGAGAATGAACAGATGAGGATACCCAAGTTTGAAGGGTACTCTTTGGACAAGGACGGTTTATTACGGTATAACCGTCGCATGTATGTCCCTGATAATGAAGAAATCCGAGATTTAATATTGTCTGAGGCTCACCGAGCCGTCTATAGAGCACATCCTGGAATAAAAAAGATGTACGCAGATTTGAAACCTTTGTTCTTTTGGCATGGCATGAAGAGGGATGTAGTAAGTTTTGTGGCGAAGTGTTTGGAATGCCAGATGGTAAAGGCGGAACATCGACACCCAGCCGGATTACTGCAACCACATGCAATCCCATAATCAAAATGGGAGGTTATTTCTATGGATTTTATAGTTGGGTTGCCCTTAACCAACAGGAGACACGACACAATTTTTGTGGTCGTTGACACTCTTACCAAGAGTGCGCATTTCCTGCCGATTAAGAATACGTATCAAGCTCCGGAGATAGCCCGAGTTTTCATAAATGAAGTAGTAAGACTACATGGAATTCCGAAGAAAATTATTTCTGACAGAGGATCAGTATTTACTGGAAGGTTTTGGACAAGCTTTCAAGAAGCTCTTGGTACTCAACTTAACTTTAGCACCGCCTACCACCCTGAAACGGATGGACAAACGGAAAGAGTGAACCAAGTATTGGAGGACATGCTAAGAATGTATGTAATGGATCAACAGAAGAAGTGGGAAGAATATCTACCCTTGGTAGAATTTGCATACAACAACAGCTATCAGAGTTCTATCCAGATGGCTCCTTTTGAATTTCTCTATGGGAGACCTTGTAGGACTCCCATAAGTTGGGATATACTAGAGGACAGGACATTACTTGGTCCTGAGGTGATACAAGAGATGGAAGACCAGATGGTCACGATTCGTGCTCGACTAAAGGAAGCACAGGATCGCCAGAAGAGCTATGCAGATGCACACAGGACTGATCGTAGCTACGAAATTGGGGATAGGGTATTTCTACGGGTAAAACCACAGAAGAGTTCTATAAAGTTTGGAAAGGGAGCCAAGTTGTCACCTAGGTTTGTAGGACCCTTTAGAATTTCAGAACGGATAGGACCGGTTGCCTATCGTCTTGACTTGCCGTCATCATTAAGTAGAATTCATAATGTTTTTCATGTTTCTGTATTGCGCCACTATGTTCCCGATACTTCACATATCATTAACTTGAGCAATGTGCAGATAACGGACGACGGGGCCGTGATGGCTGAACCGATCCGGATTTTAGACCAGCGAACACGGCAGCTTAGGCACCGTGTGATAGATCAAGTCAAAGTGCAGTGGGACAGTTATAGTCCAAGCTCTGCGACTTGGGAGGACGCAACTGAGATGCGTCGTAATTTTCCATTTTTATTCTGAACTTCGGGACGAAGTTCTAAATAAGTAGGGGTGTATGTAGTGCCCCTAGACTTTTGTAGACATTGAGGGCACCTGCTGAGTGACCCGACCGATTGAAACATTAATTAAATAACCTTTTGGGCCTTATCTTTGAGTATGTGTATTTGAACTGTTGATGTAAATTGAATAATTGCATATGTTAAACGATTAGCTATGACTATGGAAAATTTTGTTGATGGATAATGCTTAACGACTAACTATACAATGATTATGTGATTATTGACGAAATGTATAATTGATTAGATGAATGAGAAGTTTGAATAAATCATAAATGTTTAACAATACTAGATTTAGAAATCAGATGATGATTATTGAGGACAGCACTACTAATAACTTGTTGTGAGAAGTGTGTGTAGAAGCAAGTGAGACGGTTCACCAACGGACACACAAAGGAACATGAAGGGCCGTAGAGTACGGGTAAATCATACATAAGGGGAGCGACGACGATGTCGACTTCCGACGAGAATACCACGCATGAGCAGATAAGCACTGATCCGCTTGCTCAAGAGGAATGCGTGAGGGCGTACGAGGTGGGCCACGACGGAGCTGGTCACGTACGAGTTGAGGGGCGTGCAGTGAGAACGGACTCACTCCTCAGCACCATTAGTCCCTAGATAGCATGTAGACGGAGGATGGATGGTAACGATTCCTAAAAATCCCTACAAGAGTTCCCGCAAGTCAAAACGGAAATATGGTGGCAGAAGGGCCCAACGACGCGGTACCCTGTCGAGAACGGAAAGAATGGACGCAAGGCCCCAACGAGGGGTACCATGCCAAGGAATGGAAACCATGGATGATTGGGCCCGACGGAGTGGTGCCATGTCAGAGAATTAAAAATTAAGGAACCAGGAGCCCAACGACGCGGCACCGTGATCCTAGTGAATTTGATTGTTAAATTAAAATGCATAGAAACTTAGGAGAATAACTCTAGATTATTACTTAGCAAATGCATAACAATAGCTTAGACATTTGCACATGATTAGTTACTTTTGTTGAGCATTTAAAATAATAGAAATTATTATTTAGGAGCAAAATAGATTAGACACCTAGTCAACTAAAAGCTAGGAGCTGATTAAAATATCTGGGGGACAAACTAGAGCAAACTTAGGGATGTAGGTGCACTTCCTTGAGAAACTGACACTTGGATGGGTGAGTGTTTTAAATAATTAAATAATTAAAAATATTTAATTATGCATGAAGCGACATGTGTCGCAAGAGATTTCCCTTTATAAGGAAAGCTTAAGGAATGGGTAAGGGGCCCATAATTTGGACGATTGTCGTAATTTTCAATTGCCTCAAGGACTTGCTGCTATCTAAGGGTTTGGCTAAGAAATCCTGGTGGGAGGGGAATCCCAAGCTGAATTTCTGAAATACGTGTGTGAACTCTACGGCCCGACTAGCTCGGGGGTCTGGAAGGAAGAAGAGTACTTCCAGAGTGGTTGGGTGGTTAACCGAGGTGTCCTTCAGTGACCGTGGTGATCAAGGCAGATTTGGAGCCGCGGCAAACGAGAGGATTCACTTTCAATTTGGAGCTACCGCCATTACAGGTTCTTATTTGTATTGCTGGAAAGCACTTTTTTTATTTCTGTTATCAAGCATTACGATTATCCTTATTTTATAGCTGGAAGGTGCAATTCTGTTTCTGTTATAAAGTGCTATGGTTGTAATTATTTATAGATCTATTATTTGCAGTTAAATTTTTATTGTTCAAATGAATTAATACAGAGATCGACTCTGTATGCCAATTGCAGAGCTCGATCCCTAAAGGTAGATCGATTTCTCATGATTGTTTATTCATCCAACTATGAAATTATTTGTAGATCTGTCAAGTAGATTACAAATCGATTTTCCAGGACTTTGTATTGATCCGTCTATGAATTATTTATAGATCTATTATTTGCAGTTAAATTTTTATTGTTCAAATGAATTAATACAGAGATCGACTCTGTATGCCAATTGCAGAGCTCGATCCCTAAAGGTAGATCGATTTCTCATGACTGTTTATTCATCCAACTATGAAATTATTTGTAGATCTGTCAAGTAGATTACAAATCGATTTTCCAGGACTTTGTATTGATCCGTCTATGAATTATTTATAGATCTATTATTTGCAGTTAAATTTTTATTGCTCAAATGAATTAATACAGAGATCGACTCTGTATGCCAATTGCAGAGCTCGATCCCCAAATACAATTAGATTTTTAATACTGTATTATAGCCTTAAATTTCAGTCTTATATCACTCTCAAAATTTAAATTCTAGTAGAATATAAGAACAGAGATCGACTCTGCATCTCAGTTGCAGAGCTCGATCCCCAAATTCATTTAGATTGTAGTGTTGCATTATAGTGTTGAATTATAGCAGCCTTTCTGGCATTTTTTTTTGTCTGAATAGAATGACTCACTGTCATTTTTATCCTGCGTAGATCCACTCCCTCTAGCATCTCCAGAATCTACTTTCGACTTTAATTAATTCTCAGAACCTTTCTGCAACTTGTGTATTAAAAACGAGATCGACTCTATCTGACTATTTCAAGTCAAATCGAATGTAGATCTAAACCTGAGCCTGACATTTAAAAAGAACTGTGATCAACTCCACGTTTGTAATCGATTTCTGAAATTAATGTGGAATCAAGCTAATTGACAGAGAACGACTCTGTATTGTTAATGACAGAGTTCGATCTGATGGTATATCGACCCGATGATTTATACATTAAATCTTTTTATGGCTCGAACCATTTATAAATCAATCTTTCAATTAATGACAGCGTTGGATTATTATAACGTTGGTTCAATGGGGAATCAAGCTAAACGACAGCGAACGACTCTGTATTGTCAATGACAGAGTTCGATCGGACGGTATATAGTAAATATTTTATGATTCGATGCAATTATAAGTTAGTCTTTTGATTATTGACGGTGTTGGACTTCAGATTCTGTCACAATATCTTCATTTCAATCGAGATCGATCCGATGATATGTTGAATCTTTTATGACTCGATCCAATTATAAGTCAGTCTTTTAATTATCGACAACGTTGGAATTCAGATCCAGTTACAACACTTTCATTTCCGTCGGTGATTGAAACGCTACCCAATATGGAAGCAAATCTTGCCATCCTTTATTTGCAGACTTGTTCTGAGTTGTGTGTTTCAATCCCTTGAGATTTACAGCATCGAATCCGATTTTTCATTTTTCTGTGTATTGGCGTTTTAATTTCAAAGAAAAATTAGTAGAGAAATCCAGATCTGAAGTTTAGTCGATCTCAAAACTTACAGTATTCCGAGCCTGAGTTATTATCTCAGATTATTTAGGGATGTCACCGAATAAGATGTTAAACGTTATAAAAAAAAAAGGATTTACATTCCTATTCCTTCCTGACCTGTCGTCTTTCCGATGCTGCCAGCTTGTTAATAGATACTTTACTTTAATGACAGTTGTTTTGTGAACGTTGTGATGGATGTTTTGGGAGTTACTTCTCTACTCAGTCTTGACCTGTCATCTTCTTGATGTCACATGCATGTAATCTTAATCCTCCACTATTGTAACCTTTATGTAATAATTATATTATGGTAGAAGTGGAACATTATAACCGAATGTTAATTTCAATGATGTATTAAAGAATTAAGTTTTCAATTATATTATAGGGATTTAATGGGTAGATAAGGGATGAATATGTAAAATGTTTGTTTAATATGATGGGTAGATAAGGGATGAGTGTTAAAGAAATTGGTGTGATGGGTTATAACCTTAGGATTGAAAGTTTTTAGGAACAATATAGATCTTGTAAACATTTACATATCTTTTTGAATGTTAAGGTTAAGGACTGTCATTTGTAAAGTTATAGATAGTGATGTATTTGTAGAAGAATAAAATGGATGTATAACTTGATAATGTGCAAGTTAGTTTTAGGATGTATGTAATTAATTGAAGGTAGATACATTAAATTAGTATATATTGATAGTATGGTTAAATGCTTTATATTGTTCATAAAGGTTATTGTGGCACACACCCGTAAGTTTAATATTAATAATACAAAATTGATGTGGCAACACATTTGTTTTAAGGTAATGATTAAATTAACTTTTAGAGATAATATAGATTTAAGGTATTACATTGTTATGGAAGTCATCGCGACTTACACTTGAGGGTTCTTGTTGATAATTTAAATGGTTTTTAATTTGCAATACCTTTGTTTATTAAGTTATGCAGTATGTCGGTATTGCGTAATTGTGTTTAAAAAAAAAAAAAAAAATCACGTACTCAACTTGACCGACACTACAATGGATGGTAATGATTCCTAAAATCCCTACAAGAGTTCCCGCAAGTCAAAACGGAAAGATGGTGGCAGAAGGGCCCAACGATGCGGTACCCTGTCAAGAACGGAAAGAATGGACGCAAGGACCCAACGAGGTGGTACCATGCCAAGGAATGGAAACCATGGATGATTGGACCCGACGGAGTGGTGCCATGTCAAGGGATTAAAAAAATTAAGGAACCAGGAGCCCAACGACGCGGCACCGTGATCCTAGTGAGTTTGATTGTTAAATTAAACTGCATAAAAACTTAGGAGAATAACTCTAGATTATTACTTAGCAAATGCATAACAATAGCTTAGACATTTGCACATGAATAGTTATTTTGTTGAGTATTTAAATTAATAGAAATTATTATTTAGGAGCAAAATAGATTAGACACCTAGTCAACTAAAAGCTAGGAGTTGATTAAAATATCTGGGGGACAAACTAGAGCAAACTTAGGGATGTAGGTGCACTTCCCAGAGAAACTAACACTTGGATGGGTGAGTGTTTTAATTAAATAAATAATTAAAAATAATTAATTATGCATGAAGCGACATGTGTCGCAGGAGATTTCCCTTTATAAGGAAGGCTTAAGGAATGGGTAAGGGGCCCATAATTTGGACGATTGTCGTAATTTTCAAATGCCTCAAAGACTTGCTGCTATCTAAGGGTTTGGCTTAGAAATCTTGGTGGGAAGGGAAGCCCAAGCTGAATTTCTGAAATACTTGTGTGAGCTCTACGACCCAAAGCTCGGGGGAGGCCATGCAACTGAAAGCATGAGCCTATGGTTGGGTGGCGAAGCTAACAGTTGCTTCGCCTATGGTTAAACGAGCTTTGCTGGAGGGATCCTACGGAAGACGCAGACAACAATGGACCAGCTGGATCGGGTTGACAGGTTAAGGTTTGCTTATTTTTGTTAAGTTATTCACTCTTTTACTTTATTTTTCCAATAACTATAATGGCTAATTTGTTTGTATGAAGTTTTTAAAGTTTCAGGTTCTGTTCAAGGGGACCCTAAAGGAGGGGTTCTACATTTGGTTGTAAGTTGTGTTTCTGTGAACAGCGTAAGGACACTGAGGAAGGCTGTGTTTGGCCATAAACCATGTAAACACTCTCGTGTTGAATCCCTCTAGAGTAATGCTAAAAAGAATGCATTTTATTCATCTTAATGATATAATCGTAACCGGTAAAATTGATAGTTAGCATATATATATATATATATATTTAAAACAGATCGGATTTCACATTTAAAACTTTGTATTTAGTTTTGCTTAGATCGAGTCTGTATTTCGATTACAGCACTCAGTATTTTCAGATCGGGTTCCATATTTAGTTCAGTACTCTATTTCACCAAAAATGTAGATCAAATCGATATCAGTGCAATTTTATATTTTCTGTATTCTATTTCCCCAGAACGCACATCAAATCGATTTGGGTATTATTTTATATTTGCAATTTAAAATTCACTATCTGATCTTCATTATCAGCTTGGCTTTATTTTATCTTTTCAGCATACTACTTCTCCAAAAATGCAGATCAATTCGGGGGCTTGCATTGCGATTTCAGTATTAATTTTTTTTTTTTCTTTTTAATTCGGATCGAGTTTTGACCTTAAAGTTATTCTTGTTTTGGGGGAAACTTCACCTCTTGGAAGTAGTGGTTTAGGTTTTACGATGGAGGATCTCGGTCGATAGACTTGCGGAGAATTTCTGCTGATTGAGCTTTTCGAATTCGTGGTTTGATTTTCAGCTTTTGAAATCCGTGGTTTGATTTCCTTGCATGTTCAGTTTAAGGAATGAAAATACTAGATCTAGCTTGAAAGTGTAGATCTCTGTGCTGTTGAAATCGTGTTTCATTTAATTCTCTGTCTTCTTGGATTGTAGATCTGAGGGTTACATTGAAATGCAGTAAAAAGTAGGTTGTCTTATTGAAATCAGGTTCCAGCGCATTACGCATGCCTGTTCTGCCATCTTGGATCGTGGATCTTTGGGTTTATACTGAAAATCGCAATGATCTTTTGTAAGTTAGTTACTGGTAGAAAATCACCGTGTTAATTATTTGATGGTTTGAAAACACCGTGACCTGCATAGATATTCATATGCCAGAATGAAAATCGCAGGGATGCTGCTTAGATGTTGTTGCTGGTAGGAAATCAAAGTGTTTTTCTTAAATGCTGTTTGCTGGAGGAAATCAAAGTGTTTTTCTTAAATGTTGTTTGCTGGAGGAAATCACAGTGTTTTTCTTAAATGTTGTTTGCTGGTAGAAAATGGCCCTGTTATTTATTCACTGGTTTGAATGCACCGTGACCTGCATGCTGTGAAAGGAGAACTTATTTGCTGAACCCAAACAATATTTTTTTTCTGTGCTAGATTGTATTGTTATCATATTTTAAAACGTTGCATCGTAATCAGGGCAGGGACGCCTTATGGAAGCGTGGGCCTTGACGAGTTTATATAATGTATGTTGTTATATGTGAAAAAAAAAATAAAAAAATTTGAAGGCGTTAGATAGTTAGAGAGGTCGGCTAAGGATCAGTTAACTATTTTATTGTTACCCATATAGAGATAAGAGAGTATTAATGCCTTGCGATTATACAGTGCGTTCTGGAAATTTACAGTCTTAGATTTGGTTTTAGAGGGCTTTAGACTTCTGTTCAAAATTCCTGGAAATGGGTGTTCAAACCTTTTGTTTTTCTAGATCTGATTTGTGTTCAATCTAAAGCTTACTTTATAAATTACGCGATCTATGCATGTACCTTTCGTATTTCTGTAAACCTTTTATTCTACCGCGGGCTAATATATGATGGATTAACAAAACAAACATTACATAACATGTTTGCTTTCGTATCATAGCCAAATAAATCTTGCAACTATTATTCCATTTCAATGGGATCCATTGTCTAAATACCTGGGAATGTATATATATATATATGTTTTGAGCGAATAAGAGATTGAAAAATGAAGACTTTTTAGAAAATTGAATGTCATAATTATATTGATCAATTAGAACAAGAAAATAAAATATCCCTTATTGAGTAGTAAGATTGTTGTAGTCGTCGAATAGATTATAAATTAAGCCTGTGTTATTTAAAGTGAACTGCTTGATCTATGAGTTAATAGAGTTGAAATTCCCTAACTTATATCTACCTATCACTATGTTAAGTTAGAGTTCGTGCAATGGGATGAAATGTATGCGTTGATGTTTCAATGTGTTGATTTTGTCAAAATAGAATATTAATATATATATATATATATAAAGAATTAAAAGTATATATGTAATTTTTAATGGTAGGTAAATATAGTGATATAGTTTTGAATAACTATGATATTAGGGTATATATATATATATATATATTTGTATCATAATGCTGAATGTTAGTTACTTCAAAGATTAAGTTGAGTTGAAAGGCAATTATTAGTGTTTAAAATTGTATATCCTAGAGAGTTTTTAATGCCATCTTATGAATTAAACTAACATGTTTGGGACAAGTTTAAGGAAGATTTTCACACTCCATATCCCACGGGACTATTGTGGGTATCGGGTAGGATTGAAGTAAAAGATGGGATTAGGTTATCGTAATTATAAAAGTTACATTTGTTATATAACCGAAGGGGAAGGGATTGCAATTGAGATATCTAATTTCTTAGTTTCCTTTCAATTATAAAAAGTTATATGTTATGTGAGATTGCAATTGGGTTATCCAATTCTTAGTTTTATTATAACATGCTATACATTAGGTGTTGAAAGGAAAGATAACTAGTTATGCCTAAAGAAGTATAATTGTGGGAAATAGTTATAGATATGTGAAAGGAAATGTTTGTATGTGATAAAGGATTAGGGTTATAATATGATTGTTGAAATAATCTTATCTCATTTACAGGAATTGACATGACTGATACCGAATGGAAAATCCTATGAGTTATAAAAGTAATGTATTACCCTTGAAAGGTATAGTGTCAAGTTACTCAAATTATAATCATAAGGGTTTGGATTTACAAATTAGATTGTTAAGCTTATTTATGCTTTATATCAAATAAAGGGTTAGATATCTTATGAAAAGGTTAGAAATTAATATTCAGATAGTAAGTTTGACAAAGTCTAAAAAAAATGATTTATTGCACTTGAGGAGTATGGTACATCACATGCTTTAATTGGATTTAGAAAGGAATTTAATATATAAATCTTGAATTGTAAAACTTTCCTACTCATTTATATCGTGATGAAATAGTTAAAGACCATTGTTGGAAGGGTTAGTAGATTGGGTTATTTAATTATAAACTTCTTACCTTCTTATGTTGAAAGGAATTGGGGCATGTAATTATGGGGAATTGAAACTTAGAAAACCAACCAAAATGGTCAATTGAAAACATTCTTGTTGAATGATGTATGAAGATGATCAACACAATGAACTGAACATAAGAAAACTAACCTCAAGACATGGTCAAACCTTGATGAAAATATGACTAGCCCGAGATAGAACTCGATGAGGTTGAGAAAACACACATTGTACGACTTGATGAGCATGTCGAAGTAATCTTATGACAACAGAAATGATGAAATGAGGTAAGGATGTGATAATATCATTAACCGGGACATGATGATACTGAAGAAAGGACTAAGAGATAAATTTTTAAAATTTTCGGCTAAGTCACTAAGTTTCGATGCCTCGAATCCTATCAATTTGAGAACCAACATTTAAGGTTGTTTGGAAGTAATCTTATGGAAATCGGCTTGGCAGTTATTTGAAGGTCTCTCTTGATTTGTTGAAAACCGTGATTATATCTTACCGAATATTTTATGATGTTTACCTTCTTATCTTAAAGGGAAGATAATCATATAAATTTGAAACCTTTCATGGATTTGTTATATCTTTGGGTGGATTTTGACACATGCAGCTTGTTGAAATTTGGACATCGTAGAACTTTGTGAATGAATAAGAGACATAGAAAATCTAGTTTGAATTGTCAATTATTGAATGTATTATCAGATGGATATTATATGAAATTACAATTGAGTTCCTGAGGATGTATTGGAACCATGATGGATGAAAAATGAAAACTAATGATTAGAACCGCTTGTGCTTATGGCCTTGATTGTTGTAGAAAAATAGAAGAGAATGACAAGAAAATGAAAATTGGAAACTGAGGAAAATGCTAGCATCGAAATTACAAGAACAAAAAAAATTAACTTCGGGACGAAGTTCTATTTAAGAGGGGGTGTATGTAATGCCCCTAGAATGACTGTGGACCTTAAGGGAACCTTTCGAGTGACCCGACTGAACAACTTCGATATAATGGTCTCTTGAGCCTTCTTATGCCTTAAATGACTGAGGACAACCTGAAGATGTAAATGACGACAATAATTGATAAATGAATTAAGGAATTAAATTCTATGTGTGGAGAGGGATAATTGATTGATTACATCTTGATTAATGATTAGCCCTCATTAAACAAGTCAAAGTGCAGTAGGACAATTACAGTCCTAGCTCTGCGACTTGGGAGGATGCAACTGAGATGCGTCGTAGCTTTCCATTTTTTTTATTCTGAACTTCGGGACGAAGTTCTAATTAAGTAGGGGTGTATGTAGTGCCCCTAGACTTGTGTAGACATTGAGGGCACCTGCTGAGTGACCCGGCTGATTGAAACATTAATTAAATAACCTTTTGACCTTATTTTTTTGAGTATGTGTATCTGAACTATTGAGGTAAATGAATAATTGCATATGTTAAACGATTAGCTATGACTATGGAAAATTATGTTGATGGATAATGCTTAACGACTAGCTGTATGGTGATTATGTATTTGGCGACGAAATGTATATTTGATAAGATGAATGAGCAGTTTGAATAAATCATAAATGTTTAACAATGCTAGAGTTAGAAACCAGATGATGATTGTTGAGAACAGTGCTACTAATAATTTGTTGCGAGAAGTGTGTGTAGAAACAAGTGAGACGGTTCACCAACGGACACACAAAGGAACATGGAGGGTCGTAGAGTACGGGTAAATCACACACAGGGGAAGCGACGACGATGTCAACTTCTGACAAGAATACCACGCATGAGCAGATAAGCATTGATCCGCTTGCTCAAGAGGAATGCGTGAGGACGTACGAGGTGGGCCACGACGGAGCTGGTCACGTACGAGTTGAGGGGCGCGCAGTGAGAACGGACTCACTCCTCAGCGCCATTAGTCCCTAGATAGCATGTAGACAGAGGATGGATGGTAACGATTCCTAAAATCCCTACAAGAGTTCCCGCAAGTCAAAACGGAAAGATGGTGGCAGAAGGGCCCAACGATGCGGTACCCTGTCAAGAACGGAAAGAATGGACGCAAGGACCCAACGAGGTGGTACCATGCCAAGGAATGGAAACCATGGATGATTGGACCCGACGGAGTGGTGCCATGTCAAGGGATTAAAAAAGTTAAGGAACCAGGAGCCCAACGACGCGGCACCGTGATCCTAGTGAGTTTGATTGTTAAATTAAACTGCATAAAAACTTAGGAGAATAACTCTAGATTATTACTTAGCAAATGCATAACAATAACTTAGACATTTGCACATGAATAGTTATTTTGTTGAGCATTTAAATTAATAGAAATTATTATTTAGGAGCAAAATAGATTAGACACCTAGTCAACTAAAAGCTAGGAGTTGATTAAAATATCTGGGGGACAAACTAGAGCAAACTTAGGGATGTAGGTGCACTTCCCAGAGAAACTGACACTTGGATGGGTGAGTGTTTTAATTAAATAAATAATTAAAAATAATTAATTATGCATGAAGCGACATGTGTCGCAGGAGATTTCCCTTTATAAGGAAGGCTTAAGGAATGGGTAAGGGGCCCATAATTTGGACGATTGTCGTAATTTTCGAATGCCTCAAAGACTTGCTGCTATCTAAGGGTTTGGCTTAGAAATCCTGGTGGGAAGGGAAGCCCAAGCTGAATTTCTGAAATACTTGTGTGAGCTCTACGACCCAAAGCTCGGGGGAGGCCATGCGACTGAAAGCATGAGCCTATGGTTGGGTGGCGAAGCTAACGGTTGCTTCGCCTATGGTTAAACGAGATTTGCTGGAGGGATCCTACGGAAGACGCAGACAACAATGGACCAGCTGGATCGGGTTGACAGGTTAAGGTTTGCTTATTTTTGTTAAGTTATTCACTCTTTTACTTTATTTTTCCAATAACTATAATGGCTAATTTGTTTGTATGAAGTTTTTAAAGTTTCAGGTTCTGTTCAAGGGGACCCTAAAGGAGGGGTTCTACATTTTTAGTTAACAAATATTATCCCCATGAAAACCTATTTTGGGATTATGTAATATAACCTTACATTTATAATTTCAGACAGTTTCAAATCTGTGTGATATTTTTCTTCACTTTGTTTTATTGGGCCAAGCCCTATCGCTCAACACCAAGAGCATTTCAGATGACCGAAGGCCAATCCTGAAGGGGGCCCTCATGCACCAGTACACCCACGGGGGTTGCCACGCATCTCAACCACCCTGCAAGCGCCAGAGCAATCCTTTCCAAGGCCAGCCTATGCGCTCAGCTCCAAGACAACCAGCTACCAAGACGAGTCGGAACCACGTGCTCCATCGAATTTGAAGCGCAGAGCTCTCACAAGAGCATTACCTTCTTGGGTCTATGTACTCAACACATCACGCACACCCTTAAACCCTAGCACTCAGCACTGCGAGCTCTCCACGTGAGAAGCATCCCTACAATGCCAAATAAAACCTTATTTCCTCCTTAAATAGGCATACTTTTGACGGCACGTGAGACGGTTTCCGCGTTGCCCATGAGCGGTTTACTATACCGCTTTATTGGTATGCGGACGAGTAAGGAATGAACACGTGGGATGGTGGTTTCCTTTCCGCGACCACCAACCACCCTTACCATGCGTGCATGTTGCCGACGCGGATTAAGGAGAGCCGTCGATCTTGTAGGCATACTTTTGACGGCACGTGAGATGGTTTCCGCGTTGCCCATGAGCGGTTTACTATACCGCTTTATTGATATGCGGACGAGTAAGGAATGAACACGTGGCATGGTGGTTTCCTTTCCGCGACCACCAACCACCCTTACCATGCGTGCATGTTGCCGACGCAGATTAAGGAGAGTCGTCGATCCTGCCTTGGCGTCAATCCCCATGCGAAAAAGAAAAGGTTTTTTTTTGCGTTTTATATTGTTTTAATTTTTTTTATTATTATTTTAAAATAATGTTTTTTAAATATTAATTTAATTTTATTAATTTAATGTAGTGTCTCTTAACATTCATTTAATTTAATTTGTTTAATTTAATTTAATGACTTTTAATTTAATTTGATTTAATTAATTTAATATAATGTCATTTAATTAATTAATTTAATTTAATTAATTCAATTTAAATTTTTTTTAATTGATTCAATTTAATTTAATTTTTTTAATTTAATTTTTTTAATTATTATTTAATTTAATTTAATTTGGTTGTTGATAAGAATTAAAAAAATAAAAAAAGGAAATACCATGTAAAAAAAAAGGGGTTTCGGCAAAATTTCTTATATAATTATATAATGCTAGTGTTATTTTATTTATATTTAATTAAATTTCGTATATATTTTTATTTAAATTTCGTGTATAATTATATAGCGCTAGTATTATTTTATTTAAATTCAATTAGATTCCATATAATGTTATAACCTAGGTTTGTTAAAAAATTAAAAGTTAATATTTAAAAATATAAAGCTACTCACGAACTTTCAATTTAAAAGTTCTTCATAGATTTAAAGTTTTAAGGTCAATTATAGTATTAGGTTGAAGTGGTTGGTGAAGTTGTATTTAAATTATCATAGATAAAATTTAAATTATAATTTATATTTAAGGGAGAAATTTAAAATATTTAAATTTAATATATATAAATATTTAAAATTTTGGAAAAGAAATAAATAAATAATAAAGAGTGGTTTAAGTGGTTTGGTGAAGATCTAGGGTTTAATAAATCCATGTATTTAATCAAATTGTCTTAGTATTTATTATATTTAACATCCTACATAAAATTAAATTCAAAAAATATGTAGGTGTAATTATATAATGATAAAAAAAAAGGAGAGAGTTAGTGTTCCATATACAATGTAAACTATTTCCTAGAAATTTATCTATATTTTAAAGAAAATTAAGGATTCCAAAACCTCAAGAATAAGAGAGGGTTCCAAGACCAAAGACTGGTGGATTGTTATTAAATCCTTTTACAATTTTTTTATTAAATCACTCAACTATTCCATTTGCTTATGGATGACAAGGGGAACACTTCCTATTTCTATCATAAATTTAGACGTAATAATATTTATACACTCATAATAACATGTTCTATGTTAGCCCTTCATTTTTAAGTAAGTGTTATGGAAAGTAGAAAGTCAAAAAAATCCTTGGGATGAGTAGAAAATATGTGGCAAGAAGATGAAGGAGATGTGGTACAAGTCATATGCCAATAATTGAGATGATATAATGCAATCAGTGCATTGATCAAGGGTAGTGGAAAAACAAAATCATTAAATGATGTAATGTAATTCAAGTCAACAAAATCATTAAATGTTTTTTCAAAAACATAATCATAAAATATTTTGATAATTCTAATGACAAATATTTATTTTTTAAACAATCTCATAAAATAAACAATCCAAACCAAAATCATAAAATGTTTTGATAATTTAGATATTTTTTTTTTAATTAAGATAAACATCAATGATAATGTGATAATGTGAATGGTTTAAAAGTAATTAACATAAATATTAAATTCCATTAAAATATCATTAATAATTTAAAAGATACTAAAAAAATCCAAACAATAGACACTTTCATATGGAGTTACAAACTTTTACAATTCAGCCTACTCATATGGAGTTACAAACTTTTACAATTCAACCCAGTCATATGCCGTTAGTTTGGAACACAAGAATACGTATATATTTCTTTTACAAATCAGCCTACTCATATGAAGTTACAAACTTTTACAATTCAATCGACTCATATAAAGTTAGTTTGGAGCACAACAATAAGTATATATTTCAATTGAGAAGAGGTTATGCTTAATATAGATCCATTATATTAAGAAAACCTAATAACGGCCTATATTAAATGAAATTGTGAAATTACTATCATGTTATCATGTCAATACCATTTGTCAAAAACCCAGATTCATGGTATTATAAAATTGAAGTTTTCACAATTTATAACATCTACATTTTTTAAATTTGATAAATAAAAAATAAATTATCTAAAAATAAAATACATTTTTATTTTTGACATAAAAAGTTTCCAACCATGTTAATGTCAAAAGAGTTGTAACCAAAACTTGCATTGAGTTGGCAGAATAATCAAATAAGTCTATAGTTCTACACCTAAGTGAACCCTTTCTTAATATATTTTTACGGAAGAACACTACACTAGTACCATTTTACTCCCATTTACAAAACCTGTAAAGGTTGGCGGTAAAGATTCATCATGCTGGAAAATTGAGTCGGATGGTAACTACCTAAATTTGCATAGCCACGACAGCAGAGTGAGAGAGGTGTAAATGCAAATCGTAATGACAGTGGTGTAAAATGCAAATAGTAATATCAGTGTCATTATTTAGACATGAAGTAGGGAGAAATCCCCCGCAAAAGTCTCCACAAAGAGAATTATATAACCTCTTACTCTCAATTTGGGCTTCTCATCATCATTTGAGGAGGCAGATTTTCATAAGATAGTAAGTAGCTCATCCATACAAATAGGCTTTTATAGGATTTAGGTCAGCCATGGCTATGAATTAAACTCCATGCCAGTGACAAAAAAATATCGTGTGCTCCTATCTATGAATATGTTCGAACTCAAACGAGGGCGAGAAGCGGCAATGTCACTTGTATCTGGTAGTAAGGCGGAACAAAAAAATTCAAAATTCAAAATTCAAATGGGCATGGCTGAGCGAGCATTTCAGACGGTTGCATTAATACTAAGTGTTTCTCCACCAAATCGTAATGAATTTCCCAAGTTGGAAAAGATTACTCAAACGAATAACATTTATGACAAAATTATCTGAAGCGACGATCGCGCAGTTTGGCAGGGTGTTAAAGGTTGTTTACCATTCATCACATTGCCTACATACTTGGAATCCACCATCTGATGCTTGGATGCAGGGTGATACTGATGGATGCCAGGGTTATATTGATGGACATCCATCGGAGCAAATGTTTCAATGCGATACAGGAAAACGGTTTCATGGAAAACGACGTTAATATAGACATCTGTAGATAGATTTAGGCCCATCTCCCTCTACAACGTTTAATACAAGATCCTCAAAAAGATAATTGCAATCAAGTTATGGAAAATCATCCCTTCCATCGTCTCGATTAACCAAGGATGATTTGTCTTTTATTTTTTTGGAACCTTGAATTACCTTTAATTCTGTAGGTTTCGATATCAGAGATTGCTACTGCAAAAAAGGTTTTTATATTTGAGATGGTGAATTTATTTAACAAAGAACCAGGTGCACTGGACTTGTGCCTTAAAGCTGTATTTCATTCAACTAGCATTTTGAAGTTAGGGTATGCTTTGCACTCTGACCTGAAGCGTCTTTCTGATTCCTATGGAGAGTTGGAGTGTTTTCGCTACTGTGAAGTGCCTAAATTAGACCTTCAAAAGGTTTTTCCATCTGTTCCATGGGGGCTTTCCGACCTTGCAAAGACTGTGCTGGGAAGTGCTTTAAACAAAAGTACTAGGATGAGTGACTGGAGGGAGCGTCCCTTGAGCAATAGTCAGGTACACTAAATATAAATCCATGCTACGGTATAACAACCACTACAAAGTATAAGAACAAGTACACACCTCTAAAAACTGATAAAGTTTTAAATAAGAACATACAAACTACAAAACCTTGCTACGAAATTTATATGGGAATGTTCAGATGAAGATTTTCAAGCATACAACAGACTCGCAGATATCTCCAGTAACTAAAATATGCAACCTCTTATAACTTGAAGAAGGCACAAAAATAACCATACCCCATGGGCCTTGTACAAAATCCAGATACTAAACCAAATGGACGAGAATGATAGGAATTTGTAGGACGAGGAGTACCTGAAGTTCTAATTTACAGGAGGACGATTCAGTCGCTCCAGCTACTCGCAATAGGATTCAGGTTCTAATTTGCAGAGGACAAGAACAATGTTTCAGCAACTCCAGCTATAGGAATTTGCAGGACGAGAATGAGGACCAAGTCTCTTGGCATTTTGCAATGGACTGCACTGCCTTGAATGCAGGTAGATGGGCGTTGAACCTTGAGGATATGGCGGGAGCGAGACTGTGTATGATGAGATCTCCAAGATATGGCTGCAGCTGGCTCATGATCAACCTGCAGGTTTTCGATGGGACTGTGTGGTGCTTCATGTGGTACTACGTCAATAATTATAATACATTATTATAATTATAAAAACTAGTTGAATGATATTGCAATATTTCTCATTTATGCAATGACATGAAATGGATGATAATGCATGGTATGTTCTTATTTCATATTCCTTTATGGCATGTTCTTATTTCATATTTCTTTATGACATGGATGAAAAGTTAATGTATTATTATATTTTATAATACCTTATTATAATTATAAGATTTAGTTGAAAGATATTGTAATATTTTTTATTTATGCATGATAGTATAAAGTAGTGTGATATTACATATTTTTTTGGGGATAACTGGAAGTAGAAGAAAGATTAATATTTTGTCTATATTTTGTACTTTCTTATGTAATTTGAAAAGTTAAATGTATTATTATATTATATTTTATATTACGTTTATGTGATGAAATGAATTAGGTAAATTTAGGATAATGCATCACCATATTTCATATTTCGTTAATGGGATAGCAAGATGTAAAGGAAAGGTTAATGCCATGTTTATAGTTCATAATTATTTTATGGGATACTATGAAAGGCTAATGTATTATTATATTTATACTACGTTTATATGATAATATGAATTGGTTGAAAGATAAGATACTGTTATGATATTTCTTGATGTTATAAAATGAACTAGATGAAAAGTTAACACATGCCTATATTTCACAGTTCACTTAGGGGATTGTAGGTTGTAAGATTAAAGACATAGCCTTCCTTTTTGTCAAATTGTACCCTTAGGGTTTCCGTTTGCAAGTGTTACTTATTTAAGATATATTTCAACTATGATAGAGATCCTTGCCAATTCACATATGGAATAATTGTTCCAGAACAAATGCTTTGGAAAGCCAAAGAACTATAACTTAGGAGTAGACACTTATAGTATAAAAAAAAAAAAAAAAAAAAAGAAGAAAAAAAAAATCATTCACTAACTACAAGCATTAAATTGTCGAATAGAGATGGTATCAATAACGTAAAATTGTATTTTAAGAAAAATCTACTCGGAGAAACTTGGAACAAAGACCAACGATATTTTAAACCTTTTTCTACATAGCCATGATGAGAAAACAAGTGGACGGATATAATCGGTGGATTTGCTGAATGACGAAAAATTGATCAATTTTAAATGATAAGACACCAAGATGCTCAGATTGACGAGACTTTGACGGATTGTCGAGGAAGAGAAACCAACTTAAAATTTGAAAACAAGATATCAATGTGATTGGTATGATGAGCTGAACTCAACGACATGCATTTTGCATTACGACAAAACCATTTATGAAAACTCATGACTATGAACTTGAAATTTAACCATGGTATCGAAATGGTCAAATGAAGGAAATGTTTTGTAAAAATAAGTATGGAGACGATTAGCATAATAAATAGAACGCAATGAAGATAACCTCAGGTCATAATCAAACATGATAAAATGACAACTAGCCCTCGAGATGGAACTTGATGGGGTTAAGAAGACACTTTGTGCAACTTGATGAATCTGTCAAAGTGGTCCTATGACAACATAAACGAAGAGATAAGGGAAATACATGATAAGCTCATGGAGCTGAACACGATGATACTAATGACAAGAATAAGTGATATCGAAAATCTAGTTGGGACCGACAGTTATTGAATGTACTATCGAATTGATATTATACACAATTATGATTGAGTTCCTGAGAATGTATTGGAACCATGTTGGAAAATAATAATAATAATGATTAGAACCACTTGTGCTTATGGCCATGATTGTTGGAGAAAAATAGAAGGGAATGGAAAGAAGATGGTAATAGGAAATTAAGATAAAGCTTAGTGTCGAAAATACAAGAACAAAAATTAACTTCAGGATGAAGTTCTATTTAAGAGGGGGTGTATGTAATGCCCCTAGAATGACTGTGGACCTTAAGGGAACCTGTCAAGTGACCCGGCTGAACAACTTCGATATAGTGGTCTCTTGAGCCTTGTTATGTCTTAAATGATTGAGGAAAACCTGAAGATGTGAATGACGATAATAATTGATAAATGAATTAAGGAATTAAATTATATTGTGTGGGGTGGGATAATTGATTGATTACATCTTTCTTAATGATTAGCACGGATTGATCAAGTCAAGTGTAGTGGGACATTTATAGTCCTAGGTGTGAGACTTGGGAGGACGCAGCTGAGATGCATCATAGATTTCTGCATTTATTCTGAACTTCGGGACGAAGTTCTAAATAAGTAGGGGTGTATGTAGTGCCCCTAGACTACTGTAGACATTGAGGGCACCTGCTGAGTGACCTGACTGTTTGAAACATTAATAAAATAACCCTATGATTTTATTTTGAGTATATTTATGATTAGTAACGATTGATTGATATATGTGCATTTGGGTAGTTATTGTGAATGGACGATTTCATGTTGTTTAAAAATTAACTTTGATATGAAAATTGTACATATGAATGGTGCTTAACGACTAGTTATGCAATTGATTATGTGATTAAACGAATGAGTAACGATTGAGTAAACTATAGATGCTTAATGAAGCAACAGATTTATAAATCAAATTGTGATTATTGAGGACATTGCTACTAATTTACGTTTGTGAGAAATGTGTGTAGCGACAGGTGAAACGGTTCACCGACGGACACACAAAGGAATATGAAGGGTCGTAGAGTACGGGCAAATCACACACAGGGAGAGCGACGACAATGTCGACTTCTGACGAAATACCACGCTTGAGCAGATAAGCACTGATCCGCTTACTCAAGAGGAAAGCGTGAGGGCGTACGAGGTGGGCCACGACGGAGATGGTCACGTACGAGTTGGGGGGCGCGCAGTGAGAACAGACTCACTCCTCAGCGCCATTAGTCCCTAATAGCGTGTAGACAGAGGATAGAAGGTAACGGCTCCTGAAATCCCTACATTAAGTTCCCGCAAGTCAAAACGAAAGGATGATGGCAGAAGGGCCCGACGGTGCGGTACCCTATCGAGAACGGAAAGAGTGGATTCAAGGACCCAATGACGTGGTACCTTGCCGAAGAATGGAAACTACGAATGACTGGACCCGACGGAGTGGTACCATGTCGGGGAAATGAAATTAAGGAACGGGGAAGCCCAATGACGCGGCACTGGGGTCCTAGTGAAAATGCTTGTTAAACTTAACTGCATAAAAACATATAAGTTTGCACCTAGAGCATTACTTAGAAATTCATTTGAGTACTTTAGGCATTTGCATATATCTAAACATAAACAATCATTGGAGAATGTTATGGAAAATTATTACATCGTCGATCTACTGCATTGGAAGGCCACATTTTCCTTTTTTAGTGATTCAGAGCTTCTTTGCAATACAACAGTTTCCTCCTTCGATTGACATATTTGCTTGAGTTTAAAATTCACATTAGCTTGATTGTGCCTATTTCTTTAAGTTGGGTATTTATATGATGCTCCTATATCTGAAGTACACGTAAAAACCACCTGATTATCCTCTCTTGCATGTCTAGTAAGTTAAGCATGTATAGGAGCTTTGATATAATTGAAAATTCCTTAAGGTGACACCAATTCTCTTAGAGTCTTAGGCCTGATACATACATCCCATGTTCCCTAGCTATATCCAAACACCTAACCCACAATTGTTCCCCTCAACCATTGATATGCGAAATGGTAATCTTAATGGTTTTTTATAATTTCACACAAATGATTATAAGAGGGGCGTGCTTGCGATGCCTAAGGTAGACTTATAAAGACCATTTCAACTCACTTGGAGGGTACTTGTCTTCATGAGAGTATTTTCATATTGTGTGAGAGTTGTGTGAGAGTTACCGTAAATGCATCATTCTCACCTTCACATTGTTAAAATTTAATATGCTAAGACAGAAAATAGTAGCATTACATTCCATTTCACAATAATAGCATATACAGGATCACTGAAGAAACAACAAGCATAGCATAAACACAAGAGACACAGATTTATCTTGGGAAACCCTCATGGGGTAGAAAACCCAGTAAAGCTTCCTCAATATAGATGGCCATCAATATACAAATATGCAAACCAAAGACATGATCTCCTCCTCCACCATAGCAGACCTCTCCTCCACAAGTGCGCCTCTCTCAAGTGTGTGAGTGTATCAAATGAGGAACACACCTCCTCTATTTATACACTACTCTGACATATATTTTACACAAGTACATGTAGGATCATATTTAACCATTAGGTTAAATACCCTATTATAACTGACTGGGCCGACCCCCACATGGTGGGTCTAATAACCCTAGTTGCCACAACTCCTCGGAGGAATAAACATCTCCGAATACATAATAGAATCACCTCGGAGGGATGGAACATCTCCGGAATAAATAATGTACAAATATAATATTCTTAGAAGTTACAATATTCAACACTCCCCCTTAACGAGAAGGATATTATAACAACATCTACAGGAGCAAGGAGTCATTGACTACGTCATCTATATATCATCGGAAGCTTTCTTCAATTCATCATCATCAGTAACTCAACTAGTTACTGGAACATCAACATCATCAGAGTTGATATTACTCGATCATCAGCATCGTCATCATCATCATCATCACACGATCATCATCATCGTCATCACACGATCATCGGCATCGTCATCACATGATCATCAGCATCGTCATCACACGATCATCAGCATCGTCATCACACGATCAGCAGCATCGCCATCATACAATCAACATCATCATCATACGATCAGCATCGTCATCACACGATCAGTAGCATCGTCATCATACGATCAGCATCGTCATCACATGATCGGCAGCATTGTCATCACACGATCAGCATCATCATCATACGATCAGCATCGTCATCACACGATCCGCAGCATCGTCATCACACGATCATATTACGGGATGATCAATCCTACTCTCTTTAGGACATAGGTCTATGGATGATGCAATCCAGATCAAGTTCCAGGATGATCAATCCTTATCTCTTTAAGACAAGTCTCATGTCTAGGGACGATCCAATCCCAACCACAGTGCCAGTCCTTTTTCATACTAGATGTGACCTAGATCAGATCTAGGATTTACCGCCACAGAGCCAGTCATCTTTCATACTGGATGTGTCACATCTACAGAGCCAGCCCTGTTTCATGCTGGATGTATCACATCTACAGAGGCAGCCCTGTTTCATGCTGGATGTATCACATCTACAGAGCCAACCCTGTTTCATGCTGGATGTATCATATCTACAGAGCCAGCCCTGTTTCATGCTGGATGTATCATATCTACAGAGCCAGCCCTGTTTCATGCCGGATGTATCACATCTACAGAGCCAGCCCTGTTTCATGCTGGATGTATCATATCTACAGAGCCAGCCCTATTTCATGCTGGATGTATCACATCTAAAGAGCCAGCCCTGTTTCATGCTGGATGCATCATATCTACAGAGCCAGCCCTGTTTCATGCTGGATGTAACCTAGAACAATTCTAGGATTTATCATGTACATTTTGAACCGAGGTCCAGGGACGATCCAATCCTATCATGTACCTTTTGAACCAAAGCTTAGGGATGATCCAGTCCTATCATGTACCTTTTGAACCGAAGCTTAGGGACGATCCAGTCCTATTCAATTCTCGGAGACCTCATGTCTATTGAACATCCATCGCTTGTTCAGAGCTCATCATTCATCATGATCTTTCCTACAAATCAAAATTAAGTACATGATTAGTAATACTTCATAATCATCAAATCATATTAACATGATAACCTATTATGCATACAGATATCATTTACATAGTTATGCAACTATTTTGACCAATACTTTGGCACAACACTTTCCCATATCCTGTATGCATACAGTGGCTATCTAGATGCCTTCCATCTCTACCAGAACATACTATCGAGAGTGTGCACATCTCTCAGCATGTTAGCAAAGAGGTTTCATTCTAGACAAGCAACAATGGAATGTTAGTCCAACTTACCAATCATATGCATATTAGTAGTATACTGTTCAATGCTTTATGAATGTTTACACTCAGCATGATATATTCTAGGAATACAAATATGAATACAAGCAATATCATTTACTATTTCTAATAACAACTCAAATACTTATCTTTTATGTTTGTGTGGTTGCCTCCCGCTTGATCTTCTATATGTCTTCTGAACTTCTATTCATTCTGTACCACTGTGCATGTTCAAGTGTACACTAGTGTCATCCTCATGATCTCATACACAAACATACATTCATTAGTATATTCTCAATATTATCAAAGCATTCTAATTCTAAATAATCTTGAATATGTACAGTCATGATCATTAGTATTCAGGGTTTCAAGGAAGTCTTCTTTTACTCATGCATATTCTTGTTTGATCTAGTTAGTTAAATCATCAACCAAGATAAGAGACATAATATGCATAAACCCTTGATTACTAACCAATCATACCAAGTATACTTACACAAGGTAAGATTCTAACATGACATAGGAAAACATACCTGGATTAGTATACCTGCTTAGTTATGTACAACATACCTAAACAATCTCTTCAATGATTTAGAGATCCTGAGCTAGAACCTGCATGTCTCGTAGGTTAAACATAATATAGCAAAGTCATACATACCTCGTTAGTCTTTGTCTTCATGTTGTCATGGTCATGGAACTTGATTTGTCTTTTGTAATGTACCTTTGTCTTGTTAGCAGACAACATCAACCTCACACAACACCATAATGCATAAGTACAATCATATATCCCTAATCAATGAATGTCTTCGATCATTCACATGCATTCATATTGTTACTAGGGTGATAAGACAATTAATAACATTAATCAAGATTGTACTAAATAACATGAAGACAAACACATTATGAACTTAATCAAGAATCAGATTTCAAGGCATACCTGAACCTCCTTAAGTCATACCTGTCGAGACTTTTTGTAGTCTTCTTATGTAAGGCCTTAGCCTCAACTCCCCCTGAAACTTGATCTGGAGCTTGATTAGGGTTTGCTAGAGAAACCCTAAAAATTCAATCTTTGACTTTCATACTTCTGAATGTATGGAAGAATGTGTCTTGCTGAGCTGATCAACCTAGCATTCTTCAATTTTGAAATCTCCAAAATTTGACCCCTCAAAATTGCCTTCGAAACTTCTGGATCTTCTGGATAGGAACCCGAACTAGGGTTTGATGAAGCCCACCCTTCAGTCCAATCAAAAGGTTCAATCCAAGGCTCTAAACTCTTATTTTTCTGAGGAGCTTCCAGCCGTGGTTACAGACTTCAAAAATTCCAACTTTCTCTGAAACCCTAAATTCCGGAAGCCATGAATAAAGGTGCTAAAAATAATTCTGTTTTGACAGAAATATGCACCTGATTGCTTCTGCTATAACTCTGAAATTTTTGCTCCACAGGGTCTAAAAACTTGTTTTGCAGTAGCCTGACCTGTCATCTTTCCATCCTGACATGTCTGACCTCAATTGGATTTTCTGAGAGAGAGTTATGCCAAGTGTCGCAACGTGACTTGTTTATGGGATAAAACAGGAGAGCGAACTTGTACGGAGTGCCACATGTCACTGGTTCACCTTCGGCCTCTAAAAACGTTTCCTACGATAGTACAGTCTGTGTAATACCTGTCACTTTTTACGAAATTTCATTTGGAGCTTCCTAGCCCAAGTTATGACCTTTTTTCCAAGGTCACCTGATTTTGACTGAGATATGGAAGAGGCAGAAACCCTAACTTGTACTGATCATAAATCATAAAGTACAACGAATCTGAGGGTACCCTTTGGACACAAGGTACCTGGGGATGTTATCTTCGACCTGTAAACTTTTCAGACCCTGAACCTTCACATAAATGGATTTATAGCGAAAGTTCCACGATGACGGGTTTTTGCTATGTAAAACCCAAACCTTCAAATTGTCGTAAGTAAAGAAAGTGTCGTAAGTGCCATACCTTGTCTTCCTTCAGGTTAGCTCTGATACCATGTTAAAATTTAATATGATAAGACAGAAAATAGTAGCATTACATTCCATTTCACAATAATAGCATATACAGGATCACTGAAGAAACAACAAGCATAGCATAAACACAAGAGACACAGATTTATCCTGGGAAACCCTCATGGGGTAGAAAACCCAGTAAAGCTTCTTCAATATAGATGACCAGCAATATACAAAGATGCAATCCAAAGACATGATCTCCTCCTCCACCATAGCAGACCTCTCCTCCACAAGTGCACCTCTCTCAAGTGTGTGAGTGTATCAAATGAGGAACACACCTCCTCTATTTATACACTACTATGACATATATTTTACACAAGTACATGTAGACTCATATTTAACCATTAGGTTAAATACCGTATTATAACTGACTGGGCCGACCCCCACATGGTGGGTCTAATAACCCTAGTTGCCACAACTCCTCGGAGGAATAAACATCTCCGGATACATAATAGAATCACCTCAGAGGGATGGAACATCTCCGGAATAAATAATGTACAAATATAATATTCTTAGAAGTTACAATATTCAACACACATTTTGGTCCTAAGACTTCATACTTCCAATCTAATTGTTGGAGGGTTCCCTACTCTATTTTCTTATTGATGTTGGTAGAATTATTGCACATGTTATTTATTCTTGTTGATTTGTGTCATAAAATTCCTTAGTTTTGTTTGTTCTTACATAAAAGTCAAATTTGGTTAAACTTAAAACAAGCAAATGTGGTTTACTATCTAACTTGTAAGTCTTGGGGTTAAGAAGGTCTCCGACCAAAAGTGTCAAACCACCTCTGACCTACAAATGATTAAATAACTATAACATAGGCTAAGATGAGAAACAATCACACATTGATAATTTGAGAGAGACTTGAAAGAGAAGTACCTATTTATACATACACTGAAAATAACTTAACCGAATATTTAGGGACACCTAAAATTGAAGTTATTGACATTTAGACACTGACCCATTATAATCCTCCCTTGACCCAACCTGACGATCATGTCTTGATACAACTAGATGTACCTTTTCCCATAGATCCCTTTAAATTTGTTCAAAATGTACAACATAATATGTCTAGAACCAAATTATGGTTAATCTAACAAGCATGGGATGTACTTCCACTACACCTAGTGTTTTTTGAGGAAACATTAATGCTTCTTATGTATATTTAGTTATCAAAATCATTTCTTCTACCCATATGCCACATGTTCCCAATGTATCTTCATTCATAATGCCATCTATTAGCAAACACATTCCAACCCTATGTTTTCCTAGTCTTGGAATACCTTCCACAAGTAATTTTATGCCTAGTTTGAGCTTCTCCTTTGGTGTATGTAATAATCTATTGATCCCTCAACAACTCCCCAAGTTATGTGATGTGGGGCCCCACCTGAAATTTTGAGCTAAAGGCCACTGATCCAAGTGTTGTTACTCTTTAATGATGTCTATACAACTACAATTTGGACGGAGTCCTTATAAGGTATGTTTTATCATACCATGTCTAATATTTCTCCTTTACAGGCTTTTTTATTATCATGCCATACACTTGGATATAGTAAACCCCCCCTGCCCTTACTGCCTATTCTTTCTGTACAAGCAATTCATCCTTGAAAAGTTTGACAAAATATGAGTGAGAAAACTATCCTTGATTCCATAAGCTTAAATTCCACTTGATGAAAACCCTCAGTTTGTTTCACCCCTAAACCATCCAAAGAGTGAACCTAAAAGAAAAATAAGAAAAGACTTAGTTTTTTCGAAGAAGCATCCTTGGAAAAATAATTTTGGAAAAATAGCTTTATACACCCATGTAACATATCGGAAATGGCATATGAAATGGTGAGCTCGCACAAATTGCCTTTGCACTGGCCAATGTGTATATGATGAGCCCGCAATACCATGGTGCAACCATCAAATGTGTATCGTCGCATGTAGAGTCGAGCTTGCACATCGGACAACGAGTTTAGTTTTGTGCACAGATCATGGTCTTGACTCTTGGCATTACGGAGGGGCTGCACAACGTACCATTTTGTGCACCCTCCAAGGACTAGTCTCCAATCATAACCGTGAACCCGCACAAAACGATACAATGTGACTCTGTGCACTATCAAACAACTTTTGGTTGAATGGTCGATGGAGCCCGCACATTGTTATGTAACATTGGTTGAATGGTCGATGGAGCCCGCACATCGTTATGTAACATTGGTTGAATGGTCGATGGAGCTTGCACGGTTGATGAGTCAATAGCTCGATGCTTGAAGTCATTTTCTCACGCTCCTTTGGATTCTGTCTCCATGAATACTGGTCGCTGGAACAGTGGAAACCTATTGGAACACAACCAGTATTCCAATGAATCAGATCCCTTTTTTGTTTCCACGAACACCAATGTCAAAGAATGCTTGCCTGCATGAATTTCAAACATATTTATAACAACAAGGGGACTAGGACTACTTAAGCGACTTGGTACAAGCTTCAAGGAAGTACAGTACTTAGCATGTACCAGTACTTGGTACATGCTAGTGTTACACAAGCAAGTTTGATACAAAAGAAAACATAGAAGATATAATGTGGTACGGCAAGAGAAAATAACATAATGTCGATCATGCATGGATTAACAAAAAAAAACATGCGATACTTTGAGGGGTGTGCTCAAGTGGAATGTGCATCCAAGGAGGATGCAATTTAGTTATTCCAACTATGAGTCAAGTGCATGTGAGCAAAAATGTGCATGACAATGAATGCACATGATGAGCATGGGGTAACTGTGCATGACATATGAAGTGCACTAAGGGAAGATGAAATATCAATGTGGAAGTTGAAGCGACAAAGATGTGCTCAAGTAGTCATATGGAAGTTAAAGAGTAGTTGAAGATGGATGAAGCGTAGGGGAAGCTGCACCATGAGTAAACATGAATAATAATAAAATGGTTGTCATTTGAGAGGGGTTAGCTAGATGGTCTTGAGACATGGCAATTGAGAGAGTCTACCATGGACCTCAAACATAGTGGCAAGGCAAATGTTGTAAATGTGTATATATATTGTTATGTTTGAGTAATGAAAATGAGTAGAGAAATTCCCTTATTATAATTTGGTTTTGTATGCCCTCTAAAATTGTTTCAACTTTTATGTTTGTAGTGCTTTTCTATTTTCAACTTATATCTTTCGAAGCATTGTACTTAGTCTGCATAAATATGATTTCATAGAATTATGCCCATCAACTCTTTAGTTTGCTGTAATAATAACCAACTTCACAGATTTAGTTCATTTAATATATTGTCAGCACTCTAAAGTCTGAGCTAGTTCAATTAAAAAATTTGTAACTCAATCTTATTTTGATACTATATTTGAAGAAGAAATAAATATATAAAAAATAAAATAATCTTACATCAAAATAACCTATTTTGACCACAAATTTATTAAGAATCTAATGTATGTCATATACCAAGTCCATGCATATAATGCATAATATATATATCATGTCCCTTCAATGTTCAGACACGGTGTTCAAAAAAGCGAATTGGAATTTCAAATCTCAAATGCCCGCGCTCCATGAAAGTTACCAAAGGATGGTTCCTCACCAATTTCCTCCATTCTTCGCCATGGCAGAAGATCCATCAAGGATACCTCATAAAACTCACCGTCGGGACTCAGTAGTTCAAATCTTGTGCATTGGAGGAGCGCCTTCAGGGCTTGCAAGTTTCTTAGAAGGAAATGGGTGAAAGGATGCTATTCTCTCCATACTAAGGATATGATGAAGGCGGTGAGCATTTTGCAACAATTCATAAGATTTTTGGGGCGAGCATTGTCTGGAAATATTTTCTATATATTCTCATAATCTAGCGCTGCCAAACAGTTGTCACACATCCTACAAGGCACATGATCAACTACGAGATCCAGTCTATGCCTGCTTAGGGCACATTTCCTCCTTGCACCAACTGGTATATAAACTAAATAGCCTCAGTGTATGCATTATTTGTTGTTATTTCCATAAATTTCTTCTGTTGGTATCTCCAGCTCTCAAGATATGTGTAATGAATTTTTTACAAGAGTTGGCAGGCCGAAATAACCTTCACGAGCGTGGGTGGCCAACAGCATTTCATTCGGTGTTTCATCCATCTCCATGAATCATCCTGACAGCACCACATTAGTTCCAGGTACATCTCTCTGCCATGTCATCCTATATCCTAGTGCTACAAGGCATTCTTGTCTCATCAAATTCTCTAGCATTTTCTTAACAAAACTTCAGTCCCTAAACCAAATACTATCCAATTTCTCGTCTAGTCGGGTTTAGTGCGTGGAATGTTCATAGAAATAACTGCAACATCTCATGGGAAATACCTGCGCACTTTGCCATCCTGCTTTCCCTTATATATTAACTCTAGCTAGCACATGAATTCATTCAAATATTATTATTCAGTGTAATTCTTTGTGTATGATCATGTTAATGCTCTCGGATATGGTTACAATCAAGAATTGTTATCTGTGTTCAATCCTTTCGTTCGCCTCCCTATCTGTATATTCAAGAAACTAAGTATGTGAAATGCAGGAAGCGAGCCCTAGACCGATCTATCAAAATATTGTGAAATGTGTCAGGGACATCGATTTAAAGGTTGGAGGGTTAAGTCGATTATTTTATATATTTGAAGTGATTGTGTGTTAAGTACCAAGTGAATTGTGGTATTAAGGCCTGTGTAATACGTTTGTGGAGTGCATGCAATGTGCAGATGGTCATGGTCTGCAAATAACTGTTAAATTTCATGAACTTACTGTTAAGTGAAAGACAAGAACCCTCAATAACTTTTTGGAATGTTTCCCTACTTGTCAACTCGGCGTTTTCATGTTCTTCCTTGTGAGATCCGCCCATTATTTTTGGGTTGTGATGCAGCAGTTGAGTGATGTGTTTTGGGCAGAAAACAATCAGTCTATTATGGTGATGGTGCGATATAGTTGGGAATTAATACCCCCTCGGTTCTCGATCGTAGATCTTGTGGTAGAATCTTCATAATATTTGAAGGTTGACCCTAGCGGAGAAAAATAGTTTGGTTAACTCCCTTGAGCGATCGCTCATTTATGTGACAACTCTTTTCTGCTCGACGACTGCCTCTCACATTTTCTTGTTGAATCTTAGAGTCCATATGTACTTTAAGGGTTTAGTTGTCACCCTTGTCTCCTATTCCAAACTTCTGTTGAATATCCAAGCTAAACTGCTAATGAAATTCAATAATCCATATGGTTTGGAATGAAAATTTATGTTAATTACATACAAATTGTATTTATTAAAATGTTATGATAACACTGTATTTTGTCTTGCTCTTGATAAAAGAATGTGAGTTTTGATTCTCACGAGGGTTGCATGGTTTATTATGGATACATATGGAAGTAGAGAATTTTGTATATGTTTAAAATGGAAGGTTGTGGAGTTTTTATATATATATGATTACCGATAATCTATTTATAGTTTATGTTTATTTACTTTTGATCAATGAAAATTACATATGGTTTTGGGTATATTTTTCTCATAAATCTAGATATGCAGATATATAGTGTGAGCATTGGTTTTTCATAGATATGTATACTTTGGGATTGTTGAAAAAGAAACAAATGTTAGAACTTATCGTAATTACTCATATATTTGTAGAGGTGTTTATGACATTGTTTATAGTTACAACAAATTGTTATGATAATTTCACAATGAATTATTGTGGCCACATTACATAAAATATGCTTAGAAATTTAATCTTCCATGTACCTTTGGGTATATAGGAAGTCCCTTATTTTCTCCTATACCCATGCTTCCATAAACTCTTCGATTATCTTACATTGCTATAGTACGTGCTAAGAATATCACTTTGCGGGGAGATCACTCTTAGGAATCATATAATATGACTAAGGATATGGTCTATGTCATTAGTTAGTATTTTGAAAGATTATAGATGAATAAACTACCTAAACACTTGAATATTATGTTGGCAAGAAGGTTGAAGAAACCCTAAATTTTGAATATATGTCAAATTAAAAGTTCAATTTAAAATCGAAGAAGGATAGAACGATGGATAACATCAACCATTTAGTACAAAAGGAGAAGGATGAGAAGGTATAAGAAGGTCACCATAAAATAATTGTTGAATTTGAATATGTTATAACTCCATGGGATGTATATATGGGGTTGAATATATAGGTAATGTGGTTACATGAATATTTAATAGGGATAACCCTAATAGGGGACCCACAAGTACAATTGGGGATATTATATGGAGAGATAGGGAATATTATATAGAGAGATGTAGTTACAATCATTATAATTAAGGATTCTCTTAATGAATATAATGATTTTTCTCTCTCAGCATATCACAGTGTGCTAGTTTATTCTCCATGATTTTTGGATTCATTGTGTTAAGGAGGGGTTTGTCGACGTTTCGGACCTATGATATGTAGTCCATCTTCATGATAGGTAAGAATATGGATTGCGTATCGTAGGTAGAAAAATCAGAGTCTGATTGTTTAAAACTTTGTTTCTTCCATCTCGATGGAGACCTTTTTACTCTTCTCTCAGTTTACAAGAAGTGGGAGGATAAACAAAAATTCAGAAGGAAGAAATGGTGCTGGGAAAATAACATTAATGCCAAATCCATGGTAAGATGTAAAGATGATATCATAAAAACTTCAAGTTGTCTCTTGAAGAGGTTCCGTGGAAAGAATAATTACAATTTGCATTCCCTTGTTGCTACAATTCAACAAACTTGCAACATCTATCGGCTTGGTATAGAGGTAGACCATCATAAAAGAGAAATCGGATTTTTTTAGATATATAGAAAATACACCAGGAATTTGAGAGGATGGAAGATGTATTGAACTATGAAATGCAGATGGGTGCTAAAATAATCACTGACACAAAGCGCATTGAACTATACATTGTGTTTGGACATAATTATCATGTAACAAGAGAAAAAATTGGCATTCTATGTGTTGACACTAAGGTTTGAGAATGACTAAATCCAAAAAGTTTGCTAAAATGTCCAAAAAAGGAAGAAATTATCACAAAGGAGGTTGAAGAAAAGGTTGACAATTAAAAAACAAGAGGAAAAAACCCACTTATGCAAAGTCCAAAAGCAAATTTGTGAAAAGATTAAACCCCGATCAAGTTTCGGTGGCGGAGATGTCAAAAATCTCGATCAACAGTCGATATTGCTTCCCGCATCGCCAAAGTGATCGGCGGCAAATAGATGTGGGCGGTAGCGGACTCAATACCGCCGGGACACGTGTCCAAACCTCATCCTTCCGCATATGTAATATAGCGGTAAAGGAAACCACCATAGCGCCGGGCGGAACCACCAAATATGGAAGCGCGGTGGGGTCAGTACACGTGGCAGGGTGGGACCTGATATGTGGCAGATAGAGCAAGCATGGCGGGGTCATAGCACACGGCGTTATACTTTGTAGCAATCGGAGGGCCGATATAAACCTTAATCAAATCAACGGCCATTGTTTCATCCGCATCTAGGAAGGTGCACACTGGATATGAGGAAGAGCGGTCGCGGAGAATAAACCACTCGAACAGGTGTCAGCAGGTGGCTGATCCGTGCAGAGAATAAACCGGAAAAGAAAACAGCTTTTTGATCGCGGATACCACCAGATGGAATAAAGGGAGGCGAGATATAATGGTCCAAAACAAAGTCTCGAGATCAATGGTCAGATATGAACCGCATTCATAAAAGTGCAGGGAATTTAATTCAAAAGTCTTATATAAAACAAAAGGGGCTCCACATAACGGCATTCTGCATGTGTCACTATCCTGAAGAGCTCTGAAGACTGGTGGAGGTTTGCGATTGCGACAGAAGGCGAAAGGCGGGTACATACAGGTAGGGTCGTGTGACCTGTCCTACTTTTTTAAACAGAATTTTGTTTAAAGAAACGTTTAAATGGAGACTGTGCACGATATAGCCATTTTTAAATCAAAAGAAGCCCTAGAGGATAGAGACGAATACGTCTATGATACCCTAATTAGGTTTCCAATATCTGATATAAAAATTAGGTTGTCTGAATTGTTAAAGGAAGGGACATACCCCCACAGAGTTCACCAGTCATCTTTGATAGCCTTTTGCCCCGACCAAATCCCTTCTTTCCCAGAATTCGTATCATGGTGTGTCGAAAATTACTCACGGGAAGAGAAAGTCATTCTAAACAGCCAAAAAACCTGAGTCATTTGCGAAATAAAGCCAGCAGAGTTAATTAAATCCCTAGAAGTAGATTGTTCCCAAACCCTTGACCCTGAGGTTTTCTTTGAAGTCTCCATTATTGAAAATTATCATCATGTTTCTCAAAATGATAGGGAAATGTTTTTGTCATCGTGTCTCAAGCCAGAGACCAGCATTTCGGAGGTCCCATACCCTATAGATATCAATCTTTTTAATGAAAATACCCAGTTAGTTTTGACATTATTGGCCGTAGTTCTAGGTTTGGATACGGATTTGTATGTAACCGAGTTTCAATTGAGTTTATTGTACAAAATGAGTACAGTCCAGTCAGGGATTGGTGAAAATCAAATCCCTCGACTTAATTTTGAGGCATTTTTAACAGAAAAGATTCATGACCAGATGGTCAATTTTCCCACTCTCAGACATTTCAGGTTTCAGGCCTTTTTGATGAAAATGATTATGATAGCCAGTCAAGACGAGTTGCAGTTCCCATAAATCATTTTCACGACTTTACTAGAAAATAACATGTTCAATTACATCAATTACATGCTTTCAGAGATTTATAGAATGATTTTTGGAAAAAATCTGCCTAGAGTACTACCGGAAATGCAGGCATCCATGCAATTGAGTACAGAATACGCAACAGGAGATTGGTTTTTGTCGAAAGACAGTACAGTAATCAGATTATATGGGTTCAGACATAAACCCTATGTGTTACCAGCTTTTCTTACTTTAAGGGTTTTTGCCTTGGAATTCTTAAGACAAAAGTTGATTGTGGAAGATAACAATTTTTTGGTTCACAGACAAGCTACAGACATTAAATACCCATTCACATTTGGTCTGTTCACAATAAAGAATAAGAATGTTGTAGTGTATATAGAGAATTTGTTGAAGGATATGAATTTTGAGTCAGATACGGCTATGGAGTATGACCCGTTAAACATCATATCAAAACAAAGAACGGAGCACCGTATCAAGGCCCTGAACCATCAGATTGTTGAAGGAATGTCGGACATAGCCAATTGGCTAGAATATAAAGAAGAAATCATTCCGAATGCATCCGACAAAGAAATAGCATTGATTGACACAACAACAGGGACAGAAAAAAAAATAGATAGTGCATTGGTTGGATCTAAAAGACCCATACAGGACATAATGATCATTGAAGATGAAGAAATAGAAAGAGGAAAAAGATTGAAAATGAATGAACCACAAGAGTTAACAACAATTTCAGAAGAGGCTAAAACAACTGAAAAAAAAATACCAGAGGTTACAGTTAAAGAGTACAACATTGAAGAAACCCCTGTAGAGGGTGATGTAAATAGACCCCAGAATATCATGCATGTGTTTGATGAGCATAGTCGAAATAAACAGGAGTCCGTGAAACAAACCAGTCAATTGTTTCCGAAGGTTAGAAGTATATCTAATACTGAGGTAAGCTTATTTACTAGCAGAAATATCAAGGAAAATTCTTTGAAATTTTCATTTGTCACAAAAAATAAGATTTTAGAAATGAATATAGATTTGTCTAAAATAAATGCCCCGGATAAAATTTTATTGCATAGACAAACTGGAGAAGTCATATATTCAGACTATTTGGCAGCCATATTAAGAGCAGACAAGTTGAAAAGTTCAGTGGATAAATTGAATAATCAATTGAGACAGGAGAAGGCAGAGAATAAGTCTCGACAGCAACAGATTAAAAAATTGCAAGTAGATTTGATAAATAAAGAAGGAGATGCAGCAACCAAACTGCTCAAAGAGAAAGACGATACGATCCAGATGTTGAGACGAAAATTAAAAATTCCAGACACTGTACTCATCCAAGGAGCAGAATTGACAATATTGGAAAAAGAAAAAGAAGAATTATCTAATGAATTCAATGATGTTACTGCTAAAATGTTAAAGCTTTCTGATGAAAAAGATCGGTGGGAAAAAGAGAAAATCATTTTAGAAGAACAGTTGGCAGAAGCGAGGAAAAGATTAGCAGGAAGTGGTCAGCAACAAGTACAAACAGACACACAGGAAGATAAAACGAGAGTAGATGATATTTTACAGGCTATGTCCCAGGTAAGCTTAAGGGAAAATGAAATCAAAGAATTGAAGGTTGAAATACAGAAGCTGACAGAAGAGAATGAAATCAAAAATAAAGAAATAAAAACCTTGCAAACAAAGAATCAGGAATTAAGTAATAATAATAAAGGATTAGCAGCTCATGTGACAGGGCAAGCTGCTATGCAAGGTTGTAAACACCTGGTGTGGGACCAAATTATAAAAGAAGTTGAGAAACTAAGACCATATCTGGATTACATAAGAGTCAAAGAAAAGGTGGTCAAAGATGCCTTCGAAAGTTGCAGAGCCGTCAGGGAAAGCTTAAATAAAAAGCCAAAAGACGTAGCCCAAAAAGCAATAACATTTTTAAACAGTCTAACTGAAGCAGACCTGATAGCCATGAATATAACAAACAGAATTTCAGTCATCACATGGGCCAGAAGGATTTTGGGGAAATACTCGCATGTTGAGAATGTTGAAGCTAAAGCTGGAGAAATACGGGAAGAAGTAGTAAAGTTCAAAAAGCAATTTGAAAAATTAGTAAACAAAGGGTTCCCTGCTTTTTGGAATGAAAAAAATGAATTAATTCCTCAGAATGATTATAAGAGATTGCTGTTTGATATAAGGATGGATCACAGAAATTTCCAGCAGCTGGATCATATGCTTACAGGGAAAATTTTAATGGAGAAAATATCAGAGGAGTTTGAAATTTTCAATATGCTAATCTCAACCTGTGGAAACCTTCTTCCTGTTTCTTATGCAGGTCATGTTGAAATGCGAGTCTTGGTGAAGGAAATGACCAACTATGACTTACCCACGGCCGACCAGTGGACTTATGTGGAAAAATATGGAAGGACAAGATATTCTGTCCATTCATAGAGGCTTTCAAAACTCTCGCCAAGTGGCGAAAAGATGATATTCAAAATTTTTGCCAAGTGGCAAAAAGGATACTTTTATTTTAAATTTGTAATATTATTTGGAGACAGTTATCTATTGCTCAAAGACAGATATCTTTTAAGTTAAAATATTTTCAGTTATTAGTTAAAAGAAGCAGTTATGTCAAGCTTCTTCCAAATTTTGTATAAGAACAATGAGAGTCATTGTTGAAGGGGTTGGAAAGTTTTTGAGAGACAGTGTATGTTTGGAGATCTATTTTTTGATAAATAAAAGCAGTATAGTGAAAATACCCATCTTTTGAGACCAGAGATTCATGTGTTGATCAGCTTTACAGTCCGTATTTTCTTTATCTTTATATGTGCATGTTCACTTCCTTTGTTGTATCTTCCATTATGTTTTTCTTCTATATTTAAATGAATGTCTGAAATAATTCGAGATTCATACTGGTTATGCCTCGTTTTATATCATTTAAATATTCACTATTTTCTCCAAAGTTGACAATGGATTCATCCTAAGTTAGATGCCTGTTGTTGATGGAATGTCATTATTTCTTTCTGTACCACCTGAAAAAATCAAATTGACTATAATATGATTGCTATCTTGCCTCTGTGGAAATATGTTTGGTATAAATCTCTTACTGGTATATTTTATATTTGAAACTTTGACTCCATGCCCAACGTTTCTTGTTTTCCTTTTCAATTTGAAAATCCTTTTGAGAAAATTTGAGAGAACTTTTATATTTTTCAGTTCTTGTATATGTATTGTGAGAGAGCCCTCTCTGGTGGAAAAATGGCTGAGTTTTCCACCTAAAGCTTGGTTTGAAATAGGTTACCTTAGGTGTTACTCTTTTACAACCGGAATGAAATCTAAGTGCTAACACTATGTAATGGGAAGTTTTATTATGAGGTGAATGTGGAAGAAGACGCTGAGTTTTTAAAGCTTGTCATTTATAAACACTTATTCTCTTGTGTTGACATGTCCAAAAGTTATTCATCTAACAAGTTAAATGATGGTCTCTATGGGATAGGCTATTATGAATCTTTAGGAAATGTGAACTTAAAGAGATTCTTATTATTTTTCTATTGGAAAGCTAGCGACTGCTAGCTTTCCTTGTAGCATAAGCATGTGTGCAGTCACTAGAAGAAAAATTCTTATGCTACAAGTAAAGCTAGCAGTCGCTGGCTTTCCTTGATCTTTTGTCATGTTTTTATTTCAAAATAGAGCACATGGCACAAGTTCAAGGTATAAGCTAGCAACCACCAATCACCATGGACAAGATTTTTCTATTGGAAAGCTAACGACTGCTAGCTTTCTTTCTAGCATAAGTATGTGTTATTATCCTCGAAGGAAATGCTTATGCTAGAAGGAAAGCTAGCAGTCGCTAGCTTTCCTTGATCTTGTGCCATGTGCTTATTTGAAAATAGAGTACATGATACAAGTTCAAAGTATAAGCTAGCAACCACCAATCACCAAGCCCAGGGTTTTTCTATTGGAAAGCTAGCGACTGCTAGCTTTCCTTCTAACATAAGCATGTGTGTCATGCTAAAAGGAAATGCATTTGCTAGAAGGAAAGGTAGCATTCGTTAAAAATAGAGTACATGGCACAAGCTCAAGGTATAAGCTAACAACCACCAATCACCATGGACAGGGTTTTTGTATTGGAAAGCTAGCGACTGTTAGCTTTCCTTCTTGCATAAGCATGTGTGTTTATGATAGAAGGAAATTCTTATGCTACAAGGAAAGCTAGCAGTCGCTAGCTTTCTTTGATCTGTTGCCATGTTCTTATTTCAAAATAGAGCACATGGCACAAGCTCAAAGTATAATCTAGCAACCACCAATCACCATGGATAGGATTTTTCTATTGGAAAGCTAGCGACTGCTAGCTTTCCTTCTAGCATAAGTATGTGTTATTATCCTAGAAGGAAATGCTTATGCTAGGAGGAAAGCTAGCAGTCTCTAGCTTTCCTTGATCTTGTGCCATGTGTTTATTTCAAAATAGAGCACATGGCGCAAGCTGAAGGTATAAGCTAGCAACCACCAATCACCATGGACAATGTTATCAATTGGAAAGCTAACGACTGCTAGCTTTCCGTCATGGCTAGAGTTTTTCTATTAGAAAGCTAGCAATTGTTATCTTTCCTTCTAGCATAAGCACATGTGTGCTTATGCTAGAAGGAAATGCTTATGCTAGAAAGAAAGCTAGCAGTCGCTAGCTTTCCTTTATCTTGTGCCATGTGCTTCTTTCAAAATAGAGCACATGGTACAAGCTCAATGTATAAGCTAGCAACCACCAATCACCATGGCTAGGGTTTTTCTATTGGAAAGCTACCGACTAATAACTTTCTTTCTAGCATAAGAATGTGTGGTTATGCCAGAAGGAAATGCTTATGCTAGCTTTTTTTGATCTTGTTCCGTGTTCTTCTTTCAAAATAGAGCACATGGCACAAGATCAACGTATAACCTATCAACCACCAATCACAATGCCCAGGGTTTTTTTATTGCAAAGCTAGCGATTGCTAGCTTTCCAATAACATAAGCATGTGTGATTATTCTATGTAATGGGAAGTTTTATTATGAGGTGAATGTGGAAGAAGACGCTGAGTTTTTAAATCTTGTCATTTATAAACACTTATTCTCTCATGTTGACATGTCCAAAAGTTATTCATCTAACAAGTTAAATGATGGTCTCTATGGGATAGGCTATTATGAATCTTTAGGAAATGTGAACTTAAAGAGATTCTTATTATTTTTCTATTGGAAAGCTAGCGACTGCTAGCTTTCCTTGTAGCATAAGCATGTGTGCAGTCGCTAGAAGAAAAATTCTTATGCTACAAGTAAAGATAGCAGTCGTTGGCTTTCCTTGATCTTTTTCCATGTGTTTATTTCAAAATAGAGCACATGGCACAAGCTCAAGGTATAAGCTAGAAACCACCAATCACCATGGACAAGATTTTTCTATTGGAACGCTAGCGACTGCTAGCTTTCTTTCTAGCATAAGTATATGTTATTATCCTAGAAGGAAATGCTTATGCTAGAAGGAAAGCCAGCAGTCGCTAGCTTTCCTTGATCTTGTGCCATGTGCTTATTTGAAAATAGAGTACATGATACAAGTTCAAAGTATAAGCTAGCAACCACCAATCACAATGCCCAGGTTTTTTCTATTGGAAAGCTAGTGACTGCTAGCTTTCCTTCTAACATAAGCATGTGTGTCATGCTAAAAGAAAATGCATTTGCTAGAAGGAAAGGTAGCATTCGTTAAAAATAGAGTACATGGCACAAGCTCAAGGTATAAGCTAACAAATACCAAATCATATACCAAAGCATGTGTTAAGAATTATTCATAGTTTATTGAATGTTTTTTTTAGAAAATACTAAGTTTGTTATGTTTGGTGTACAGGTGCAAATGTTTGTTCAACATTTTCTATTGGAGACAAAGTAGATCTTTTACAACATGGAGTGAAGGTGGGTGAGGGCTCCATATTCAATATAGAGCTTGGGAATAAGGTTCATGGAAAGATTGTAAAGAAAGGATGCATAGTGGTTAGAATTGAGAAGGTGTTAAAAAATGATGCTCCTTTACCACATCCAACTAGATTTGAGGAAACACTAGGGGGTGCAATAGAATCTTATGAGATTTGGCCAGAAATAGATTTGAAACCTCATTGTGAAGATCAACCCATAAATATTCCACAAGATAGGGCTGCAAGTATAATTTTCACAAAAGGGGACTATGTTGACCTCCTGGTTAATGGTCAAGTTATTGGGCTAGGAAAGGTTGAATCTACAGAAGTTGGAACTTATTATGGTGGAGGAAGGGTTGTTGCAGGTTATGTTATGGTTTTGATAATTGATGTCACTCAACCACATTTGATTTTGGAATATGTTGATGAAGGGGACACACATCCATGGAGGACTACAGATTTGAGGCACACCATAGGTAAATCAAATACCAAAGCATGTGTTAAGAATTATTCATAGTTTATTGAATGTTTTTTTTAGAAAATACTAAGTTTGTTATGTTTGGTGTACAGGTGCAAATGTTTGTTCAACATTTTATATTGGAGACAAAGTAGATCTTTTACAACATGGAGTGAAGGTGGGTGAGGGCTCCATATTCAATACAGAGCTTGGGAATAAGGTTCATGGAAAGATTGTAAAGAAAGGATGCATAGTGGTTAGAATTGAGAAGGTGTTAAAAAATGATGCTCCTTTACCACATCCAACTGGATTTGAGGAAACACTAGGGGGTGCAATAGAATCTTATGAGATTTCGCCAGAAATAGATTTGAAACCTCATTGTGAAGATCAACCCATAAATATTCCACAAGATAGGGCTGCAAGTATAATTTTCACAAAAGGGGACTATGTTGACCTCCTGGTTAATGGTCAAGTTATTGGGCTAGGAAAGGTTGAATCTATAGAAGTTGGAACTTATTATGGTGGAGGAAGGGTTGTTGCAGGTTATGTTATGGTTTTGATAATTGATGTCACTCAACCACATTTGATTGTGGAATATGTTGATGAAAGGGACACACATCCATGGAGGACTACAGATTTGAGGCACACCATAGGTAAATCAAATACCAAAGCATGTGTTAAGAATTATTCATAGTTTATTAAATGTTTTTTTGAGAAAATACTAAGTTTGTTATGTTTGGTGTATAGGTGCAAATGTTTGTTCAACATTTTCTATTGGAGACAAAGTAGATCTTTTACAACATGGAGTGAAGGTGGGTGAGGGATCCATATTCAATACAGAGCTTGGGAATAAGGTTCATGGAAAGATTGTAAAGAAAGGATGCATAGTGGTTAGAATTGAGAAGGTGTTAAAAAATGATGCTCCTTTACCACATCCAATTGGATTTGAGGAAACACTAGGGGGTGCAATAGAATCTTATGAGATTTGGCTAGAAATAGATTTGAAACCTCATTGTGAAGATCAACCCATAAATATTCCACAAGATAGGGCTACATTCACATGTACAAGGGTTTCTCTTACACATGGATGCATAGGAACAATTATGTGCATTGCCAAAGGAATGATAGTTAATGTCCATGAGGATGACATGGTTGTGGGTGAAACACTAGGTGAATATAACTTTGGTGTTTTTGTGGAAGAGATACATAGGTATTGTGAAAGATGCAAGATTGGGGATAAGTCTATACATGGATTGGTTAGATGGCCAATACATAAATTGGTGGACAACATAGGTGAGATGTTAAGGGTCAAGACAAAGTACAAAGAGCCACCCATGGAAATGCTGATATGGGATGTTATAGAGGATACAAGTCCTTTATACCAATGGGATGGGGATCTTTATAATCAAAAAGATCAAGATGTCAATGTTCTTAATGCATCGAGGCCATATAAAAAGATTAAACGAGCTATGACAAGAGAAAAAGTTGCAAAACGTCAAACCAAGATAGATAAAGAGAAAGAAGTCCGACTTTTGGCTACAGATGAATGTTGTAAACAAGATTGTCTTCAACATGTGGATAGGAATGCCATTGCAAATGCTAGAAGGGATATGGAATGCAAAGACAAAAATGGTATCAGGGAATTTGTATTGAATTCACTTGTTTCAAACACTATCATGTCAATGAGCCATGGCCATGGCCTACCTCCTATTATTAGAAAAGTAAAGGACATGAGATTTGATGGTAATGTTATTTGTAAGAAAGCATGGTACAAGATACATAATATTCCTCAAAGCACCTTCTATAGCTACCAACATAATTTTGAACAAGGACATATGGAATCCATTCATGGTAACACCAATACATGTAAAGCACGTGCACAAACTGTGGCGGCCATAGAAATACTGCATAAAATTGTAATGGACAATTCAGATTTTTCGCCAAACCAAACACGTCAAGTCGAAGCAGATGGAACTTCTTCTCCTCTAAGATTGTTTCCTTCGACTTACACATAAAGCTCTTTGTTAAAAGAGATCAATGTGGGTTTGGAAAAGCTCAATTGTCCATTAATATCACAACCAACAATGAGCAAGATTTGGAACACTCATTTTCGAGACGTGGCATTCTCAAAGAACACCAACTTCAGTAAATGTGGTGAATGTATTGTATTGAAAGCACAAATGAAGTCAGCAACTACAAAAGAGTTGGAAGAAACGGCACGCGCTAGATTGAACAAACATAACAAGATCGTTATGTGCGGAAGACATTGCTACTATGCCCACAGAATCATGTCAGAGAGGTTTCCAAAGGATTATTTGAGTATTATCCATGATAAAATGGATAAAACAAAGACTTCAATTCCAAGGCTACGCGTCAAATCAAAATCTATTGTAGGAATAAACTTGGGTTTGTCATTGACAGGTATGCTAACACATGGGCATAAGACAGGAGGTTTTGGTCATTTCTCCCTACCATTTGTACATATGGGATCACAATTTACCATTACATCACTTGCTAAGTGCTTTAGGGACCTTGAAGACCCACATCTTGATATGTATGGTGATCTTCTTTATGAGAGTGGAAGTTCAAGAAACCCACTTTCAAATGCATTACTTGACACCTCTATTTACTCAAAATGTAGAGTGTACAAGGATGAATTTTTATCTCATGGAAGATTAGAAAATCAAGATATCGATTTTAAACCTCTTCCTCCACATTTATTGTTACAATTGGATAATGCAGCAAGTGATAATAAAAATCGTTATCTTTTCATGTTTCTATCACTTCTCACTGCACTTGGTGTCTTCATCACTATTGAGGTTGGGTTCTTGCTCGTGGGACACACCCATGAAGACATAGACGGGACCTATGGGAGAATGTCTTCTAGCTTGAAAAGTAAAGATATATATTCTCTACCTGAGATGATGGATACATATCGCAAAATTGAAGAAAAAAGAGTGTTTCCACCTAAACTGATTGATAAGGTGTATGACTTCAAAAGCTTCCTTAATGGATACATCAAGGAAGGAAAAAATGCACTAGTTGGACATCTTAATGTTCAGTACTTCCAATTTCTTGTACTCAATGATGTTCCAGTATTAAGGTATAAAGAATCCATAAGAGATGTTGAGTGGTCAGAACCAGTTGAGTTATGGAATACAAATGATGAAGGTCGATCTAAACTGCCCATAGGGAAGCCATCTTTCTTACATCCCAAAGAGAATGAAATCTATTTAAAAGAACTAAAAGAAGGAATAACATCATACATAAAAATGTGTAAAGACACAATGGGTGGTGAGGATTTGCCAATTGTTACACCAGAATGGAAAAATAAGGTAGAGTATTGGGAAAGAGTTCTCGATACTTTATATGAAGATTACAATGATCATGATTCATCTTCTGAGGATTTCTTGCCCAAGACAAGGCAAACTCCAGATGTTGGTCGTAATGCGCTTCATGCAATCTCAAATATTATGGATGGGGATTTTGATACTATGACAGGTGAACCCGTGTATGTTGGACCCAAGTGTAATAATCCAAAGACAACATTCAACCCTATTAATGATGTTGAGAAAGGAAAGATGTTGCTAGTTAGATCAGGAAACGAGGAAGAAGGGGAGATGATTTGGATGGAAAAAGCCACCTCAAATATATTTCAAGATGATGAAAGTGATACTCTTCATGTTAAAGTTGATTGGTGGAAGCCCGGTTCAGGGAAATACAATGGAAAAGTATTAGAAGAATATTGGGTACCAAATCCTGATGACATAGAGCTTGGATCTATTCCAATTGATACCATAGTTTGGGCATGGATGGCTAAGAAAGAACATTGCAAGAAGGCCAAGATAAATAAACATGGTGTACAAGCTGTCCTTGACCTACTTGAACGAATAACATGAGATTAGGTGGAGATGATTCATGGATGTAATTTTGTTCTTTGGAGGACCAATTAATACATGAAGAAACATTTTTCAATTTTTCTTGTATATTGAATATTCTCTTCAAATTTATTTGAGGAGTTTTATATTATTTGGTACAAATATGAAAATTTTGTTTAAATTGCAATGTATTCATGTGACGATACTTCATGCAAATTACATGACACCATGAAATATTAAACTTTCAATGATTTGTTTATATTAACATAACTTCTCCCATAACTTGGATAATCAAGTCCAATAATGCACATAAAATCAATATCTTCTAGTTTTGGCCTATTAAAACTATATTGGAGTTAATTTGGCATATTAAAACTATATTGGAGTTAATTAGCATTGTTTTCAATGTAATACGTTCAAACACCAAACAATATCTAACATGGAAATTACAAATTCCAATGCTTTGTCTAGATCGACATAACTTCTCACTCCATCAAACTTGGATAATCAAGTTCAATAATACATTTAAAAGCATCATCTTCTAGATACGATCTATTAAAACGATAATGTTTGGATTTATTTAGCATTGTTTTCAATGTAATACGTTCAAACACCAAACAATATCTAACATGGAAATTACAAATTCCAATGCTTTGTCTAGATCGACATAACTTCTCACTCCATCAAACTTGGATAATCAAGTTCAATAATACATTTAAAAGCATCATCTTCTAGATACTATCTATTAAAACGATAATGTTGGGCTAGCTAATTCGTATTCTTTTCAATATAATACATTCAAACACTTCATGAATATATATTATAACAAAATAAATGAAACTGTACTACTTTGTTTCTATTCCAATTCATAACAAAATTATTTATTTTGATCATTAAAAAACACATCTAGACTTATAAAATATTTTCTTTTGACATCTGTAAAATGTTTCCAATAAAAATTACCAATAAAAGTTCATAATAATTTGATTTTGATTGTTAAATGACACACAAATACTTATAAAATATTTTGATTGTTAAATGCACTACCAATAAAAATTCATAATAATTTGATTTTGATTGTTAAATGACACACAGATACTTATAAAAAAAATTGATTGTTAAATGCACTTTTAATAAGTTTAGTGGGTTTTCACTTTTGTATTTGTAAGAAACAAAAATGTACTTCAATGTTTCTATTCTAATTCATTGATTTCAAATGTACCACACTTCTCGATCCATCAAACTTGGTTAATGGAGTCCAGTAAAGCACTTACAAGCAACATATTATAGACTGTCTATAAAAACTTTATTATGGGAATAGCTAATTAATGTTTTTTAATGTAATATGTTCAAACATTTCAAAAATAAATACTGGACATACAACATATTATAGACTTTGTCTATAAAAACTTTACTATGGGAGTAGCTAGTTAATGTTTTTTCAATGTAATATGTTCAAACATTTCAAAAATAAATACTGGACACTTGCAATAACTAGAATGGGTTTTCCCTCTTTCTTCATGTATTTGAAAAAAAAACAATTGTACTATAAAATTTATATTCTAATTAATAAAAATTTTTTACCTTAATTGGTATACTTAGACTTTATCCAATACAATATTTTCTCTTGTTGGCTCTAAAATAGTGCCAACCACATATCATAATATATAGTATTGAATAATGAATATTTCTTTAAATGTTAGATGATTATATTTATATTATAAAAAGGAATCTAGGCTTAACCAATCAACATAATCCAAAGTAATAATTGATAGTTAACAATGTCCAAAACATGTAGAAACTTGTGGGCTCATAATAATCCCATAAAATGAAGGGAAAAAGTGAAGTGCCTAAGTACCTATTGTCCTATATACTTGACAAAAATGTCCTAAGGCATACAATAGACAATACATATAAAGGGAAGAAAATAAAATAGAGTATGACCTAATTTTCCATGTTGTTGCTTGTAGATATGTTATTGATTATTTTTCTAGTCAATATTCTAAAGATTATTAGGGGTAGTGTCATCATCCACAAGTACAATATTACAATGACTATAAGAGCTAATACGTCTTCATGGTATTAGAGGTTTCACCTAATTCCTAGACATTTCTAGTTCTCGTTGTCTCTTGAAGTTGAGCAAAACCCCCCATGTTCTAGCCACCCATTATCAAGATTGAGAATTACTAAGTTATTATGCCAATACATAAATTTGTTATAGTAACAAACACATTGACTGTTATGTCATTAAATAGCTTTCTAGGTCACTTTAAAATGGCGACAATCTCTTACGAATATGGTAATTCAACACATGCACAATATATGCTTTATCAAATTATAAATAAAATGGTTAATACTTTCAACATACAAATAATGCCATTAGATAAATTAATAGGTAAGAAATATTAATACAAATTACAAATAATAATAATAAAATAATGTAAAGAATCTAAGTTTAAGCATAGGAAGATATGCTTCAAATTAATATAAATTTGATTTTATATAGCTTATAATGATAATATTGTAAAAAAAATGGTGAATATATAGATTGAAATGAGTGAATTAAGTAATTTTTAGGTTTTTCATTTTTTGAAAACTCAATCTTGTTGAAGTTCTAAATTCTAGATCCGTACTCGACAATACATATAAAGGGAAGAAAATAAAATAGAGTATGACCTAGTTTTCCATGTTGTTGCTTGTGTATATGTTACTAATTGTTTTTCTAGTCAATATTCTAAATATGATTAGGGGTAGTGTCCTCATCCACAGCTTCAATATTACAGTGACTATATGAGCTAATAATTTTTCATGGTATTAGAGGTTTCAGCCAATTCCTAGGCATTTCCAGTTCTTGTTGTTTCTTGAAGTTGAGAAAAAATCCCCATGTTCTAGCCACCCATTATCAAGATTGGGAATTAATAAGTTACTATGCCAATACATAAATTTGTTACAGTAACAAACACATTGACTGCTATATCATTAAATAACTTTGTAGGTCACTCTAAAATGGAGACAATCTCTTACTAATATGGTAATTCAACACATGCACAATATATGCTTTATCAAATTATAAATAAAATGGTTAATAATTTCAACATACAAATAATGCCATTAGATAACTTAATAGGTAAGAAATTTCTTGCAACATCTATTGTTCATGAGATGAGGTAAACCTTGATCAACTCAAATATTATTACAAATTAAAAAATTATAATAATAAAATAATGTAAGGAATCTAAGTTTAATATTATGAAGATATGCTTCAACTTTATATAAATTTGATTTTATATAGCTTATATTGATAATATTATAAAAAAATGGTGAATATAAAGATTGAAATGAGTGAATTAAGTAATTTTTTGGTTTTTCATTTTTTGAAAACTCAATCTTGTTGAAGTTCTAAATTCTAGATCCATTATATAATTCCAAATTTAATGAAATATGTGTTCTTAGGAGAGATGAGGATCCCCCTGAAACCCGAGACGAAGTCGGTTAAGCAATGGCCATATCGATTGAACCCGCGGTACAAAGAATGAGTGCAAGACGAACTCGAAATAATGCTGGAGGCAGGCATTATAGAACCCATGGCGGAATCACAATGCATCGGTCCAATGGTTGTCCAGGACAAGAAAACGGGTGAAGTACGAATATGTGTCGACTTAAGGAAACTGAATGATTCCTTCCTACATGATCCATTCCTGACCCCCTTCACAAATGAAGTACTCGAAGGGGTAGGAGGCCAGGAGATATATTCCTTTACAGACGGATTTTTAGGCTACCACCAAATCAAGATTGCAAAAGAAGATTGACACAAGAGCACATTCGTCACCGAGTGGGGATGCTTTCAGTACACAGTGATGCCATTTGGATTAAAGAATGATCCTGCAATATTTTCCAGAATAGTGGTAGCAACTTTCAAAGAAATTTATATTCATAAGTTCCTTGCGGTTTACATGGATGATTGGACGATATATGGGTCAGTCAAATATCATGTCACAAACTTAAGACTCATGCTAGAATGCTTCCGACAGCACCAAATTTCCCTGAACCTCAAGAAATGTATATTTTGTGCTCCGTTTGGCATACTATTGGGACACATTGTCTGCCGCGAAGGAACGCTGGTAGATCCAGAAAGGATTGCCATCGTTATGGACCTCCCCCCACCGACGACGGGTAAGCAATTACGAGCGACATTGGGACACATAGGTTACTACCAGAAATTCATCTGAGGCTATGCAACCACCACAACACCCATGGAGAAGCTACTAAAGAAGGATGCTAAGTTTGAATGGACCGAGGAGTGTCAGAAAAATTTGGACATATTGAAACAAAAGATGGTCGAAGCCCCAATCCTTGCATTTTTGGATTGGACAAAGGAATTTCACATACACATTGATGCATTGTCAGTCGAACTAGGTGTTATCCTGGCCCAACCTAGAACCGGCAACATCGACCACCTGATAGCATTCACCAGCAGAAAATTGTCTACGATGGAGAGGAACTATACGACCACTGAGCGGGAAGGGCTAGCGATGGTCTATTCATTGCATAAATTCAGGCACTACCTCCTGGGGGGAACTTTAAGATGTTCACCAATCACTCTAAATTGAAATACTTGGTGAACAAGCTTGTGTTGGGGGGGCGAATCTGCCGTTGACTGTTGTTGTTTTAGGAGTTTGATTTCGAGATTATCGTAAAGACGGGATGATTGAATGCAGGACCTAATCATATCTCGCAAATAGAATCAGGAAAGGAACCAAGAATCATTGATGAAGGATTATCAGACGCTTAGTTTTTTAGGATTGGCATGGTCAATAACTACTACGAAGAAATCATTCAATTTTTGGCGACAAGGGAGGCACCGACCGAGCTCACTACTAGCCAAAGGAAGCAACTAGTTTTCCAAGCTACATATTTTCAGCTAATTGCAGGGGAGTTATAAAAAATGGGCCCAGATAAGATTCTGCGATGATGAGTCCTTCCGCATGAATAGGAATAGATTATGTCGAAAGCTTGTGATGGAATTGTTGGGGGACACTATGGCGGATGAGAAACTTACTGAAAGATCCTTCGAGCAAGACTATGGTGTCCAACCTTGCATGGAGATGCTGTCGATTATGCCAGGAGCTGCAACGTGTGTCAATGAACTGGGAAGCCCTCGCGACATAACAAAATGCCACTGGTACCACAAGTAACGTTGCAGTCTTTCGACAAATGGGTTGTCAATTTTGTGGGACCCATCAACCCACTTGGGAAAAGGATAGGCTCATGTTACATTATCACTACGACAGACTACCTAACGCGGTGGGCGGAAGCTGAGCCAGTAAAAGACTGCTCCACTGCAACTGCAGCATGATTCCTATTTGACAATGTGGTTACTAGGTTTGGTTGCCAAAAGGTATTACTAAGTGATCAAGGAACACACTTTGTCAACCAAACAATTGTTGCGATGATGGAGGAATTTCAAATCCAACACAAGAAGAGTACACCTTACCACCCTTAGGTGAATGGGACCATTGAGGCATTTAATAAGATCTTGGAGCATGCTCTCACCAAGGTGTGCAATGTGAACAGTGACGACTGGGACCTAAAAATCCCAGTGGTCCTTTGGGCGTATCGCACCACATGCAAGCGGTTGACTGGCCAGACTCCATTTAAAATTTCCTATGGCCAGGAAGCAGTGATTCCAATGGAATACATAGTACCCATTTTATGCATCGCCACAACAACAGAGATGAGTGATGATAGTGTCCTCGAGGAATGATTGACACAACTAATACAGTTAGAAAAATATCGATTCATCGCAGGGTTTCACTAGAAGGTAGAAAAGGACCACCAGAAGGTGTGGCACGAACGCTATGTCAAGACGAAACACCTACAGAAGGGGGATACAGTTCTGTTGTATGATAGAAAATTTGCGAAACACCCTGGCAAGTTGCAAATGCACTGGTTGGGACCATATGTTATCACTTTTATCACTAATGGAGGCGTAGAATAGTTACAGAGCTTGGATGGGGTACTGTTACCTAAATTAGTCAATGGGAGTAGGATGAAGCCCTATCACCATGATCTGATGTAGAGCAGATGAGGACCTAAATATAAAAATAAAAAATATAAATATATACGAAACAACAGATGGCATACCAGCCGGAGGAGAATGTGCACAAGGAGGGGTTGTCTCGCAGCTTGGGGTTTGGACTGCGACAGTAGTAGGATTGTGACTCTATCAAATCAGTACTGAATCACCAGTATATTGGACTTTTTCGGATGATAGGTTTGTTGGACAAGTATGATGATTAGCTGGCCTGGATCGATGCCAGCGCCAGGCACATTTGGCACACAACATGGCTAGAGGCACCACAGCTGATAGTTTGCATAAGGATGACACGAAGAGAAGCCAGGAGTAGTATGGCCACTCATCACGCATGCAGGAAGCCTGGTCACCGCACGCAGAAGAAATGATGATAGAATCAACACTTTAAGTGAACGAATCCGCACAGGAATTTTTTGAAGTCGATGTCCCAGATGATGGAAATGCATAAATACAGACACTAGAGGTTGAGCAGAGCAAAGAAGTAATTACCATAAGCAAGAAATCCATGCTGCAAGCGGTTCAGGTCATTGAATAAGTTAGGAATTCCAAGGAGGATGTGGAAATGATCCATTTCATTTCGTATGGTAGCACACCAAGGGCGCTGCGGTCCAGAACGACGAGTGTGCATGAGCGCCTTGAGCAGAAAGAAGCCTGGGTACTTGGGTATCACAGATATTAGGTTTCATCCGAGATGTCTAAGTATGTGGTAATAGTTCAAAGCTTCATGGTCCCAGTGAACACCAAAAAAACAAGGGCAGAAGGCCCCTAGCCTCGGTATGAAGCAATCTAAGCTATGAAACAAATGTGCCGGAGTAGTCGGCCTATTTTCCACCTTGGCGTCGTCGAAAACCTTCTTCTCGGGTGGGAATGAACATGGAGTGAGCCAACATACTCCGGAGAGGTAGATGATCAAAGTTTCCAGAGACTGGAGGATGAGTGCAAGAAGTACATGACAATGAACCAGTGATTGATGGATAGGGAAGAGAAGTACACAATAGGGAGTTCCAGATAGCAAGAACAATTTCAATGACCGAGCACAGTGTAGGGTGGGTGCAAACTAGCGGCGTCCAGCTGAGGTGGCTCGGGACGAGCCACAAGTTTGTGTTGGGGGCCTGTTGGCACGGGATAGATCCGCAGGAAGTGCGGAAGCCGACAACTGCGAAAGGGTCATTCTGTGGAAAAAGGACCTTTCGCCACTTTATGCGGAAGTATAAGAGTTGTTAGATTAGTTGAGTCGGTCATGTGGACCATTTTTTAATAAGACAAAATCATACAAATAAAGCAAGATTGTAAGCCTAAGGGCATCGAAGTTTTGGAGATTAATCTTATCTTTTGGGTTCGGTTGTATCCGCGATAGGATGACTTAACTGTTTCTGTGAGGTTTTTTTTGCAGGTGTTGATGAATGAATGAAGATGTTCAGTTATGAATTATGTTGTTGTGCAATGATGCAATTATGTAAATGCTTTCTATTGATTAATGCGAATATATGTTGCTATTGATTAGTGCGAATATGTTGTTGAATATGCTCTGAATGTATGTATTATGAATAAGATGTGAATGATTGGTTAATGGACTGTTATGAATATTGCAATCTCTGGTTAATGTGCACATATCCTCTTCACAACTACGGAATCTTGGTTCCATCAGCCCTCTTATCCACCTCGAGTGAGACTGCACTTTCTTTGCAAGTGTTGCTAAAAAGGGTTACACCTTTCCGGGCCAGTTTATAAGGGATTTAGGTTAATAGTTTGTTGGCGATAGTGTGGAGTGAACCCCTGTCGATAAACTCTGCGTCAACAAAGTTATGTAACTTCTATGAGTTCTTAAACGCATCCATCACTTCCCAAATTCTCCCATCAAAACCCAATCCACCCCAAACAAAGCCTCCTCTTCTCCTATATTCCTTCACTATTTATTCAGCCTCAGCCTTCCTCCACAACCTCTTTCAAAAACAACAAGTTTGATTTAAGTTCAATTATAATATCTTACGTACAAGTCCTTCTTCATGTGATATCATTAAGACAATTTATGGCAATCTTATCCATGAAATTAAGTTTGGGAGAAAACAAATAATAAAATATCCTAAATGTCATTCCACATGCCATAAATAAATGCAATATGCTAATCTTATCTTTGAATTCACGTAAACTTATCCCCTCGTTTATTGTTACTCCTCTCCCATACACAAGACAAGTAATGTTTTATTTGTGCACACATCTATAAACATACATATTAAATATTACTTGCGTACACGCATAGTACCTTAATAATACATATATATAATAATGTTCTCATAATTATTTTAATACACATAGTACCTCAATATGCATAGATATCTTATTTTTATAACCCATGAAATACATTTGACTGTTAAATATATTCAATGAGTCAACTTGATATTTAATATATATATTTATCACATATACCTACTAACACTTCCTTAATTCATCAGAGACATACATAATACTGCAACAATCATATAAATTTCAACAAATGGATTATAATTCAACAATCATCAACTAGGTTATCATACTAATGTATTCATTAACTAACCAATCATAATAATGTACTCATGAATCAACGTGTAGGTGACCATCCCACACGTCTCAAGCATGGGTACTATTAACCAACATTTATTGCCCTTCATGCATCATTATTATATACTTGCAAACAACATACAACATAACAACTTAATCAATGCATTATTCATCATTCATACTTATACAAGAGTGATTAAATTGAATTTATATAAACCTAATGAAGCAATCAAACATATCCTCTTAATGGTTTATAACAATGTAGAACACCATCCAATCCATCATTGGTCCCACCCATCTTTATAAGTAATCAAAACAACCTATTCGCCACTACTTCCATCACTTGACCTCACCATCCCGTCCTCTGTTGGAATATATTATGGCGTTGGCTATACCGACCTAACCATATATAGAACTCATAAGCGGAAGTGTCGACTGCATCGACCAAGCTTCCCCAACAGGAACCCACTAGTCGTCATCACACATCTAGGGGAGCATGCTTAGCACATACCTCCCACGAATCTAGGTTTCGGGGGATAAATGGTGGGAAATGCTTCCACCCCCCTGATAGTACTAGGGTCAATACCCTACATCAACCATACTGTGCCATCACTATTCTAAGGGGTCTCGTCTTTGAAAACCCACTTTGGGCAAGTTGCAGCTCCTGTAAGAACTCACACTCACCCACAAGTCATAGAAATATTTGAATTCACTATTAAATAACATGAAAATCAATATCGAAAGTCATATTAGTGTTTCAAATCATAACTCAATCATAATTAAAACATATAATACACTATTATCTCATAGTTAATCCATTTGTGTATTAGCTAAATAGCAGCATACATGTCTTATGTATAAATATATCTAACTATTTCAAGTGACAAGACATTTCACAACTGATATCGAAATAACCATGTATGTTCTTTCGCATCACATTACCTTCATTCTATATTTAATGTATAGTTTTAAACTAATATCAACTTACCACCTTCCACATCCAATATGCATAATCCAATGAAATACATAATATTCACCATTACTAAAATAAAATGATAATTTCCATTTATTCTTCATACATAAGAAGGTCTATATGCCAACATAACAACATCATTAATCCGTTTTGCTAAGTCCAATCGTTGATAACAATTAAAAGTGCTAAGCTAATTGTCATTAGGGTTTAATTACTAAATGTTAAATATGGGGGCATTACACGCACTCACTCTCTCTCCTACAATGAACGGCCCTGTCACAGTCACTCTCTCTTCCACCTGTATCCAGAAGCCACTCCTCCCTCTATGTTTCTTCTAATAACATTACCTTCCACATCCAAAACCCTCTCTCTCTCTCCCCCTTATACTCACCCATTCTCATTAACTACCCTCTTCCTCCCCAACCCAAAAACATGTCATCCCCCATCTCTCCCCCTACCCCCAACACCACACTCCTCCCCCACTATCCCTACCCTAGCCTCTCTCTCTCTCTCTCTCTCTCTCTCTCTCTCTCTCTCTCTCTCTTATACTCACCCCTTCTCTTTATCTACCCACTTCCTCCCCAAACCCATAAAACTTCCAATCTAAGAAACTGGATTCATCCTAAACCCCCCACGTGTCCCGTGGGGATCGAATCGGACATGATTAAATGTCAAATCATGTCCGATTCGAGTGTCCCCTACTATGCATCATGTGTCCCGAAAACAAGACATGTTTTCCGTGGAAAAAGGCACCCAGGTTGAGTTTAAAAAAAAAAAAAACTTCATTTTTGTCATTTGCAAGTGTGGAGAAGCTTGAGAGTGGGGTTTATGTAATACTAACAAATGTGTAATACTAATCATTAATGTGTTTTGATTCTAATTTCTATTGAATATTTGTAAATGTTCTATTTTCTAAAAAAAATGGATCTATATGTCTATATTTCTAAATTTTAATATATTTTAAAAATATATATATGTATATAAAACGTGTCCTTCGTGTCTTGATTCCTGGGGTCACCATGTCTGTGTCAGACACTTGTATTTTCGTGTCCCATGTCCTCGTGTCAGGTGACTTAGCTTCCAATCTATCTATCTATCTATCTATATACCTCTTTATATATCTCTCTCCTTATCTCTCTCTCATTCTCTCCCTTATACTCACACCTTCTCTTTAACTACCCTCTTCCTTCCCAAACCCATGGCGCTTCAAATCTCTCTCTCTCTAACACACACAAACACACTCACCCTCCTACTCCCAAACCTAAAAATAACCCCCTACTCCCTGTCTCTCTCTCTCTCCCTCTCCTCCCCTAACCCTTACTAACTCCATCTATCACACTCACACTCTCTTCTCTCTCCACCATAACCTGACTCTCTCTCTCTCTTTGTCTTTGTTTTTACCTTACTCCTACCATTAAACACCCTCTTTTCTTGTGCTCTCTCTCTCTCTCTCTATCTAACCCCAACCCCAAAACACCTCATCCCCCTATCCCTACCCCCAACACCCCACTCTTCTCCCTACTATCCCTACCTTAGCCTCTTTCTCTCTCTCGATGCTTCCAACCCTTTTTATCTCTATCCCTTTCTCCCCTAATCATACTCATCCTCCCCCATACCAGTAATCATCCACCCTAGACACTCTCTCTCTCACACACATTCTCTCTCTCTCTCTCTCTCTCTCTCTCTCTCTCTCTCTCTCACACACACACACACACACACACACACACTTACGCCCCCTATATCCCTCCTAAATACCCCCCCTCTCTCTCTCTCTTAAACCCTCTCCAACACCCTATATATCTCTCTCCCTACTACCTCACACAACACTCCTCAACTATACACCCCTTCTCTCAAAATTCCCTACTCCTCCCAAAATTCTTAACTCTCTTGATATCTATATAGTTTTCTCCCTCCTCCCAAATATCTCTCTCTCTCTCTCTCAACACCCTCCTCCCCCTAACCCTCAAAAACACCTGATCTACATCATAGTTGGAAAGTCATTGACATTGATGCAACTTCGATAAGTTTCAACTTTGACACGACTTAAACTCAACAGGTTATCTTCGACAGGTTCCGAGTTCGACGCAACTCTGACGAGTCTCGACTTTGACACAGCTCAACACATTCACACCTTCAACATGCGACCAATGATTGCTGAACTGCGATAGACTATCTCTCTGTCTTCCAAACGACTATAACGATTCAACTATTGAACTCTTCTAACTTCTTCTTTGTAATTGAACGTAACGAGAAGGCACCCAAAAATCTCAGAAATCTATATAAGCGTGTATAATACTGTAACATACATCAATGATTTACCTGTTTTACATCTAATAGAAGAACAATTCGCATTCCAACATATTGTCTGTGCATATTGTGTTTATCTATGTAGTGTAATCCTACTTTGATCATTCTGCTTATTCTGAATTGCTTCCGCAATAACAGAGCCGACTCATTCAGTCAAACTGTTGTCCCCCTCGTGCTTCCTAGACACGACCCGAATCATTGGTATCATAGCATACTCAAATCATAGAATTTAGTTCCGTGCTTAAGTTCTACGTATACACTTCTCTCGAAGTTACCTAACTTATGCCGATTCAAAATCGCTTGCAATCTTAGCAATCCAAGCAAACGCTACCTCGAAAGATGACAGAAGAAACAGACAATAGACATGCAGCCGACGAGACAACATAGCTTATTGAGCAAGCTCTGGCTCGACAACCGACTGAAATGTTTGCCCAGTTCAACGAGATTCTCATGCAATTCACTTCGACACCTGGAGGATCTTTGACGAGAACTCACTCCGATAAAATCAACCCCTTCAAAGTGCAAATGAATTTGGACATACCGAATCTTGAAGGTAAGATTGACGCGGAATCCATCGACAATTGGGTACTACAATTGGAATCCTATTACGTTGTAAATCAACTCTCCAAAGCTAAAAACATCACCATTGCATCCTTAAATATGTCAACCTCCGTGCACTGCTGGTGGGAGAACCTCTTGACAAAGATGGAGAAAATCGGAGACCCCATCGACACATGGGATAAATTCATTGAATACATCTGAAAGGAATTTTACCTACCCAAATACCTCGAGCAGTAGTATAAGAAGTGGCAGCAGCTAAGGCAATGGAAATACCAATCAGTACAGAGTTACACTAACGAGTTCTACCGACTTATCGCAAGACTTGGCATCCAAGAAGAAGAGAAATTGCTTGTTCTAAAGTACGTTAGCGGATTGTCCTAGTACATTCGGTAGGAGATGGAATTTCTGACTGTCAATATGCTTGCGCATGCTTTCCACTACGCCAACAAATTGGAAACCAAGTAGAAAGGAAAAGCGCATTTTGCGACAAAGCCGAAATCAGGACGACCACCCGACAAGAAGGCACCAGCCAACTTTGAAAAGTAGAAATCTTCTCAGTCGACACCACCAAAGCCAGACCACAGAAAGAATCATTTTCACAAGAGGGAACATAGCAAACAACCACCGACCGGAAAATGGTGTGAATACCACCACTCATCTTGCCATGATACATCTGAATGGAAAGCTCGGAAGATATTTTTGGAAAAAAGTGTCAACCTATGATGCATTCAACAAGACAGTGGAAGAATCTGATCCAAACACAATGACCCTTTTGACCTCGACCACTACAGCAACCTCGACTATCGTCGACGAGGAGGAACGAAAGTGCCTATTCCATACATGGATATGGGTCCAGAGCAACCCATTGCATCTGATTGTCGACAACGAGAGCCATAAGAACTTTGTTTCTAAAGATCTCATGAAGAAACTAGGTCTTGGTACCACTCTGCATTGTCAGCCTTACAACATCAGTTGGATGAAGGATGGACAAGAATTTTAGATCACTCAACAATGCAAACTAGCCTACTTCATAAATCCTTTTGAATATGAAGTACTCTATGACGTGGCACCACTCTCTGTAGCTGACGCCCTGTTTGGGAAACGTTACCTCTAGGATAGACATGGAAGTTATCATTCACGGCCTCAAAAGGTGATTGTCAAAATATGAAATCGATGGTTCACCATACCAGAGTGTCAACCCACACCGATGGTTGCACTGATATCTTCCAAACAGACAAAGAGACTCATCAATCATGCTCAGAAGTTCGCATTAATCATGATCAAGCTACAATATTCTAAAAATACTACAGCAACGAGTTGAGTCACCGACCAATGTATCTCTCGACAAAAGCAGCAAGTCGATCATATTCTCGATGAGTACCAGAACCTCTTCCAAGTTCCAGACAGAGTACCTCAACATTGTCAGGTAAAACACTCCATTGCACTTGTTCCTGGTTCTTCTTTTCCTAATGCATATATTTACAGAAGATCCATTCTCGAAAATGAAGATATTCGCAGACATATCCAAGACTTAATCAACAAAGGTCATATCCGACCAAGCTCCTCTCCTTGTGGAAGTCTAGTCATTCTAGTTCGGAAGAAAGACGGGACTTGGCGCATGTGCATCAACTACAAATCTCTCAACAAAATATCGGTGAAGAATCGGTATCCTTTTCCACAGATAGATGAGCTCATCGACTGTCTGCAAAGTGCTAAATTCTTTACTAAGCTCGACCTTAAGTCGGGATACCATCAGATTCCAATCGAGCCTTCATATGTGTGGAAAACTACTTTCAAAACCAAGGAAGGATTTTTTGAATGGTTAGTCATGAATTTCGACTTAACCAATGCACCTGTGACCTTCATGCGACATATGGATAACCTTCTTCAACCTTTCATCGGAAAATGGGTTAGTGTCTATCTCAACGATATACTGATTTTCAGTCGATCATGGGAAGAACATGTCGGACATCTTCGAGAATTCCTTGACACTCTCCAACAACATCGGATTTATCTTCACATGGACAAGTGCTCTTTTGCGATGACCAGCATCAAATATTTGGGATATGTAATTGAATATACAGGAATTCACGGTACAGGATACCAACAAAACCCCTATTCACCGGCCCTTTCGGAAACAGACTGTAAGCAGCTTGAGGTCTCACCCGAGGTGAAGTTGAGGGGGTGGTTGCAGAAGCAGTTTTCCACAACCATGTGATGCGATTGATTCAGCTGATTAATGCGCAACATGGTGACAAACTGCATAGATGCGTTTAGTGATTGCGTGGAGTCTCCTACTCCACGTTGAGTATTTTTAGGAACAAGGATATTTGCACCCTCAGCGTGTCCAGAGGCCATGCAGTGGGGTCTATGAGACTTAATCACTTCTACTCAACCTTATTTAATAGCCCTCAAGCATTCATCATTATATAGACTGATAAACATTGTGATTTATGTGGACGAGTGAGATACACAGTGTTGTGTGCTTTGAAACCATGATTCACTCCTAACAATTAACTGTGTGGTTAGGGGCTTGCCTGCTAACATCCGTCCATACATGAACTATTATCATTTTATTTCATCCCTTCCGCGGAGAATATAGATAAAAATAAACACATATAAGATAACAGTAACCTTATGTATGCACTACAAGTAATTTAAATACAACTTAATAAATAATCATGCACAACAATCACATAACACAATGGTTTAACATGGTTCACCCCCCCGGATGGGAAGCTACATCCACAAGAAATGTTGTTTATTATTGAGGAAAGGTTACAACAGTTCTTTTGTCTGCACACTCAACTGCAGACGTTCTTCTTTCTTTCTCTCAAGATTAGGTCTCTGCGCACTCAACTGTAGAGCCTTTACAATGCTTTTCTCTAACAGATCTTACAATATTCAATAATATTAACCAAAAGGAGAGTTAACCCTTTTCCTTTACAAAATTGCCTTATATATAGATCAAGACCCATAGGTCATGTCTTTACATTTACGAAGGCGGAACCCTTAGGTTTACAAAACTGTCGCGTTTTTCCCAAAACCGGACTACTGATATCTGACAACGGATCTTCTGTTATATGTGCGCCAACAGGTTGCTTTCGCCATTCTATTCCTTCTTTTCCGGCCTTAGATGACTGGTTCGAGTAGTAGTAGTCTTCTGCTTGTTGTGATCAGTCACCTAACTCTGATCTGCACCTACCCACTGCTTGGTAGTTATCGACGATCTTTGCCAAAAATAGGTCTTCTGTGACCTAACCAAAATAACTGCCTTCATCCATCGATCCTGTGCTTAGATGGATCTTCGTTGATGTGGCACATCGTGGCGCTGTACTCCTTGCAGCACCGACCTCACAGCTCCTCTAACACTATGGTGCACACAACTTCGCAGCATACCAAAACTTATCCCAAAATTGTTCAAACTGCACTTAGCTCTGCAGTTCTCACAATTCTTCCTGTTCAAAATTGCCCCATTTGGGACAGGCCCAATAGGCCCTTAACACTTACATGTGGCTTGCCCTCGAGCCACTTGGAACTCCTTGAAGGTGTTCCCCTGATTGTGGGCTGATCTTCATAGTGAACTCCTTAAATGTGTTAGTTAGCTTTTCTACTGTGGCCTTCATATCCTGTTCAATTTTCCCAATTGTTTCCACCATCTCTAATGTTATCTCCTGGTCGATCTGGTCTTCCACCTACTCTTGATTTTGGTTCAGCTCCTTCAAATTTTCTTCGATCTCTTGTGAGATCGTGCCAGTTTCCTCTAATAATGGCTGCGACTTATCACCCATTTCTGTCTCCTTCTCCCACAACACTTTAACTTCCTTCTTGATGTTGTTGATTTCCCTGTATTTGAAGATTTTATCCCTTGCTGGCAGGGCCTTAACCTCCTCACCCATCTTTTCTAGTACTTCTTGTTTTTGCTTCACTTCCTTCTTTACTTTCTGTAATTGTTGATCTTCTTCAAGGGTACTAAGCCTTCAGTGTTGCTTCCAGTAGACTCTGGCACTTAGTGACTTTGATAGCAATATTCTGTGCCACGGTCTTCACTACTCCTTGTCTCAACTACTGTTCATCTGGTCGAGTCTATGGGTTGATTTGTGCTTTCAGGGCAGCAATTTCAAATTCATGGAGAATTTCCATGTCTTCCTTCTTAGTCCTTAGGCTATTGACCAAATCACCAATCTTGACAATGGTATCTGCTAGTTCTGTTTGAATTTCAAACTCATTTATATTACCTGCAACGATAGTGATTGTGTTCTCTAATCTCAGTCAACGATCTATTTCATCGTGTAATTGCATAATATTCTATGAGCTCTCTTCCTCGAGCTACCTTTGTAACTTTGCCTGTCCTTTCAATGCTTCTATGGTTCTGTCATGCATTTCTTCACCTAGTTGGGTTTGTAAGTAATGGAGTCTTGGAAATGGTATGGTTGCAAGGTCAAGCTCCACGCTCTCTACATTCTTTGTATCTAGCATTGCTTGATCTTTTAATGGCAACCTAATAGATAGTGGCTGCAAATGGACAATACAGGACCTCGCGGGAACCATTATTTGCTGTTGCGAAATCCCCGCTGACCCTTTTGCTACTGGCTGATGGTGCAATGGTAATCTTTTGCTAACTTCATCAAATTTTTGGGATATCCCATGTAGTGTAGTCAGGTTCTGCTTTAAGCTATCTTGAATTTCCTTTTCCTTCTTTTATTTGTCTGTCAAAAGTTCCTCCATTTGTTCAATTACCCTTGCGAAAATCATTAAATAATCATCTTCGCGAAGCACTATGTCTAATTGGTCTTTGTTTGATTTCTGCTTCTCCCTTTCTTCCCTGTGTCCTGAAGGACTTCCAACATCCTTCCTTTTTCCTGACTCTTTATCTTCTACAATGGGACATGGGATAGGGTTATCCTCGCCAGAATCACTTTCGATATCCACGATGTCAACTCGGAATTCAGCCGGCAATTCTTTCATTAAGTTCTCAATATCTTCCTCGTACATATGGTAGTTTCCTGGGTACCAATCAGCATTCTTCTTCTACACTTTGGGTGAAATGGAGATGCATCTCATCACAGCATAAAAATTTATAATGCGGATATATTTGGTTGTCACTTGCTTTGGTATGCGAGGTGTAAGCATGATGGCCCCGCGCAGCTGGTTGTAATATGTGTAAAACACCAACGTTGTCTCGTGATGTCTTTCTAGATTCAGGCTCGCCCATAGATTCTGAAATCGAGCACCTATGCAGTCCGAAGTGTTTTGACCACTCCGACATAGTGCTTCGGTTCCCTCCACCCCAGGAAGCCGATCAATATGATTATCCAGGTGAAATGAAAATATCCACCATTGATTTGTGTATCATTTAGTTCTTCAAGGAATTCATTTAATAGAAATTGGGATCAATTGAATTCTTGTCCCTCGGCGGCCACAGCACCAAGTAGTACTACGTCTGTGTTTACTTCTAATGGTCTACACTGTCTTAAGATTTTGCCCGCTAATAGCTGCTTGGAAAACCGTATTTCCTTGTCCTTTATGTCCTCCATCTAGAATCCTCACTTCCCTTTGACCACATATTGTGTTTGCTTCATCAATGCTGCTACCTCTTTATCCTTTGTCTTTCCCTGGAAGAACTTCCTTGGGTCTTCTCCCCTTTTGCTTAATCCAGTTAGACAATGGATTAAGTTAATTGTCAGGTCGATATTCTAGTCTAGCCATAAATATCCCTGGTGGATGCAACCCATAAGAGTTCACACCACCGCGTTGAGCTCTGGTGATCTTTCAAAATGTGGAAGCCTTAGCAGGTTGAGCAGCCCCGACTTGGCTACTCCTGACAACCAGATCTCGGCAACCAAGGTCAGGTCACCCTTCTCATTCTTCTTCTAGCACATGTATTTGTCGGGCTGGAACTGCGGGAACTTTGGTTCAGTTGGCTTCTCCTTCTACATTGCTAGCAGATCATAATCCTCCCATTTGCAGTCTATAATCTTTCCTAATAGATTTTTGTCCACCTCAACATGCTTCGATATAGGTGAGAGTGGTATCTCATACTTTGGGCTATTTAGCAGTCTAATGGTCAGCGCATCCACTGCACATGGTGAGATGTAGTCTGGAGTCATAGTTAACGATATCTCTTTATCAGCAAGGGGCTTTTTTGTCCCTACCGAACTTGTCTGCGGTAGTTTTGATCTGGGAGCTGCTCGATTTTTCCCTTTTTCTTGCATTGAGGGGCCGTGTCTTGGTGATCTCCTTGGATTTTGTTCTGATTCTTTAACGATTTTCTTGTTTGGGGTTCTCATTAATTTTTCAATTCCTCCGTGTTGGAACAACCTCATAGTCTCTTCAACTGTGAACTCTTCTTCAATTAAAAATCTCTTAGGCATGCAAACAGTTTCAACGGTTGTAGACAGCTTATGAAAACTAGCTCAAACAGAAGTATTTGCAGAAAATTCTAAGTGTTTGATACGCCTGCGAGATGATAAGCAGTGTTATTTTTAAGCGCGGTGGACCCTCCTTTGCGCCCTTGAACGACTAGATATGAATTTAATGGTGGTATCCATTGGCCAAATCTGGTTTCTTTTGCTGTCTTGTCTTTCAAAATTGTGATCAAAATGGATGTCTGTGCTTTAAATGCCCAAGCGGTTGGTAGGAAATTATTATATAATGGCTATATTCCCAACCGACATGTGTAACGGCTATTTTCTGGATTCTTCCATTGAACTGCGCAGCAGGTCATCGTTGGTTCTGCGCAGTGATTTCGCAGCATATAAGTTATTTTCTTTCCTTTTCTTTTTCTTTTTTTCCAAATGCAGGGCATTGTATAGATCTATCTCTATCAGTCTATGTATAGACTTTTTCACAGTTTCTAGTGCCCAATTCCGACCATACTTGGCACCTAGAAAGTTTTCCTTCTTCTGATCATTATGGATGCTGTGAAGCAGGACTATCACGGTAAAGCTTTAGTCTACTCCCATTTATCAGATTGGGTAATGAATCACCAACTAAAGTGGCTAACTGGACTGCGCCATCGTTAGTAACATCTATTACAGTATATGGTCCAAGCCAATCCATTTTAAATTTTCTAGGAAACTTCATGAATTTAATATCATACAGTATGACTAGGTCACCTACCTGAAAAGACTTATTCTTGATGTGGCGATCGTGCCATGCTTTTTCTCATTCTTTCTACACTTGCTGGTGGAATCCCATGATGAAGCGCTCTTCTTCTAACCCAACCAAGTGTGACAGCCTTTCTTCTAATGTTACATGATCTTCCATCCCTGTAAATGCAGCTATTCTTAAGCTGGGTATAATGTACTCCATTGGCATTATTGCTTCTTATCCGTAAGCCAATCTGAAAGGTGTATGTCCAGTTAATTTCTTGCATGTCGTTCTATATGCCCATAATACAGAAGGAATGTGCAGGTCCCAGTCATCGCGGTTTACATTGCATACCTTGGTTAGCGCATTCTCAAGTACTTTATTAAATGCTTCAACAGTACCATTCGCTTGTGGATGATAAGGCGTACTGCATTGATGATGGATGTGGAATTCTTCAGTTAAAGCTTCAATAGTTTTGTTCAGAAAATGAGTACCCTAATCACTCATAAAAAAATTTGGGCATCCAAATCGTGTAAGGATATTCTCAAAAATAAATTGTGTAGCTGTAGCTGCGCTACAGTCTTTGACTGGTTTTGCTTCTTCCCGTCTGCTGAGGTAGTCAGTTACTGTAATAATGTACCTTGCACCACTTCTTTTTCCCGGTGGGTTAATAGGTCCCACAAAATCAATTTCCCATTTCTCAAATGCCTACAAGGTCAGCTAAGGATTCAATGGTATTTCATCTCTTCTTGACGGTTTCCCTGTCCTCTGACAGACATCGCAATTCTAGCAATGTTCTTTGGAGTCTTTATGGATTGTAGGCCACCATATCCCTGCACGCAGTATCTTCTGTGCAATAGCCCTTCCTGCATAATGACCTCCTACGACTCTTGAATGTGCATCAGCTAATGCAAGTGGCTTCTCGTGTTCTAATACACATCTTCGCAGCACGTCATCAGGTCCTAACTTGTAGAGTTGTCCTGCAGTAATGGTGAAATCTACGGCTCGCACTACCAGCTGCTTCTTTTGCTACGTAGTAAATTCAATAGGTGTGAATCCAGTAGTTAGAAAGTCAATGATATCCTGATAATAATCATTGGCAAACTATATAGAAAACAATTGCGCATCAGGAAGATTGTCTTCTAGATTCATTGGTTCCTCTCTTGACTCGATCCTTGATAGATGATCAGGGCCTAAATTTAATCTGCCTGGTTTAACTATTATTTCGAAATCATACTCTTGGAAGAGTAAGAGCCATCTGCATATTCTCCCCCCTAACACTGGCTTATTGACCAGGTATTTCAATGCAGAATGGTCAGTAAACATTGAAAACTGCGCACCAAGCAAATAGTGTCTGAATTTCTGTAGTGCATATACCATTGCAAGTCCTTCTCTTTCAGTAGTGGTGTAGTTCTTCTCAGCAGATGACAAATTTCTGCTGGAAAATGCAATGGGATTATCAATTCCTCCTTATCCTGGTTGCGCAAGAACGATACCCAATGTTATACATGAAGCATCAACATGTACGTGAAATGTCTTTTCCCAGTCTTGGAAAACTAGGATCTTCACGGTGACCATTTTTTCTTTCAATGTGTCGAATCCTTTCTCACAGTCCTCATTCCAAATGAATGGTGCATCCTTTTTTAAAAGCTTCTCCATTGCTACAGTTATCTGTGCATAACCCTTTATGAACTTCCTGTAGTATCTGGTATGCCCTAGCGTAGTGCGCAATTTTTTAACTGAATTTGGTGTAAGCAAGTTTACAATAATTGCGATCTTCGCTAGATCAACCATTAACCCTTGCCTACACACGATGTGTCCCAGTAGAATCCCATAAGGAACACAGAAAATACATTTCTTTAAATTCAATGAAATCTGATGCTGTCTACATTTTTCCAGAATCATTCTGAGGTTCACGGCATGGTTCTTCAATAAGCCAAAAGTGGTCCAATCATCAAAGTAAACTTCTAACAACTTGTGGATGAAATCTTTGAATGCTGCGATCACCACTCTGGAAAATATGGCTGGAGCATTCTTCAAACCAAAAGGCATTACTGTATACTAGAACAACCCCCATTCTGTTGCAAAAGTGGTTTTGTGCCTATCGGCTGGATCAATTTTTATCTGATGGTATCTAGAAAATCCATCAGTAAAAGAGTATGCTTCATTCCCTCCAACGTTATCAAGAACTTTATCGGTAAAAGGTGTAGGAAATGGATCATGCATAGAGGCATCATTCAACTTTCTGAGGTCAACACAGATCCTAATCTCACCCTTTGTTTTCTTGTCTTAGATGACCATTGGGCTTATCCATTCAGATTCTTCAACCGGCTCAATAATTCCTACATCGGGCATTTTATCGAGTTCTACCTTAACTCGTTCTTTGTGGCATGGATTCAGTCTATATCGCCTTTGTTTAATAGGTTTCACTCTGGGCTTAAGAGAAATTCTCATGACTCCTAAGTCTCCTAGAATACCTTTCATCTCTGTGAACTTTGTTGGGAATACTTCCTGATAATCCTATAATATAGCTGCGATCTTTACAACTGTGTCATCATCCCAGTAGTCTCCTATTGCTACGAACTTCGACTCTTGACTAGTATAGATGTTCACTTTCTTTGTTTTGACCAATCCACTCATATCAGAATCTCTAATGGAGGCCCTTCTACCTTGCGTATTCCTTCTAATTCTGGGATCTTTATATTGCGCGGATCCTCCTCATCGTTGTCTTTCTTATCTTCATCTTTTTCAGCTAAGTCATAACAACCCATGACTTGTTCTATTTGTTCTGTCCAATCTGGCTGGAGACTCGCAAGTACATTGCTTGCGTCAAAAAAATATTCTAGTGTTATATTTTCTTCTTTGTGATGTGGGCTAAATATGTTTCATGTGATCAATTGTAGCGCGTCATGTATAGTCGGCTAGTCATCTTGAAAACTAAAATCCTTCTGGAAGGTCGCAGTAAGGACAGACCAATCTGCAGTTCCTGTGCGCATCTCCTCCTGTAGGTACCAATTTTTTGGAATAGGCTCCTGCAATGTATGCACAAAGAGATGTACCCATTTTGTCTGTGGTCTTTCCTTCCAAGCTTGTACACATCCTACGATATGATCTCTTGGATTCCTCTGACCATTATATTTGTCAAATGGTAGTGTGACCTTATCAGCAAATCTAATTTGTAGTTTTATTCTGCACTGGTCCCAAGTTGTCATTGTCTTTTTGTGTGTAGCCCACTATCTGGCAGGTGTTTCTCTGAGTGCCATGTCTAATGCTGAGACGCGATGTTCATCTGCCACTACTGCAATGTATTCTTTGATAAATGAATAAACGTTAGTTGTACCATCATAAGTAGGGATTGGACTTACTTGCTTTCCAATCTAGCGAAGTGACTTTGTAATTGTCGTGCATCTCCTGGCAGATACTTCATGCATTCTGTGTTGCCAGTTTTCTAATCCTACATATGATTATGAGATGCAAGAACTATCTCAATGCTAGCTGAGCATTCCATCCGCAGTAGGATCAATATAATCAGCAGTATTTGTTGTCATTTGATAGATGCAGCCAAGGTCTTGAGTTCTGTACTCTTCTTGAATGGGTTCAACATATCGCTCCCCCTGTGAAGGATCCAATGGTGCGATGACCCTTATGTCATTTCCTTCAAATATCATTTTCATTGTTTTTAGATTGATGACAGTGGAGTTCGTCATTGCCCAATCGATGCCCAGCAGTTCTAGATAAGGATTGCTATCATCTACAATTTCAATTACTTCGAAGTCTGCATAACTTTGCACTCCATCAATGTCGACAATGGTATTGGTTAACCTTCCGAGCGGTATAACTATACCTTGATTAGCCATTCTTAACTGTATAGGTGACCACTGTAACTTTGGTTTTCCCATCGACTACCATGTATTCTTGGTTAATACATTCACTTTAGATCCAAGATCAAGAATGATCTCGTCCATCTCATAGTATCCTATCTGTACAGTGAACTGCATTTCCCTGCCAGTTCTTTTGGTACTTCTAATGTTATGTACTGTGCCATGTGCTATTCCTTTCTTACTACATGATTCATACTAATTTATCAGTTTTTCAAATTCCATAAGAGTGTCCTTGTTTTTTAATAACTTGATGCATCTTTGTAGAAATTGTGCAACAAAAATAGATGTATCTGGTGCAGTGCAGGTCTAATCATATGCCAGTGGCATATCTTCTATTTGTGGTACTTCACTTCGTAGTGGGATCCTTGGTGAAGTAGGTGGTTGTTTTTTAAACATGTCCCGCGCTTCTTTAAATATTTCCTTTTTTTTTGTAAGTTCAATGGAGGTGCTTTCCCAGGATCTTTTCTAATTCCTACTGTTTCTCCAGGGTTCTTCTTAGGATCAGTTGTTCCAAAAGTTGAGGCATTTGCACTATTTATTTTCCTATATCCGTGCCACTTCGCGTTACTGCATTCATGCTCTGATTTGTAGGTCTATTCTCTGATGAAATTAACTGGATGTTAGGGTTTGGTGTTTCTGTTCTTCTTCTCTTCTGCATTTCTACCTCAAGAACAGGGCAGTCTTCAATGACATGTTCAAATGATTTACAGTAGTTGCATGTGGTGCATGGATTAGTACATTCTCTTTATACATGACCTGGCTAACCACAGTTATAGCATATGCCCTGGCCTTGTCCTCTTCCTTGATTTTGCCCAGTATTTCTTCCTCTCCCGTGATATCCACCACCGCGTCCTCTATATCCTCCTTGATCATAGTGGGTGTTCTCTTGCTTTGGTTGATTTTCCTCTTGAACGTGGTACATTCCAGTACCTCGCATTGCTTCCATATCTCGCTTTCTTTCATTCATCAGTTCATAAGCGCAACAGTTGGACTCATCATGTCCAACTGACTTATAGAAATTGCAGTATAAGTTTTTAGGTGTTTTTACATATTTTTGTATCAGGTAACAGTCCTCAGGTCTGTGTCCTCTGCTTCTACAAATTTCACACCATGGTGCCTGGTTGTGATTCATATTTATTGGGTTTGGTGTGCCACTGTTAAGGTATTATTGAAATAAGGGGCAATGTTCTCTGGTGTGGCCCTCTCCTTTGCATCCTGTGCACCAAACTTCATGTCATTGTTAATGTATCTGCTCTTTTCCATTCTTCATACCTTGTAATTCTAATGTCAAGGTATCCAATTGGTTATGGATCTATTGTTAAATTTTGAGTATTAATTCACAATACTATAGGATCTTTGCTGAGAGAATAACATCTGCAGTATATCAATGCATGACAATCATAATATGACAAGCATCACAAGCATCACAAAATTTTGAGTATTAATTCACAATCTATAGGATCTTTGCTGAGAGAATAACATCTACAGTATATCAATGCATGACAATCATAATATGACAAGCATCACAAGAATCAAAAGCATAGAGACAAGAGACACAGAGTTTCCATGGGGAAAACCCTAAGGTGAAAAACCCCACAACTTCCTAAGAGATAGAGAGAGCAATGGCTCAACCAAAATACAACCAAATAACACTGAGATAGTCTCCTAGCAGATGATCCTCCTCCTCCTCACTAGTGCGCCACTTTCAGATAGATAGTGAGTTACTCTTTCGAGTGAGTAAAATAGAGATCTCCTATCTCTATTTATACTCACCTTTTTGCCCAGTGACCTTATGGGGCCGACTTGTCTACTTAGATACATCCAGATTATAATATATATAAATCAAGGCCGACCCCACATGGTGGTCTAATAACCCATCGGCAAGTACACACACTTGCGACACTTGTCAATCCACATGACGACACTTCCTTATAGAGGAATAATACATCTCTTATAAGGGTACAATAAATATATATAAAATATACAGATGAAATACATTCCGAAGTTACATATACATACATCAACACTCCCTCTTAACTAGGACGGTATTTCTCGACACAGATCTGCTAGACAAGTCTTCTTCTTTGGATCATCATCATCGATGCATCGTCATCATCATCGTCACTGTTGCTGCTATCTCAACCAATCTCTGAATCTACTCGTCATAGGAAGTTCTACAGAACTAGTCCTTTTTCATACTGGATGTAGGCCCGCCATCTGTAGGTCTTCATCATCACTGGCCATACTGTGGAATCCTCAGGACATATTACGTGCGTCACAAAACCTGGTTGCAGCATCCCAGGCTATTACGAGCACACAGCTCTACCTGTAGCATCTCCCAGGAGCACATTACATGTGACCCATCACAAAACTTGGTTGAAGCATCCCAGGCTGTTACGAGCACGCAGCTTTACCTGTTGGATCTCCCAGGAGCACATTACATGTGATCTCACCACAAAACCTGGCTGAAGCATCTGAGGCCTTTTTCATCCTGTCCAGATCTCCCAGGAGCAAATTACATGTGGTCATGGAAAAACCTGGCTGAAGCATCTGAGGCCTTTTTCATCCTGTCCAGATCTCCCAGGAGAAAATTACATGCCATAGGACAAAACCTCGCAAGAGCATCTACCAGATATCCCAGGGCACCGAATTACATGCCATAGGCAAAACCTCGAAAGACTATCTGCAGATCTCCCAGGGCACAAATTACATGTCCTCCCAAGCAAAACCTTGCAAGAGCATTTTCCAGATGTCCCAGGGCACCGAATTACATGCCATAGGCAAAACCTCGAAAGACCATCTGCAAATCTCCCAGGGCACAAATTACATGCTTTCCTGCACAACCTGATCCACGGCCATAGAGTATCATCTGATACTCATCAAACATCATCATGATGTACACATGATCATCCTGATCATCATCACTGCAACATCCTGCTGCATGTCATCTGGAGAAGCTCGTCATCCATGATCATCTTGATCATACAATGCATCCATCTAATGCACACCAAGTATCCACCTGATACATACATAGATACATGATCCACACAATGTATCCATCAGCATACATGATCTACCTGATCATACAAAGATACATGATCCACACAATGTATCTATCAACATACATGATCTGCCTGATCATACAAAGATACATGATCCACACAATGTATCCATCAGCATCCAACATGATGCGTACATACAAAATACATACACATGATCCAAATGATCATATCCATCATCCAACATGATGCGTACATACATATAAATGATCCAACTGATCATATCCAGCATCCAACATGATGCATACATACATACATCTAATGATCCAACTGATCATATCCAAGCAGAAACCAGAACATCATACTGATGCTCATCATCCAACGCTTACATCCACAGCCATGTGAAGGATCCCCCTTCCAACATGCTTCGAATGGCTTTAGCAAATGTGTCCATCACTTCTTCCTCGAAGTGTCCTCAATCTGAAGAACGCCAAGCCTCTCTCTGAAGTACTCGAACTTCACTCTTGCTAGTGGCTTCATCAGCACATCTGCAATCTGCTCATCCGTCGCAACATACAGGAGCTTCACGGCTCCTCTCTGCACCATATCCATGATATAGTGAAATTTTATCTCTATGTGTTTTGACCTGTCATGAAACATTGGGTTCTCGAACAGCTTCACACAACTCTGGTTATCACAGAAGATACCAGTAGCATCCAACGGGAGATCAAATAACTCAGACAGTAGCTTCCGTATCCATACTACCTCACAACTAGCTGAACAGGCTGCAACATACTCAGCCTCAGCTGTACTCAATGCTACGCAGTTTTGCTTCCTACTAAACCAAGAGATCACACCTGATCCCATACTGAAGCAGCACCCAGATGTGCTCTTCCTATCTGCAGCACTGCCAGCCCAATCTGAATCAACATAACCCTGCAGGTTAAACTTTTGATTTGCTTCATACTTGAGCCTATAATCCACTGTACCCTTCAGGTACCTCAGAACATGCTTTACAGCAACCAGGTGAACACTCCTCGGATCCGTCAGGAACTGGCTCAATGTGTTCACAGCAAAGCAAATGTCTGGTCTCATGTTCGTCAGGTACATCAAGGACCCAATCATCTGACGATACATGGAGACATCAACCAGCTCAGATGAAGCATCACATAGAAGCTTCAGATTCGATGCCATAGGTGTGGCCATGGCCTTGCAGTCCATCATCCCAAATCTCTTCAGGATATCTACTGTGTACTTCCCTTGACCAAGGAAGATCCCACCTACACTCTGCCACACCTCCATGCCTAGGAAATAGTGCATCATTCCCAAATCTTTCATATCGAATTCAGCAGCAAGCTTCCTCTTAGTATCTGCAATCAGTCTGTCATCTCCTATTACAAATAAGTCATCCACATACAGGAGTAGAATCATAGGATTCCCTTCCACAACCTTGTAGTAAAGGTTGGAATCCGCTTTACTCTTGGTAAAGCCAAAGCTAGATAGGAAACTGTCCATCCTACCATACCAAGTTCTGGGAGCTTGCTTCAAGCCATACAAGGCTTTCTTCAATCTGCACACATATGACTCCCTGTCATGTATTTCAAAACCAAGTGGTTGTTCCACGTATACTTCCTCTTCAATTATACCATTCAAGAAAGTAGTCTTGACATCCATCTGGTGTATTTTCCATTTCATAGCTGCAGCCAGGGCAAGTACTGTTCTGATGGAAGTATACCTGGCTACATGTGCAAAAGTTTCTTCATAATCTATTCCCTCTTTCTGAGAGAATCCACAAGCTACGAATCTTGCTTTGTATTTCTCCACACTGCCATCTACAACATGCTTGATTTTGAAGATCCATTTAGAAGTCACAACAAACTTCTCTTTAGGTCTTGGGACAACATGCCAAACATCATTCTTCATTATTGATTGGTATTCCTCAACCATGGCATCCTTCCATTCTTTCTTTTCTGCTGCCTCTTCATAACTGGAAGGTTCTTTGTTCATAATGTCAGAGAGTAAAGCAACATAGCTGGTCTGTGATCTGGTTCTCTTCTTTGCTCTATGTTCTTCTTCTGGAATACCAAATCTTTCTGCATCTTGAATGAGCTCTCTAGCCCATACAGGTTTCCTCTTGTGAGAGTTATCCTCACGGGGTGGATCTATAGGTTCTTGTGGATCTTCAAACTCATGAACAGCTTCTGGAACTGCTTCGGTCATGGTAGTGTCCTGAAATCTTGTTTCCTTAGGTTCTTCATAAACTTCGGTAGGTGCCTTCCTTGATTTGATGAATGCTGAGTTTTCATCAAATGTTACATCCCTGCTGACATCAATCTTCTTGAACCCTGGAAAGTATATTCTGTAAGCCTTCGATCTTTCACTGTAACCCACAAAGATACCCTTCTTTCCTGAAGGATCTAGTTTAGTCCTCTTTTCCTTTGGGACATGAGTATATACTGGACAACCAAATATTCTGAGATGACTGACTTAAGGTTTCTTACCAAAAAAGACCTCTTCTAGTGTCTTGTTGTCCAATATCTTGTGGGGTGTTCTGTTCTGCACATATACAGTTGTTCTAGCTGCTTCTGCCCATAGATGCATAGGAAGATCCTGGTCATGCAACATTGCCCTTGCTGCTTCCATGATAGTTATGTTCTTGCTTTCTGCAACACCATTCTGTTGAGGATTATAAGGAGCAGTCAACTCCCTCTTAATCCCTGAATCACTGCAAAGCTTCTTGAAGTCACTTGAGGTGAATTCTCCACCATTGTCGGATCTGAATGTTTTGATCTTCTTGTCAGTTTAATTCTCCATCAAGGTTTTGAATTCCTTGAATTTATCAAGCACCTCATCTTTGCCCTTCAAGAAGTATACCCAAGTCTTCTTGGAGAAGTCATCAATAAATGAGACATAGTAAACATACCCACTCAGGGAACTGGATGACATAGGACCACATACATCTGAGTGGATGATTTCCAGGATGTCTTTTGCCTTGCTTTCACTGCTTGGGAAAGCCTTCTTAATGTTCTTACCTTTTGCACATCCTTTGCAAACACCTTCATTTTTGGTCTTGATTTCAGGAAGACCCTCTACTGCCTTGCTTGCAATTGGAAGTGCTCTGTAGTGCATGTGAGCAAGTCTTCTATGCCAAAGTTCACTTGGCTCCATGGATTCATGCACCATGGCATGTTCAGGTTGTCCCTTCAATTTATACAAGCCTCCCTCTTGCTCTCCAATTACTACTGCATCATCTATGGTCTTTCCCCTTGGCCACATTAGGACTTGGCCATCCACAAATGCAACCCTCATACCTTTTGCATCCAATGCAGAAATGGAGAGTAAGTTCTTCTTGAGCCCAAGTACATAAAGTACTTCCTTCATCTTCAGAGATTTTCCAGAATCTAGGTTGTAGGAGGCTTCACCACTTCCTTTGATTGGGTATTGATAATCATCCCCAAGTTTCACCTTATGGGGTGATTCATGTTCAGATAGGTTCACAAAAGATTCTTTGAACCTAGTCATGTGTTTGGAAGCCCCACTATCAATCAACCAATCATTACAACCATGGGAGATGGTACCTGTGAGAGCAGAGATCAGAACATACTCTTCTTCACTTGATGAGTCATCATTACTATCACTTTCTGCCCTAGCCTTCTTCTTTGGAGGTTCATCATCTTCGGCAGCATGAGCATGAAACCTTCTTTTTCCACCCTTATTCTTCTTGTTGGAGATGTTGTCCTTCTTGTTCTTGGGACAATTTATGGCAATATGTCCTTTCTCACTACAGGTGAAGCATACTCTTCTTTCTTTGAAGTGATGTGAAGATCTCTTGGAGTGAGATGGCTCTTTCTTGAACTTTCCTTTCCTGGTGTGGGCTGTGAGAGCTTGATCTTCATTCCCCATCTTTTCTTCTCGTGCCACAACCCTTGCTTCTTCTTGTGAGCATTCTTCCCGTAGTCTACTAAAAGAGATCAACTTCTTCCTTGCACAAATTCCTTGGATAAAGGAATCCCATGACCTGGGTAGGCCATTTAGAGTGGTCATCACCACTTCACCATTCTCCACCATTTCATCCACTGCTTCTAGTTGTTCCTTGATCTGGGAGACCCTTGAAAAATAAGATTGAATGGTTTCTCCATTCTGAAACTTCACTGCTTTCAATTGGTTCCGCAAGGTCATCTTCCGATTTATGTTATTTCCTTCAAATAGCTTGGTCAAAGATTCAAACATCTCCTTGGGTGTCTTAAGAGAAGACACATGGGGTATGAGATGGTCTTTGATAGAATCAGCAATGATTCTCTTTGCCTTGACCAATTTCTTCTTGTGTAATGCCTTGGCTTCTTCATCCTCTGGGATAGGGATGTCTTCTTTCACATATGAGTCCAACTCATTCTCTTCCAGGATTAACCCAATCCTATACTTCCAGGCTCGGAAGTTATCATCCCCTTCAAACTTATCCTCAAGCTTGGTGTGGAGAGACATCTTTAAGAGTACTTCAAATGGAAATAGAGAAGATTTAGGACTTACCACTTGAAGTGCTGAAAACTGGATCTGGTCCCGTATTAGGGTTTGTCAGAGAAACCCTAAAAATTCAAAATGTGAATTTAAAATTTCCGAAAGGATAGAAAGATGTGCCTTGGTGAGCTTATCAACCTGGCACATTCAGAATTTGAGATCAACAAAGTCTTGCCCTTCAAAATTGCCTTTTTGTCCTCCTGGGTTCACTAGGGAGAGCCCTGAATTAGGGTTTGAGTTTCCCGGAGATATACCTAGCCAAAAATCTCGATCCAAAGCTCTAAACTTCAATTTTTGCAAGGAGCTTCCAGCTGTGTCTTCAGATTCCAGAAATTTCTATTTTTGTGGAAACCCTAATTTTTAGGGCCAAATATGAAAATGCTCGGAACTGAATTCTGATTGGACAGATAGATGCGCCTTGATGAGTAGAGTCAATCTACTATACTGATTTTCAAAAATCTGTGGAGAGAAACCCAATAAACAAGGAACATAAGCTTCTGTCACTGCAAAATGTCTTCTTCTCAGGTTAGCTCTGATACCATGTTAAATTTTGAGTATTAATTCACAATACTATAGGATCTTTGCTGAGAGAATAACATCTACAGTATATCAATGCATGACAATCATAATATGACAAGCATCACAAGCATCACAAGAATCAAAAGCATAGAGACAAGAGACACAGAGTTTCCGTGGGGAAAACCCTAAGGTGAAAAACCCCACAACTTCCTCAGAGATAGAGAGAGCAATGGCTCAACCAAAATACAACCAAATAACACTGAGATAGTCTCCTAGTAGATGATCCTCCTCCTCCTCACTAGTGCGCCACTTTCAGATAGATAGTGAGTTACTTTTCCGAGTGAGTAAAATAGAGATCTCCTATCTCTATTTATACTCACCTTTTTGCCCAGTGACCTTATGGGGCCGACTTGTCTACTTAGATACATCCATATTATAATATATATAAATCAAGGCCGACCCCACATGGTGGTCTAATAACCCATCGGCAAGTACACACACTTGCGACACTTGTCAATCCACATGACGACACTTCCTTATAGAGGAATAACACATCTCTTATAAGGGTACAATAAATATATATAAAATATACAGATGAAATACATTCTGAAGTTACATATACATCAACATCTGTATCATCCCATAACTACTTTCTCCAATTGGTGAAGCTTCCAACTTCATTGCGATCTCTAAGGCCTCAGCTTGAGATACAACCTTTTGTTGCATTAGTGGTTGTCTGATGTGGGGCAATAGCGCAGTAATGAACCATTCTTGATGTTGTTGCGGAGCTATAACAAAGCTCACTTGGTCCAACAATGTTTTGAATTTTTTGTCGAATTCCCAGACTGATTCAGTAGGTTTCTGCTTGATTTCTTTCAACTCCGTTATGCACTGTGATTCTAATTTGGGTTTCTTAAACTCGGCTGTAATCGCGGTCTTGATATATGCTAAGGTTCTTGGTTGTGCTTGAGAATACTTCATAAACCAATGCAGCACTCTGTCTCTGAAATTAGTTATGAGCTGCGCTCTCTTGATAGCATCATCTGTCACTTGATTAACACTCCACACAACTTTGCATAGAAACCAGTTCTGATCAGGGTCTTCCTGACCTGTTCCTTTGAATATCGACAGTTTTATATCATTATCTGTCATTTTGCTTCTGGATTTTGTATTATTCTGAGACTGATTCCCTGTGACAAAAGTAGATACAGGTTTCTAGATCATGCTAGGGATAGTATTCTGGGGAATGGGCTGAGATGTAGTGCAATGAGCACTCAGTCCTGCAGTGTTAGTAGTATTACTGAGCTGTGGGATGGGCTGCGCGACGCTCGCAGCGGATGGGTTCTAGATTGATTGATTCTGAGGTATAATGCATTGGATTGTGGCTGATAACTGAGTGTTCTTACTATTGAGGTCACATGGAATTTCAGTATCTATATGGTTTCTAGAGGATGTGGGTTTCTTCTCGTTAGGAAGCTTGTATCTCTTTCCACTTCTCAAAGTATGGTTTTCTTCATCAGAATCAATGTATGTGTTCTCTACCATGACAGATTTAGAACTACTGCTGAATTCTTAAAACACCTTTCTCAGCTAAAAGAATTTTAATGTATAGGGTAAGGTTTTTCAAGAACTTACCTCTGAATCCTTCGAAAAAGTATGCTTCAGCTTGGCTATATGATTTCATCGTATCTATAGCAAAATCGGTCACAAAACCTTCTAGTATGCTATCAACCCAGAAGTCAACTGCTCGCGACAGTGGGCTGTCGATTGCTTTGAGTTGTTCAGTAAGTTCCAGACTCCACTCTGTAGGTACTTCATCTTGGGAGCAATTCTTTCTTTCTGCTAGGCACAATATCCACTCATGTATCTCATTTGGAAATGACGCCCAAAATATTTCGTGGACGTCTCTCCACAAGTATCTATTCAACCACTGTACGTCAGATAGTCGCAGATGTTTGTTTTCTTTCTTTGCGAAGTCTCTTTTGATCTTATCGCACCAAGCCCAGATTTCTTTCTCTTCTAGATGACAACTGTCAGACATTAATTTTTTTAATACACTATCACATCACCAGTCTTAGCGCAGCAGTGGAACCATTTGTTGGTCGAACCACTATTCTAGAGGTTTTCTAATATAGACCCAGGAACTTCGCGGTACAAGATACCAATAAAACCCCTATTCACTGGCACTTTCGGCAACAAACTACAAGCAGCCTGAGGTCTCACCCAAGGTGAAGTTGAGGGGGTGGTTGCAGAAGTAGGTTTCCACAACCATGTGATGCGATTGATTCAACTGATTAATGCGCAGCGCGGTGATGAACTGCGCAACTGCGTTTAGTGATTGCGCGGAGTCTCCTACTCTGCGGCGAGTATTTTCAGGAACAAGGATATTTGCACCCTCAGTGTGTCCAGAGGCAGCATAGGGGGGTCTATGAGACTTAGTCACTTCTACTCAACCTTATTCAATAGACCTTAAGTATTCATCATTACTTAGACTGATACACATTGTGATCTATGCGGACGAGTGAGATACGCAGTTTTGTGTGCTTTGATATCGCGATTCACTCCTAACAATTAACTGTGTAGTTAGGGGCTTGCCTGCTAACATTCATCCATACATGAACTATTATCATCTTATTTCATCCCTTCTGTGGAGAATATAGATAGAAATAAACACATATAAGATAACAGTAACCTTATGTATGCACTACAAGTAATTTAAATACAACTTAATAAATAATCATGCAGAGCAATCACATAACACAATGGTTTAACGTGGTTCACCCCCCCGGATGGGAAGCTACGTCCACAAGAACTGTTGTTTATTATTTAGGAAAGGTTAAAACAGTTCTTTCGTCTGCGCACTCAGCTGCAGACGTTCTTCTTTCTTTCTCTCAAGATTAGGTCTCTGCGCACTCAACTGCAGATCCTTTACAATGCTTTTCTCTAATAGATCTCACAATATTCAATAATATTAACCAAAATGAGAGTTAACCCTTTTCCTTTACAAAATTTCCTTATATATAGATCAAGAACTGTAGGTCATGTCTTTACATTTATGAAGGAGGAACCCTTAAGTTTACAAAACTGTCGTTGTTTTCCCAAAACTGGACTACTAATATCTAGCAATAGATCTTCTGTTATATGCATGCCAACAGGTTCCCTCCGCCGATTTATTCCTTCTTTTCTAGCCTTAGATGACTGGTTTGAGTAGTAGTAGTCTTCTTCCTATTGTGATCAGTCACCTACCTCTGATCTGCACCTACCCACTGCTTGGTAGTTATCGACGATCTTTTCCAAAAATAGGTCTTCTGTGACCTAACCAAAATAACTGCCTCCATCTGTCAATGTTGTGCTTAGCTGGATCTTCATTGATGTGGCACATCGCGGCACTGTACTCCTCGCAGCACCGACCTCACAGCTCCTCTAACACTATGCTGCGTGCAACTTCGCAGCATACCAAAACTTATCCCAAAATTGTTCAAACATAACTGCTCTTAGCTCCGCATTTCTCATAATTCTTCATGTTCAAAATTACCCCATCTAGGCCAGGCCCAACAATTCACGTCGACCAAGAAAAAGTACATATCTTCAAAGATTGTCCCATTCCTAGAAGCATTCAAGAACTAAGAATTTTTCTTGGTTTGGAAAATTTCTATCGACGATTCATACTCAGCTTCAGTCACATAGCCTGGACCTTGAATCAGTTGATGAAGGGAAACGGGAAAACTGTCTTCCAGTGGATAGCAACACAATAAGCAACTTTTGAATAGCTCAAACATGAGCTCTGCACTACACCAGTACTTGTGTTACCTGATTTGCATAAGCCCTTTGAGATTGAAAGGGACACATTGGACTATCCCTTGGTCGCAGTGATCACTCATTCTGGTCACAGCCACTTTTCATTCCTAGACTGTTAACGACACAGTTAGAATATATTCGAAGTACGAAAAATAACTGTACGTTGCAAGCTCTCAAGCAATGGAGGCATTATATCCTTGGTAAGGAATTGGTCATTCTCACTGATCATAAGCCTCTACAGTTCGCTCCGACACAATCAAAGTTGCAAACAAACCGAAAACTCAAGTGGATTAATTGCCTACAACAATTACAGTTGGTGATTAAGTATCGGAAACATAAATCTAATGTCATCGCTGATTGCCTCAGTCAACCACCCATTACTCTCATTTTGACAATGATGAGTATGCAGGGATACGACATGACCACTTGGCCACAGTTGTATGAGGACGACAATGAATTCTCAACAATCTACCGAGAGTTATAGGCTAACAAGTCATCGACCTCAGACTCTGACTATTTCCTGAAAGACACCTTGCTATACAATCTTGGACAACTTTGTGTACCAACAGGTGAGCACCGACAACAGCTCATTTGGGACTCACACTACAGCAAGACTGTAGGACACTTTGGAGTAGCAAAGATACTCCCTATTCTGCAGAAGTATTTCTTTTTTCCTACACTTAAATCCAACGTCAACAAGTACATTCGATCATGCGTGGTTTGTGCCATTTCTAAACCACCTAATCGATGACAGGGATTGTATACACCTCTACCAGTTCCTAGTCGACCATGGGAATCTATTTCCATGGACTACTTGGTGGGTTATCCTACTACCATACATCAACATGATGCGATATTAGTAGTCGTCGACCGAATCTCCCAGATGGCCATTCTCATACCATGTAAGAAGACCACGACAGTGCAGCATATCGCTCAGCTCTTCTTTACACATGTTTGGAAACACTTTGGCTTACCCACAACCATTATTTCCGACTGAGATGCCAGATTCGTCGGTATCGTTTGTAAGACCCTCTGGAAACTGCTAGACACACGACTCTCATTGTCGATAGCTTTCCATCCTCAGACCGACGAACAAACAAAAGTTGTAAATCATTTGATAGTACAATTGCTTCGCATGTACAATCACCCACATTGACTCACATGGGATGAAAATCTTCCATACATCCAACACAGCTACAACCGTGCTCAGCACATCTCTACAAGCAATATTCCTTTTGAATTATGTTACGGATTTCATCCCTCAGTGCCTATCGACTTGATCAGCTCCTTGACACAGCCGAGCAACATCGACTACAACCAGCGAGAAGTTTATAAAGTAGTCAAGTTCACAGATCAGATATGTGACTTCTAGAAGCAAGCACAGGAAATGTTGCACAGAGAAATCGAGAAATCTTTGGCTCGACACGACAAGCATCGTATTCCTCATTCATTCCAAATTGGGGATAAGGTCTAGTTACATCTCAAGAAGGAGCGCTTCATAGGCCCATTCAAGAAGTTCAAGCCTTTGCAATATGGTCCGTACAGTATTCTTCGACAGATTGGCAAAAATGATTTCCAGCTTGACATTCCTATATGCCTGGGTCTGCATCCAATATTCAATGTGGATCTACTTCGACCATAACATGCACCCTTGTTGGAATAGAACGACTTGCAGATTGAAAAATCCAAAGACATCCATCCAGATGTTCAGGATCCTCTTCCTTGCGACACCAATGTGGGACGACGAGTACGCCATACAAGGATGAACACAATTCCCTTGTTTCAAGTTGCCAAGGCTGGCCAGATCCCATCTCAAGGATAGTAGCACTCTGTTACCGAATTGACTGACAAGTTTCCTCACCTTTGCAAGAAAACAATGGGGTCCATTGTTTCTTAAGGAAGGATTTCTGATCCGCATCGCAATTGGAAATTCATTCACATTGATGCAACTTCGACAAGTTTAAACTTCGACATGAATTCAACTCGACGGGTTATCTTTGATAGGTTTCGAATTCGACACAACTCTAACGAGTCTCAACTTCGACACACCTTGACACATTCGCACCTTCGACATGCTCAACAACCTCACAATTCGCAACATCGACAAGCAACGTCGATATGCGACTAGCAACTGTTGAACTTTGACATACTATTTCTCTACCTTCCATTCGACTGTAATGATTGAACTGTTGAACCGTTCTAACTTCTTCTTTGTAAATGAACGTAACGGGCAGGCACCCAAGCATCTTAGAAATCTATATAAGCATGTATAATATGGTAACATACATCAATGATTTACCTGTTTTACATCTAATAGAAGAACAGTTCACATTCCTGCATACTGTCTGCGGATATTGTGTTTATCTGTGTAGTGTAATCCTTCTTTTCTCATTCTACTTATTCTTAATTGCTTCTGCCATAACAGATCCAACTCATTCATTCGAACTGTTGTCCCCTCGTGCTTCCTGGACACGACCCGGATCAACACCCTCCCTCATTCTCCCTCTCTACTACTCAACCTACTCCTAACCACCACAACATTCTCTCTCCCCCAACCACCCAACCCACCTTTCTCTCTACTACTCTTACCACTAAACACCCCCCCACTCTCTCTTTCCTTCACTCTCCCATGCACACACACTCTCTATATATATATCCCACTCTACCTCACTCCTCAACTCTATCCCCCTCTCCCTAACCTCCCTAATCCTCCCCAAACCCTTAAAACACCTTATCTCTATCTCTTTATCTCCCCCAATCACCCTCCTCTCCCTACCCCTAATAAACCCCCCTCAGATCTCCCTCTCTCTCTCTCTATCTCTATATTTGTGCATGTGTGTGTCTTTCTCCCAACCCCCTACTAATCCAACTACCCATAACCACCACCCCTCTCTCTCCCCCCAGCTTCTTAACACCCCCACCACTCTCTCTCTCTATCTAACACACACACACTCACCCTCATACCTCGATGCCTAAAACGAAACCCCCTACTTCCCCTCCTCCCCTAACCCTTACTAACTCCCTCTATCACACTAACTCTCTCTCTCTCCCCATAACCACTCTCCATCTCTCTCTATTTCCTCCCTTTCTCTCGATGTCTCTCTCTTCTCCCTACTCCTAACACTAACCACCCTCTTTTGCTCTCTCTCTCTCTCTCCATGGTTACTATTAACAATAAAATTAACACCCTTAACAAAGTGATGGGCCGAAGTACATTTTACTATTCGCCCACAACATGAAGACAAAAGACAAGTACATAAGAGAACAATCCTCTCTGATCTAATAACTATTTCCATAATTGGAAGCACTAACTGAAGAAAGAGGTATCTTAAAGAGGTAAGGTTCAGTGATTGAATTGCTTGCTTGAAGGCTCAGATCTAGTCTCCATTAGTCAACAGTGAGAAGAAATGCACAAAAACTGCATTAATTATGCCTGAGAATTTTGAATTTGTGACAAAAGGCCTAAAAATACTATAGTAAGTGGGTTTTTGATTAAAAATAATCAAAAATCAAGAAAATATATTATCCCACATTGAAAGTTGAAACCTAAATTCCCATTTCCCAATACTATAAAACAAAGGCATTTGGGGCATAGTAAGGAACATAAAGTGTGAGTAAAAGCATGCTAGAAGGATTTCAAGGTTGGAAAGCTCATCTTCAACACAAATCTCTTAAAGGTGTACTATGGAATTCAACCTATAGATAGTTAAACTCTCTCATGGACTTAACTAATCCCCTATATACTTAATCCATGACAGAAACAAAACAAATGGTGATCTATTCTCCTAGATCTAGTAGAATACATAATCTATTAAACATGGAAGAATAAGGGAAGAAGTAAGACTTACCTCCAACCTTGAGGTTGTCCTAGATCCAGCTCGAAGCTTGATTTCCAAACTTGTAGATCTGAAATCAACATAAAAAACAAACCTTCGAAGCATATAAATGTACTTAAACTATCTCTAAATACAACATATCACACATAAAATGAACCATAAGAATAATATGGGAGAATAGGCCAAGTTATCATTAAGAAAGCTAAAGAAGTTGATTACAATGTTATACCTTGATCTCCAAGATGATAGCATCTCCTTCCAAGCTCTCCAACATCACCCTTGCAAGACTTATGTCATCATAATGGCCTCCTTTCTGAGTATTTTCCAATCATAGGATCATAGGTTTGGTGCTTCCAAGAACACCCCCCAATCTCATGGATGTCTCTCTTCTTATACGATTTGAGAGGCCAACCATTTAGAGAAGATGATGGATCTAAGTGAGGGAGATGTGAATCAAGGATCTAAACCATGCCAAGGAGGGAATGTGAGATGGGATTCGAAGGAGGACCTCTTCCCAAGAGAATATCCATGAGATCCACGATCCAAAATCAAAGGGATAAGTATAAATTGATATTTTCACGCCCCTATAACTGAGCAAAATGCAAAAAAGATGATATTTTTTCTCCCCCATGTTAAATTTTGAGCATTAATTCACAATACTCTAGGATCTTTACTGAGAGAATAACATGTACAGTATATCAATGCATAACAATCATATCAAGCATGTCAAGCATCACAAGAATCAAAAGCATGAGAGACAAGAAACACAGAGTTTCCATGGGGAAATCCCTAAGGTGAAAAACCCCACAACTTCCTCAGAGATAGAGAGAGCAATGGCTCAACCAAAGTACAACCAAAATACACTAAGATAGTCTCCTAGTAGTAGATGATTCTCATCCTCACTAGTGCACCACTTTCTGGGTGAGAGAAGTATGAGTTTTCAAGTGATCCAAATAGAGATCTCCCGATCTCTATTTATACTAGTCTGTTTTCCCAATGACCTTATGGGGCCAACTTGTCTAGCTAGGTATATCAACCATATAATATGTATTTCAGGGCCAACCCCACACATGGTGGTCTAATAACCCTTCGCCAAGTACACACACTTGTGACACTTGTCAATACACATGATGACACTTCCTTATAGAGGAATAACACATCTCTTATAAGGGTACAATAAATATATATGAAATACATAGATGAAATACATTCCGAAGTTACATATACATCAACACTCCCTCTTAACTATGAAGGTATTTCTTGACACAGTTCTGCTAGACAAGTCTTCTTCTCGGGATCATCATCATCATCATCGTCACTGCTACTGCTATCTCAACCAATATCTGACTCTACTCATCATAGGAAGTTCTACAGAGCTAGTCCTTTTTCATACTAGATGTAGGCCCACCACCTGCAGGTCTTCGTCATCACTGGACATACTGTGGAATCTTCAGGACTTAATACGTGCGTCACAAAACCTTGCAAGAGAATCCCAGGACTTATTACGGGCACAAATCCCAACCTATCGGATCTCCCAAGGAGCTATTACATGTGACCCTACCACAAAACCTCGAAAAGAATCCCAGGACTGATTACGAGCACACAGCTCAACCTATCAGATCTCCCAGGGCGCTATTATATGTGGTCACCACAAAACCTTGCAAGAGCATCCCAGGACTTATTACGGGAACAAATCCCAACCTATCAGATCTCCCAGGGTGATATTACATGTGGTCATGGCAAAACCTTGCAAGAGCATCCCAGGACTTATTACGAGCACACAGCTCAACCTATCAGATCTCCCAGGGCGCTATTATATGCCATAGGACAAAACCTCGAAAGAGCATCTGCCAGATATCCCAGGGAGCTATTATATGCCAGCGGAAAAACCTTGCAAGACTATCTGCAGATCCCCCAGGGTGCTATTATATGTCCTCCCAAAGCAAAACCTTGAAAGAGTGTTTTCCAAATCTCCCAGGGAGCTATTATATGCCAATGGCAAAACCTAGCAAGAGAATCTGCAAACCTCCTAGGGCGTTATTATATGCTTATCTGCACAACATGTCCACGGCCACAGAGTATCAACCTAATACTCACCATACATCATCCTGATGTATACATGATCATACCGATCATCATCACTGCAACATCCTGCTGCATGTCATCTGGAGCAACATCTTGAAGCTCGTCATCCATGATCATCCTGATAATATAATGCATCTACCTGGTGCATACCAAGTATCTATCTGATACATATCATCATACATAATCCACCTGATCATACAATGTATCCACCTGATACAAATACAAAACATGATCCACCTGATCTTACCTGATACATATCAACATACATGATCTACCTGATCATACACAATATCCACCTGATACATATACAGATACATGGTCCAAGCATCCAACATTATGCATATACAAAACATATACAAATGATCCTCCTGATCATATCCATCATCCAACATGATGTGTACATACATATACATATAAATGATCCAACTGATCATATCCAGCATCCAACATGATGCGTACATACATATACATATAAATGATCCAACTGATCATATCCAGCATCCAACATGATGCATACATACAGAGCAGTAACTGGAGCATCGTCCTGATGCTCATCATCCAATGCTTACATCCATAGCCATATGAAGGATCCTCCTTCCAACATGCTTGGAATGGCTTCTACAAATGTGTCCATCACTTCTTCCTCGAAGTGTCATCAATCTGAAGAACACCAAGCCTCTCCCTGAAGTACTCGAACTTCACCCTGGCTAGTGGCTTTGTCAGGACATCTACAATCTGCTCGTCTGTCATAATCTACAAGAGCTTCACAGCTCCTCTCTGTACCATATCCCTGATATAGTGATATTTGATCTCTATGTGTTTCGGCCTGTCATGAGACATTGGGTTCTCGGACAGCTTCACACAACTCTGGTTATCGCAAAATATACGAGTAGCATCCAACAGGAGATTAAATAAATCAGACAGTAGCTTCCGTAGTCATACTACCTCACAACTAGCTGAACAGGCTGCAACATACTTTGCCTCAGCTATACTCAGTGCTACGTAGGACTGCTTCCTGCTAAACCAAGAGATCACACCTGATCCCATACTGAAGCAACATCCAGATGTGCTCTTCCTATCTGCAGCACTGCCAGCCCAATATGAATCAACAGAACCCTGTAGGTTAAACTTTTGATTTGCTTCATACTTGAGCCCATAATCCACTGTACCCTTCAAGTACCTCAGAACATGCTTTACAGCAACTAGGTGAACACTCCTCGGATCCATCAGGAACTGGCTCAATCTGTTCACCGCAAAGCAAATATCTGGTCTCATGTTCGTTAGGTACATCAAGTACCCAATCATCTGACGATACATAGAGACATCAATCGGCTCAGATGAAGCATCATATAGAAGCTTCAGATTTGATGCCATAGGTGTGGCCATGGCCTTGCAATCCATCATCCCGAATCTCTTCAGGATATCTACTGTGTACTTCCCTTGACCAAGGAAGATCGCACCTGCACTCTGCCACACCTCCATACCCAGGAAATAATGCATCATTCCCAAATCTTTCATATCGAACTCGGTAGCAAGCTTCCTCTTAGTATCTGCAATCAATCTGTCATCTCCTGTTACAAATAATTCATCCACATACAGGAGTAGAATCACATGATTCCCTTCCTCAACCTTGTAGTAAAGGTTGGAATCCGCTTTACTCTTGGTAAAGTCCAAACTAGATAGGAAACTGTCCATCCTACCATACCAAGTTCTGGGAGCTTGCTTCAAGCCATACAAGGCTTTCTTCAATCTACACATATATGACTCCCTGTCATGTATTTCGAAACCGAGTGGCTGCTCCTCATACACTTTTTCTTCAACTACACCATTCAAGAAAGTTGTCTTAAAATCCATCTGGTGTATCTTCCATTTCATCACTTTTATATTTCTCTATGTTACCATCCGCAGCATGCTTGATCTGATAGATCCTTATGGAAGTCATAACAAACTTCCCTTTAGGTCTTGGGACTACATCCCAAACATCATACTTCATGATCGACGGATCATGGCATTCTTCCCATATCCTGGGAACTTCAATTTCTTTAATAGATAATTTTGTTGCTGAACAAATGTTGTAGTCCTTCTTTTGTAGGTGAAGGTATACGATCTTTCCTACAAGACAAGTTAAATTGCATGATTAGAAACATCTCATAATTTTCAGACAAATTATTACACATAAAGAAGTATGTCATACAATCATGCAATTATCTTAGCCAATGCTTCAAGACAACGTTTATCCATGTTCCACAACTTTCTAGATGCCTTCCAGTCTCTACCAGAACATTGTTAAGAGTTTGCACTACTCCCAACATGTCAGCAAATAGGTTTCATTCTAGATAAGTAGCACTAGAATGTTGTACAATGCCATAGGCCACTTACCCATCATATACATATTAGTAGTATACTGTTCATTCATGCAATCATTCTAATATGCACAATACATATCCTAAGTCTAGGAACATGAGCATATACATCATTGAACAATTTTATTTAAACAAACAAATATGCAAGAAATGATAATTAAAATACTTATCTTTGTTTGTTTGTTGGGTGGACTCCCTCTGAGTCTTTTCTTCCTTGCAGGAGCTGCAGGAGTCCTAATCTGAAGTAGCTTCTTCTACACCTTTCTGTTGTGGAATGTAGAGAGATGGTCAACTCCCCCTGAATATCTTCATCCTTGCAGAAACCACTGGAGTGTACTCCGTCTTGATCTTTGCTTCCTGGATTACCTGTTCTTGAACTTATATTCATTCTTGATCCCTATGCATTCTTGTTAGTATCATCATTGTGTTATCCTCTAGGTCTCATACATAATCAAACATTCATTAGTATAATCTTAATATTATCAAAACACAATAATCTCAAGCATGTATAGTCATGATCATTTCAAACAGAAATAATAAGCATTAGCATTCAAGGTTTATATAGGACTCTTATGGTTAGTCATAACATGTCTAAACCTGTGATTACTCAAACCTGTGACTCTTCTGGTTATTCATAACATTAAATAAGGTAAGACACGTAATATGCATATACCCATGATTATTCAAACCTATGACTTCATGAATAAACATCATCAATCATGTCATGCATACTTATATAATAGATCCTATGATATAAGAAACACATACCTGGTCACCATATTTGCTAGTTATGTCTAGCAATGTGTTCTTGTTCTCTTCAATGACCTGCATAACTGATTAGTTAACTTTTACAAAAACAAATTATACATACCTCTATGTGATCCATGACCATGGATGAATCTTTGTCTTTATGTCACCATGGCATGTTCAGGTTGTCCCTTCAATTTGTACAATCCTCCCTCTTGCTCTCCAATCACCATTGCATCATCAATAGTTTTACCCTTTTCCCACATTAGGACTTGGCCATCTACAAATTCAACCCTCATGCCTTTTGCATCCAATGTAGAGATGGAGAGAAGTTTATTCTTGGGCCCAGGTACATAAAGGACTTCTTTCATCTTCAAAGATTTTCCAGAATTTAGGTTGTAGGAGGCTTCACCACTTCCTTTGATTGGGTATTGATAATCATCTCCAAGTTTCACCTTATGGGCTGATTCATGTTCAGATAGGTTTACAAAAGATTCCTTAAACCCAGTCATGTGTTTGGAAGCCCCACTGTCAATTAACCAATCATTACAACCATGGGAGATAGTACCTATGAGAGAAAAGATTATAACATACTCTTCTTCACTTGATGAGTCATCATCACTATCATCACTTTCTGCCCTAGCCTTCTTCTTTGGAGGTTCATCATCTTTGGCAGCATGAGCATGGAACTTTCTTTTGTTGCCCTTCTTCTTCTTGTTGGAGTTGATGTTATCCCTTTTGTTCTTGGGACATTATGAAGCAAAGTGACCCTTCTCATTGCATGTGAAACATCTTAAATCCTTCTTACTCTTTTGTTGGTTGTGATAGGATCACTTGTGGTGAGAGTGCTCCTTCTTGGGCTTGCTTCTTTTGGTGTGAGCTGCGAGAGCTTGATCTTCACCTCCCATCTTTTCTTCACGAGCTGCAAGCCTAGCTTCTTCTTCAGAGCATTCCTCCCACAGTTTACTGAAAGAGATCAATTTCTTTCTTGCACAGATTCCTTGAATAAAGGAGTCCCGTGACCTAGGAAGGCCATTCAGAGTGGTAATAACAACTTCACCATTATCCACTACTTCATCCATAGCTTCAAGTTGTTCCTTGATCTGAGAGACCTTGGATAAGTAATATTGAATGGTTTCTCCATTCAACATCTTGACTCCTTTCAATTGATTCCACAGAGTCATCTTCCGATTTATGTTCTTCCCTTCAAATAACTTGGTCAAAGAGTCAAACATAACATTGGGTGTCTTTAGGGAAGACACATGGGGGATGAGATGGTCTTTAATGGAATCAGCAATGATTATCTTTGCCTTGACCAAGTTCTTCTTATGCAATACCTTAGCCTCGTCATCCTCTAGGATAAGGATGTCTTCTTTTATGTATGAGTCCAACTCATTCTCTTCCAAGATTAACCCAATCCTATACTTCCAAGCTTGAAAGTTATCAGCCCCTTCAAGCTTATCCTCAAGCTTGGTGTGGTGAGACATCTTAAAGAGTACTTCAAATGGAAATACAAAAGATTTAGGTCTTACCACTTTAAATGTTGAAAATCGGATCTGATCCTGGATTAGGGTTTGTCGGAAAAACCCTAAAAATTCAAAATGTGAATTTCAACTTTCTGAAAGGATAGAAAGATGCGCCTTGATGAGCTGATCATCCTGGTGTATTAAGAATTTGAGATCAGTAAAGCTTTACTCGTTAGATTTTCCTTTTTGTCCTCCCGGGTTCACTAGGGAGAGCCCTGAATTAGGGTTTGAGTGTCCCAGAGATATACCCAGCCAAAAATCTCAATCCAAAGCTCTAAACTTCAATTTTTGCAAGGAGCTTCTAGCTATGTCTTCAAATTTCAGAAATTCCTATTTTTGTGGAAACCCTAATTTTTAGGGCAAAATCTGAAAATACTCAGAATTGAATTCTGATTGGACAAATAGATTCTCCTTGATGAGTACAGTCAATTTACTATACTACTTTTCCAAAATCTGTGAAGAGAAACCCAATAAATAAGAAACTCAAGTTTTCGTCACTGCAAAATTTCTTCTTCTCAGGTTAGCTCTGATACCATGTTAAATTTTGAGCATTAATTCACAATACTATAGGATATTTACTAAGAGAATAACATGTACAGTATATCAATGCATAACAATCATTTCAAGCATGTCAAGCATCACAAGAATCAAAAGAATGAGAGACAAGAGACACAGAGTTTCCGTGGGGAAAACCCTAAGGTGAAAAACCCCACAACTTCCTCAGAGATAGAGAGAGCAATGGATCAACCAAAGTACAACCAAAATACACTGAGATAGTCTCCTAGTAGCAGATGATTCTCCTCCTCACTAGTGCGCCACTTTCTGAGTGAGAGAAGTATGAGTTTCCAAGTGATCCAAATAGAGTTCTCCCGATCTCTATTTATACTAGTTTGTTTGCCCAGTGACCTGATGGGGCCGACTTGTCTAGCTCGGTATATCAACCATATAATATGTATTTCAAGGCCGAACCCACACATGGTGGTCTAATAACCCTTCGCCAAGTACACACACTTGCGACACTTGTCAATACACATGACGACACTTCCTTATAGAGGAATAACACATCTCTTATAAGGGTACAATAAATATATATGAAATACATTCCAAAGTTACATATACATCAACACCCCACAGGCATGAAAGGCATGACAAAGATGAAATTGTCACTCCTAGGGATACTGGCATGGCGCAAAAATTCCAGTAAGAGGTAGTTTTGGGAGGTGGTTAAGGTGGGATTCAACTCCTTGCTTGTTGGATTTGCGTACAAGTGTGACTAGGGAAGGGAGAAACATTAGTATGAAGGGTCCTAACACCCTTAGGAGGCATAAATATCATGCTTCTCACGGTGATATGACATGAATACCACAAACAACACATGGTGTGACGACACTTAAGGATGACAATCAAGTGTAACTTGCGACATTTAAAAACGACACTCAAGTGTGGAAATTTGAGGTGTAAGAATGTTGATGTATATGTAACTTCGGAATGTATTTCATCTATGTATTTCATATATATTTATTGTACCCTTATTAGAGATGTGTTATTCCTCTATAAGGAAGTGTCGTCATGTGGATTGACAAGTGTCGCAAGTGTGTGTACTTGCCGATGGGTTATTAGACCACCATGTGTGGGGTCGGCTCTGAAATATATATTATATTGTGGATGTATCTAGATAGACAAGTCTGCCCCATAAGGTCACTGGGAAAACAGGTTAGTATAAATAGAGATCAAGACATCTCTATTTAGATAATTCGAAAAGTCGTCTCTCTCTCACTCAGAAAGTGGCTCACTAGTGAGGAGGAGGATCATCTGCTTCTAGGAGACTATCTCAAGTGTATTTTTGGTTGTATTTTGGTTGAGCCATTTCTCTCTCTATCTCTGAGGAAGTTGTGGGGTTTTTCACCTTAGGGTTTTCCCCACGGAATCTCTGTGTCTCTTGTCTCTCATGCTTTTGATTCTTGTGATGCTTGTCATGCTTATTGTGATTGTTATGCATTGATATACTGTATATGTTATTTTCTCAGTGAAGATCCTAGAGTATTGTGAATTAATGCTCAAAATTTAACATGGTATCAGAGCTAACCTAACCTGAGAAGAAGACATTTTGCAGTGACGGAAACTTGAGTTTCTTGTTTATTGGGTTTCTCTCCACAGATTTTCGGAAAGCAGTATAGTAGATTGACTCTACTCATCAAGGAGAATCTATCTGTCCAATAAGAATTCAATTCTGAGCATTTTCAAATTTGGCCCTAAAAATTAGGGTTTCCACAAAAATAGGAATTTCTGAAATCTGAAGACATAGCTGGAAGCACCTTGCACAAATCAAAGTTTAGAGCTTTGGATCGAGATTTTTGGCTGGGTAGATCTCCGGGAAACTCAAGCCCTAATTCAGGGCTCTCCCTAGTGAACCCGGGAGGACGAAAAGGAAAATCTGAAGGGTAAAGCTTTACTGATCTCAAATTATGAATACACCAAGCTGATCAGCTCATCAAGGTGCATCTTTCTATCCTTTCAGAAAATTGAAATTCACATTTTGAATTTTTAGGGTTTTTTCGACAAACCCTAATCCGAGACCAGATCCAGTTTTCAGCATTTCAAGTGGTAAGACCTAAATCTTTTCTATTTCCATTTGAAGCACTCTTTAATATGTCTCACCACACCAAGCTTGAGGATAAGCTTGAAGGAGCTAATAACTTCCAAGCTTGGAAGTATAGGATTGGGTTAATCCTGGAAGAGAATGAGTTGGACTCATATGTAAAAGAAGACATCCCTATCCCAGAGGATGAAGAGGCTAAGGTATTGCATAAGAAAAACTTGGTCAAGGCAAAGAAAATCATTGCTGATTCTATCAAAGACCATCTCATACCCCATGTGTCTTCTCTAAAGACACCCAAGGAGATGTTTGACTCTTTGACCAAGCTATTTGAAGGGAAGAACATAAATTGGAAGATGACCCTACGGAACCAATTGAAAGGAGTAAAGTTTCAGAATGGAGAAACCATTCAATCTTATTTTTCAAGGGTCTCCCAGATCAAGGAACAACTAGAAGCAGTGGATGAAATGGTGGAGAATGGTGAAGTGGTGATGAGCACTCTAAATGGCCTACCCAAGTCATGGGATTCCTTTATTCAAGGAATTTGTGAAAGGAAGAAGTTGATCTCCTTCAACAGATTGCGAGAAAAATGCTCTCAAGAAGAAGCTAGGCTTGTGGCCCAAGAAGAAAATATGGGAAATGAAGATCAAGCTCTCATAGCACATGCCAGGAAAGGCAAGTCCAAGAAGGAATCATCTCATAATAGGATATTCTCACACCACCATTATCATAAAGATAAGAAAGATCTCAGATGCTTCAATTGCAATGAGAAGGGACACTTTGCTTCAGATTGTCCCAAGAAGAAGAAAGACAACAACAACAACTTCAATAAGAAGAAGAAGAATAACAAAAGAAGATATCATGCTCATGCTGCCGAAGATGATGAAACCCCAAAGAAGAAGGCTAGGGTAGAAAGTGATAGTGATGATGACTCATCAAGTGAAGAAGAATATGTTCTAATTTCTACTCTCACAGGTACTATCTTCCATGGTTGTAATGATTGGTTGATTGATAGTGGGGCTTCCAAACACATGACTGGGTTTAAGGAATATTTTTTGAATCTATATGAACATGAATCACCCCATAAGGTGAAACTTGGGGATGATTATCAATACCCAATAAAAGGAAGTGGTGAAGCCTCCTACAACCTAGATTCTGGAAAATATTTGAAGATGAAAGAAGTCCTTTATGTACCTAGGCTTAAGAAGAACTTACTCTCCATCTCTGCATTGGATGCAAAAGGTATGAAGGTTGCATTTGTGGATGGCCAAGTCCTAATGTGGCCAAAGGGAAAGAACATAGATGATGCAGTAGTGATTGGAGAGCAAGAGGGAGGTTTGTATAAATTGAAGGGACAACCTGAACATGCCATGGTACATGAATCCATGGAGCCAAGTGAACTTTGGCATAGAAGACTTGCTCATATGCACTATAGGGAACTTCCAATTGCAAGCAAGGCTGAAGAGGGTCTTCCTGAAATCAAGACCAAACATGAAGGTGTTTGCAAAGGATGTGCAAAAGGTAAGAACATTAAGAAGGCTTTCCCAAGCAGTGAAAGCAAGGCAAAAGACATCCTGGAAATCATCCACTCAAATGTATGTGGTCCTATGTCATCCAGTTCTCTGAGTGGGTATGTTTACTATGTCTCATTTATTGATGACTTCTCCAGGAAGACTTGGGTATACTTCTTGAAGAAAAAAGATGAGGTGTTTGATAAATTCAAGGAATTCAAAACCTTGATGGAGAATAAAACTTACAAGAAGATCAAAACATTCAGATCCGACAATGGTGGAGAATTCACTTCAGGTGACTTCAAGAAGCTTTGTAGTGATTCAGGGATTAAGAGGGAGTTGACTGCTCCTTATAATCCTCAACAGAATGGAGTTGCAGAAAGGAAGAACAGAACAATCATGGAAGCAGCAAGGGCAATGCTGCATGGCCAGGATCTACCTATGCATCTATGGGCATAAGCAGCTAGAACAGAACACCCCACAAGATATTGGACAACAAGACACCAGAAGAGGTCTTTTCTGGTAAGAAACCTGAAGTTAGCCATCTCAGAATATTTGGTTGTCCATTATACACTCATGTCCCAAAGGAAAAGAGGCCTAAACTAGATCCTTCAAGAAAGAAGGGTATCTTTGTGGGTTATAGTGAAAGCTCGAAGGCTTACAGAATATACTTTCCAGGGTTCAAGAAGATTGATGTCAGCAGGGATGTAACATTTTATGAAAACTCAGCCTTCATCAAATCAAGGAAGGCACCTATCGAAGTTTATGAAGAACGTAAGGAAACTAGATTTCAAGACACTACCATGACTAAAGCAGTTCGAGAAGTTGTTTGTGAGTTTGAAGATCCGCAAGAACCTGTAGATCCATCCCATGAGGATAACTCTCACAAGAGGGAACCTGCATGGGCTAGAGAGCTCATTCAAGATGCAGAAAGATTTGGCATTCCAGAAGAAGAACACAGAGCAAAGAAGAGAACTAGATCACATACCATCTATGTTTCTTTACTCTGTGACATTATGAACAAAGAGACTTCCAATTATGAAGAAGCAGCGGAAAAGAAAGAATGGAAGGATGCCATGGTTGAGGAATACCAATCAATAATGAAGAATGATGTTTGGGATGTTGTACTAAGACCTAAAGAGAAGTCTGTTTTGACTCCTAAATGGATCTACAAAATCAAGCATGCTGCAGATGGCAGTGTAGAGAAATACAAAGCAAGATTCGTAGCTCGTGGCTTCTCTCAGAAAGAGGGAATAGACTATGAAGAAACTTTTGCACCTATATCCAGGTATACTTGCATTAGAACAGTACTTGCCCTGGCTGCAGCGATGAAATGGAAAATACACCAGATGGATGTCAAGACTGCCTTCTTGAATGGTGTAGTTGAAGAGGAAGTATATGTGGAGCAGCCACTCGGTTTTGAAATACATGACAGGGAGTCGTATGTGTGCAGATTGAAGAAAGCCTTGTATGGCTTGAAGCAAGCTCCCAGAACTTGGTATGGCAGGATGGACAATTTCCTATCTAGTGTGGGGTTTACCAAGAGTAAAGCGGATTCCAACCTTTACTACAAGATTGAGGAAGGGAATCCTGTGATTCTACTACTGTATGTGGATGACTTATTTGTAACAGGAGATGACAAATTGATTGCAGATACGAAGAGGAAGCTTGCTGCTGAGTTTGATATGAAAGATTTGGGAATGATGCATTATTTCCTAGGTATGGAGGTGTGGCAGAGTACAGGTGGGATCTTCCTTGGTCAAGGGAAGTACATAGTAGATATCCTAAAGAGATTCAGGATGATGGATTGCAAGGCCATGGCCACACCTATGGCATTGAATCTGAAGCTTCTATGTGATGCTTCATCTGAGATGGTTGATGTCTCTATGTATCGTCAGATGATTGGGTCCTTGATGTACCTGACGAACACGAGACCAGATATTTGCTTTGTGGTGAACACATTGATTCAGTTCCTGACAGATCCGAGGAGTGTTCATCTAGTTGCTGTAAAGGATGTTCTGAGGTACCTAAAGGGTACAGTGGATTATGGGCTCAAGTATGAGGCGAATCAAAAGTTTAACCTGCAGGGTTATGTTGATTCAGATAGGGTTGGCAGTTCTGCAGATAGGAAGAGCACATCTAGGTGCTACTTCAGTATGGGATCAGGTGTGATCTCTTGGTTTAGTAGGAAGCAGTCCTGTGTAGCACTGAGTACAGCTGAGGCAGAGTATGTTGCACCCTATTCAGCTAGTTGTGAGGCAGTATGGCTACGGAATCTACTATCTAAATTATTTGATCTCCCGTGGGATGCTACTGGTATCTTCTATGATAACCAGAGTTGTGTGAAGCTGTCTGAGAACCCAGTGTTTCATGACAGGTCAAAACACATAGAGATCAAATATCACTATATCATGAATATGGTGCAGAGAGAAGCTGTGAATCTCCTGTATGTTGCGACGGATGAGCAGATTGCAGATGTGCTGACGAAGCCACTAGACAGGGTGAAGTTCGAGTATTTCAGAGAGAGGCTTGGTGTTCTTCAGATTGATGACACTTCGAGGAAGAAGTGATGGACACATTTGCTGAAGCCATTCCAAGCATGTTGGAAGGAGGATCCTTCACATGGTTGTGGATGTAAGCGCTGGATGATGAGCATCAGGATGATGTTTTGGTTTCTGCTTTGTATGATCAGTTGGATCATTTTTATATGTGTGTATGTATGCATCATGTTGGATGTTGGATCAGTTGGATCATTTATATGTATATGTACGCATCATGTTGGATGTTGGATATGATCAGTTGGATCATTTATATGTATGTACGCATCATGTTGGATGTTGGATATGATCGGTTGGATCATGTGTATGTATTTTGTATAAGCATCATGTTGGATGCTTGGACCATGTATCTGTATATGTAGCAGGTGGATACATTGTATGATCAGGTAGATCATGTATGTTGATATGTATCATGTATTTGTATTTGTATCAGGTGGATACACTATATGATCAGGTGGATCATGTATGATGATATGTATCAGGTAGATACTTGGTATGCATCAGGTAGATGCATTGTATGATCAGGATGATCATGGATGACGAGCTTCAAGATGTTGCTCCAGATGACATGCAGCAGGATGCTGCAGTGATGATGATCAGGATGATCATGTGTACATCAATATGATGTATGGTGAGTATCAAGTTGATACTCTGTGGCCGTGGAACAGGTTGTGCAGATAAGCATGTAATTTGTGCCCTGGAAGATTTGCAGATAGTCTTTCGAGGTTTTTCCTACGACATGTAATTTGTACCCTGGGATATCTGGCAAATGCTCTTTAGAGGTTTTGTCCTATGGCATGTAATTTATGCCCAGGGAGATCCGATAGGTTGAGCCGTGTGCTCATAATCAGTCCTGGGATGCTCTTTCGAGGTTTTTCCATGGCCACATGTAATTTGTGCCTTGGTAGATCCGATAGGTTGAGCCTTGTGCTCGTAATCGGTCCTGGGATGCTCTTTCGAGGCTTTGTGGTGACCACATGTAATTTGTGCCCTGGGAGATCCGATAGGTTGAGCCTTGTGCTCGTAATCAATCCTAGGATTCTCTTTCAAGGTTTTGTGGTGGGGTCACATGTAATAAGTTCTGGAGATCTGGACAGGATGAAAAAGGCCTCAGATGCTCTTTAGGGTTCTTGCTAGTCAAGAGACTCTTTTAAGGTTTTGTGATGCACGTAATAAGTCCTGATATTTCGACAGTATAGCCAGTGATGATGAAGACCTGCAGGTGGTGGGCCTACATCCAGTATGAAAAAGGACTGGCTCTGTAGAACTTCCTATGACAAGTAGAGTCAGAGATTGGTTGAGATAGCAGCAACAGTGACGATGATGATGACGATGATCCCGAGAAGAAGACTTGTCTAGCAGATCTGTGTCGAGAAATACATTCCTAGTTAAGAGGGAGTGTTGATGTATATGTAACTTCGGAATGTATTTCATGTATATTTATTGTACCCTTATTAGAGAAGTGTTATTCCTCTATAAGGAAGTGTTGTCATGTGGATTGACAAGTGTCGCAAGTGTGTGTACTTGCCGATGGGTTATTAGACCACCATGTGTGGGGTCGACCCTGAAATATATATTATATTGTGGATGTATCTAGATAGACAAGTCAGCCCCATAAGGTCACTGGGCAAACAGGTTAGTATAAATAGAGATCAGGAGATCTCTATTTAGATCATTCGGAAAGTCATCTCTCTCTCACTCAAAAAGTGGCGCACTAGTGAGGAGGAGGATCATCAGCTTCTAGGAGACTATCTCAAGTGTATTTTTGGTTGTACTTTGGTTGAGCCATTTCTCTCTCTATCTCTGAGGAAGTTGTGGGGTTTTTCACATTAGGGTTTTCCCCACAAAAACTCTGTGTCTTTTGTCTCTCATGCTTTTGATTCTTGTGATGCTTGTCATGCTTATTGTGATTGTTATGCATTGATATACTGTATATGTTATTCTCTCAGTGAAGATCCTAGAGTATTGTGAATTAATGCTCAAAATTTAACAAAGAAAAGGATCAAAGGCAAGTATGGAGAAGGATGGCTCAAAGCAAAAGAGAATGGATTCACCTCAAGCAAGGTTGTAATTAATTGTCATTTCTTCTTTGATGTTATATGAAGCAATTCAATTTTCCCTCCCATTTATGAGTTTAATTTTTTCCCTCCAAGTTTAGTTTGAATTCAAAATGGTTAAAGATCTTAGGAAATTTTAGATAATTGCTTCATTTATGTCAATTGAATCTCGCCAATTCATAGTAATATGGCTAGTTAGAGTATACACATCCCTACAATAATTGTTATTAATAACATATTGGCGACTTCGTTGGGGATTTAATTTGAAAATTTTCAAAAACAATTGGCATTCCAACCTTAAAAGATCTAATTAATTCATGCCTTAAAAATTTTATAGGACCTATGTATCAAGTTTAAAGACCCTTAAAAGCCTAAAACCGACCTTATTCAATAGTTAAAAGCCTAAAAATATTGAAAATTAGGCTCAACTTTTTGAGTTTCTTGATCTTTGAAGATAGACGCACCCTGTCAATGTCCATAGTGTGCCAATATCAATAGATTCACCATGTATGTTGTGCATATTGTACCACTACCACAAGTGCCTCACCTGCTCTGTACACAGGGTGCGCCAATTTCAGGATGTCACACTGTATATTGTTCTGCACGTGTGTCGACCAGGGGATTTGATTTTTGGACCTAGTTTTCTCACTTTTGTCTTGTTTCTTGTGATTTGTTTTCTTTTTTTGGATTAGGAATCCATTAACTTAGATTTTATACCTTACATGGACCCTAATTAGCTAATATTTGGAAGATTTTGAAATATTTTGAAGCTTTTTGGTTCAAAATTGCAAGACAATTGTCAAAACTAGTTGTGAGAATTTACTATTTTAGGGCCACTTTTAGGCATGGTTTTTGTGTTTAAATACCTGTAAATGATATTAAAAACATTTTAGGTTCAATTTACCACATATTTGGAAAAATTTGGGAGGCTTTAGTTTGAAATATTTAAAGTTGAGTTTTCCCTCCAAAACCCTTAAGAATGGCCTAATTTGGCATTTTTTTATTAAATTTTTCTTATAATTTGTTGTATATCTGATTGTTTGATGTCATATTTTTATTTTAGATCCATGATTTGAATAAATTAGGATTTATTTCTAAAAACAATTGATTAAATGAATAGTTTCCAAATGGTAAAAATTGGGAAAAACATGAACAATTGTTTCAAAGCCCTTTAGGCCTTTTCAAATTTGAATTCCACATGCTTGCAAACCTGAAAAAAGAAAACAAATTATAGCCATGATACATTATATAGTATCATTTGAAAAAAATCCATAAGTAAATTTGCATTAAAATTCAAAAAATTGAACATTACACATTGAGATAATGTGAAAATTTTTCCCTCCAAAACCAAAAAAACAACCTTAATTAGTAATTTTATGTTTTGGATCTACAATATTTTTTTTTCTCATGCACAATTAGAGAGAGTTGTAGCATTAATCTTCAATTTTCTTGAGATAATTTGTGTTTGAGCCACCGTATCCTCTTCACTTGGGCTTTCAAGCGATCCTGTGAATGAGAAAGTGGATCTCATTGGTAATAGTTTAGGATTTTATTTTTCAAGCAATTTCTTTTTTGAGCCATTGTATCCTCTTCACTTGGGATTTTAGTCGATCTTGTGAATGAGAAAGTGGATCTCACTTGTAAGAGTGTATATTTGAATTTTTTCATACAGTTCTTGAGCTACCGTATCCTCTTCACTTGGGATTTCAAGCGACCTTGTGAATGAGCATGTAGATCTCACTTGTAAAAGTTTACTTCATAATTATTCAAAGGGCTCCGCGTATCCTCTTTGCTTGAACTTTCAGATGGCCCTGCAAATGAGAAATAAATATTCCCCATGTAACATAGTTTAATTCATTTCAGTTGAGATATTTTTTTGGTTTACATCGATTTTTGAAATCAATAATTAACCATATTTCAAAAGAACTCTTCCTAAACTTCAAAAAATCTAGCAAAACATTTTGCATAACCAAAAATTAAATAGATTTGAAAACACATTGAAACATTTGAAAATATTTTTATGCATCTTGTAAACAGAAATTGAAACAAATAAATCAAGTATTTTGTTACAATAAAACGTCATTTCTTTTGAAATTTCTTTTTTCAAAATCATAAGATAATTCTATTTTTGCAACTTGCATGTTTGGAAGACCTACATGAACCTAAACTTTTCATTAGTTTATAGCATTCATCGAATTGAAAGGTAGAGTAGTGAGCATATTGCATTGTTTGATTCATTTTTTCAAGTCAAAACACCACCAGTTTCACTTCCACTCCTGAAGCTAAGCAAAGTACCCTTAAAATTAGCGCTTAATCTAAAACTAACCAAGATTTGATTTTCATCTAACCAACAAGGTTAGGCTAGTTCCTTGGATTAGGATTGGAGAGTTAACACTCATGGGCTACAAAAATTTTGAAAGTACCATTGATTATTGAGAGTATAAATCTATTAGGAGGGTGATCTCATTTTCAAGCTTTTGATTATCTGCGCTTAACTTCTTCCGCTTGTTTTTCAAGGTTTTGGTTTCTTGATATTAGATTTTGGATGGTCTCATTAACTCACTAGTACAAAATGAGATATAAGTGACTAGGCGACTAAAAAAGTTAGTCACCATTGTTTTTTCGAGGGATAAACGACTAAAATTGAGCAATTTTAAATAAGCCAACAAAAAACAACGAAGATAAATGACTAATTTAGTCACGGGATAAAATATATGACTAGATAACAAGTGACTAAATAAATATGACTAACATAAATGACTAATTTAGTCGCAGGAATATAAATATGACTAGCTAACAATGATTAATGTGAATTAGTCATTTATGTTAGTCATTTTTAGTTGTGTCACCCTGATAATGGAAAATTATAATATTTTTCTAAATTTTAACAATGCGGATGGATGGAAAAGTCATCAATGGGGAAACAAACCAAAAAGAAAAGAGGAACTATGTCCCCATCAATTGCATAAAGAACCTAGATGGCTCAAGACATGAGCTATTTTCCTTATACCATGGGCTAGGAATTCATAAATATCTATAGATTGATATACCTTAAAAAATCTCCCTTACATGATAAATATTCTGTATGAAAGGATTAGTTGTGGATTTGGGCCTTATGCATGGACCTTCAACCTTGCAAACTAATGTTATGACCTACGACTTATAATTTTGGCCATGTACCATGGCCTATATTTGAAGAGCCATCCATGGTATACTAAACCTCAAAATGACCATGATATCTTGCTCACATGGAAAATGTTTACTATGATGATTTTTTGTCATATCCTTTGTCCCTATGCATATCCCATCAACCATGTACACAAATACTATCACTTAATCCCCTCCCTTTTTCCCCTAGAGCATGGCTTAGAGCTTGACAACTATTCATGGTGTGTTAAACCTCAACATGACCAAGATATCTTACTTGTATACTAAATTTTCCTTATTTAGGGCTGACCTTGTACTGGAGGAATTGGGCACCACATGCGACCCATAAGTCCCATAGACAAAATTTATGTTTTAAACCCCATCTTTTGGCCCTATAACAAGGAAAGGACGTCAAGAATCATGTACATCCCATGAATCCATTAGGTAATCAGTATTACCCTAGAATTTAAGTTTTGTCCCTAAACCTTAGCAAATACCATGCAAACAATCCATAATGCACTTAACAATATTGAAATTGGGAGTCATTTCCCACTTGCAAGCCAAAAATCCCCTATATCCTAGCTTGATGCCACACATTAATGGCTTAGGCCATCCAAACCATCTTTGCAGTGCCAAACCATGAAATTAGCACCATACTCTTTTCACATTGAATGGCTTCTAGGAACTATCTCTCGTGGCTCAATCCTTGAAATGGATAGCAGATCTAACTCATATGCTAAATATACCCTATGTCGGGCCTATATGGTGCTTTAGGACATCATGCATGGCCCATGATCCCTAAATACCATGGCCTAGGAATTCAAAACTATCTACAAATTTGTATACCTTAAAAAATATCTCCCTCACATGATAAATATTATATATGCAAGGATTAGTTGTGGATTTGGGCCTTATGGATGGCCCTTCAACCTCAAAAACCAATGTTATGATCTAAGACACATAATTTTGGCCATGTACCATGGTCTATGTTTTAAGAACCATCCATGGTATGCTAAACCTCAAAATGGCCATGATATCTTGCTCACATGGAAAATGTTTACTATGCAGAGCTTGTGTCATGTCATTTGTCCCTATGCATAGCCCATCAACCATGTACACAAATAGTATCACTTAATACCCTCCCTTTTGTCCCTAGAGCATGACTTAGACCTTTAAAACTATTAATGGTGTGTTAAACCTGAACATGACCAAGATATCTTACTTTTACTAAATTTTAATTATTTAGGGATCTTGTGGAGGAATTAGGCACCACGTATGACCCATAAGTTCCATAGACAAAATTATTAAGACCCCAACTTTTAGCCATATATTAGCAATAAATGGACCTCAAGAATCATATACATCCCATGAATCCAATATTAGGTCATTAGTATCACCTTAGAATCTAAGTATGGGTTAGCATGTTAGTCAATTAGGGGTTATATATTAAGGTTAGGTATAGGGTGACGGGGTTATAGTTTGAAGCTTCCAAGGTGCACAAATCCATTGCATGGGTTGGGTGTGCTAGGTGCATGGGCCATCTTCATGGGTTAGTTGTGTTTTCTTAGTGTCTTAGTGTCATTATTTGGGATTTATCATATCCCTTGATTTCATGCTCATATTTAAATTAGTTTATCTCCACTAACTCACATTCGTGAGTGAGGATTAGCCTAGATTGCAAGGAGAGTCAAGCAAAGATGGATTATGATGGAGCACCCTCACCATTTTGCTATTTAAAATATGAATGGTTTTTTACTTCCTAGTTGGGCATAATTTGTGTAGGCCTAGATGTCTTTGGGACATAAAATATAGGTCTTTATATGAGACAAGTTTTCAAAGTGCTTGTTAACCAAAGTCCAATGTAGTCCCTATTTGACACCACTTGCCAATGTTCCTCCATATTGATTTAATGTTGGATTTATTTATTTATTTAATGTATCTCCAAAAATATTTTTTCCACTCTATTATGTCCTATTAGTCCATATCCACCCCACCTAGATAGAATAATGCCATGCTACAACTATTCTATCCCTTTGAAACTTAACAACAACCTGCTTAGTTGCTTGTTCTAGAAACCCAAATTCTCTAAAGTGCTTAGCTTATTGAAATCCTTTTCATTTCCAAGATAACCCTCGAGTCAAATTTCAATGATTCCTACCTTACATCTTCCACATATATTGCTATGTCCATCTATAGCATCCACCTTGTTTATATATTTGCATGTTCAATTAACCATTGTAGTGGTGGAAGTATAGTAGTTGTTGCACATTCAATGGGCATTGCTATTTAGGTGATTGGAGAATCATTGGAAGGTGGCATATGGGTTGTTATTAATTGTTCTAAAGTGGTCAAGAAAGTAAAACATATGAATATAAAGCAAAAACTACAATAATAATCCATAAAGCTTTTGTTTCGACATGCAATTGTGATAAAGCTCCCATTTTGACACAATTGTGATTTCATTGCTTCCATCAATTCTTCTTAGCTTAGTCTTGTTTATTGAGTGTTATAGCCACCAAAAACTATCCATGAAACTATAGTTATATTAAAAATTAAAAAAAACTGCATTACCCTAATTTCAAAAAATAATAAAAATCTCAAATTTGGTGGGTGCCAAATTCTATCAAAATTGCCTCCTTTGTCATTTTCGTGGAAGAAGAGAGAAATATAGCCATGGAGGAATTTGAAGTTGTGACCTACTTTGGGACTTCAACATGCTCATTAAAACATGACCAGTACCACAAATGATCCCACTACAGAGAGCCATGGAGAAACTTAGCAAGAAAGGCACTCACTCAAAAAATGACCAGATGTGATAGAGAGGGCATACGCACTAGCGATGATAGAGATTACTCTTATTATGGAACCCCTATTGGAAAAAATGCAAGTTACGACATGATTGGTTTTGATGTAGGTGATGGTGATTTTTGCGGTCAATTTTATGCTTATGATGACGGGCGATTGGAGCCATATAGTTCCAATGGAACATGTACAGGTTCAAAACCCTTAATAGCATTTGATGATCACAGGAATTTGAAAAATATTACCAATTCTAGTCCAAAGGCTGAAATGCAGGATGGAGGAAATGATGTGCATAAATTCGGGGTGAAGATACTCCCATATTTGGGTTCTCAGACTACCTTTGTTATGCTTTACCAGGTCAGACTCATTCCTTTCTTTGTTTCTTGAATGATTGTTCACAAGTGGATTTATTATATATTTGTATCTTGCTTAATAGATTCCATAGCCTTTCAATATTGGAAAATTTTCCTTGTCTTTGGAGAAATCTGAAACCAGATTTTGCCTCTGGAGATTTGTTGTGTAAGAGTTTAGAGATACAAGTGGTGGAGAAGTTCTGATAACCCATGAAATTTTGGAATTTAATCTGTCAATACACGATCCACATTTGCAATTTCTGCAACAACTGATTAATTTGTACTCACCAAATCCCATATCTAAACAAACAGAATAACAGGCTAAGCATGCCATAAATACAGGTCCAAAGTTTTTATACTGCACAATAGTGTTTGTGGCGTGACATTTTAGCACTGAAAAAAAAGTCCTTTTACTTTTATAGTTAGGTTAATCAATTCTCCATATTTTAATTCTAAGTTAACTTTTTAATTCTTCCATAATTGGAACCAAAATACTTCTTGTAACTTTTTAACCGTTGGGAAACTATATATGATCTAAAAAATGCCTGTTGTTGATCGACAATGTGTGTGCTGAAAATATGTTGCGTACTCAAAAAATTTCCTTGCCTTTGGAGAAATTTGAAACCATATTTTGCCTCTGGAGATTTGTTGTGTAAGAGTTTAGAGATAGAAGTGGTGGAGAAGTTATGATAACCCATGAAATTTTGGAATTTAATCTGCCAATACACTATCCACATTTGCAATTTCTACAACAACTGATTAATTTTTGCTCACCAAATCCCATATCTAAACAAACAAAATAACAGGCTAAGCATGCAATAAATACAGGTCCAGAGTTTTTATATTGCATGATAGTGTTTGTGGCGTGACATTTTAGCACTGAAAAAAGTCCTTTTACTTTTATAGTTAGGTTAATCAGTTCTCCATATTTTAATTCCAGGTTAACTTTTTAATTCTTCCATAGTTGGCACCAAAATACTTCCTGTAACTTTTTAACCGTTGGGAAATTATATATGATCTAAAAAATGCCTATTGTTGATCGATAATGTGTGTCCTGAAAATATGTTGCATACTCAAACAGGTGTCACATTGTGCCCTTTGTCTGTTCAAAATTTATGCACTTGTGTTTAATACTGTCATCTCATTTAAATCTCATTCCAATCAAAGCACTAGTCTTGTTATTAAATCTACTAGAGGTTGTTATCATATCACCCAACAACAAAATATGTGAATGATCATTCTATTGGGAACTAGAAACGACTATCTACAAGTACACCCTGAGAATCCTCTCTAACAAGGGAACGATCTAGGAGAAAAATTCCATTCTTGAAATCACACCAGCAACAATCAACATTCTGTCATTTAACAGAAGTCTATTATGTATATAAACGGATTGCTGAGGTTTTTCTCCATGTCGATTTAATATAGGATTGTTCCCTAAAATGCTTGATCAAACCCATGCATTCATGACATTGCAATCTGGTTCAGAATCAAGCATGAACAACAATACCTCCAGGTGACATTGCTCTACAATCATAATTTAAACCACATTTCTCATAACACTAGAAGTTAAATATGTTACGCTCTATCCTGCAAATACTCTTTGTTCAACAAAACTTTGCAAAATTCATAAAATGCAATCATATGCATTTCCAATCATATAGCTTTCAAACGCTTTTACCCATTTTTGAAAATAATACAACCAATTTAGAGATTTATATGCAATGATTTCAATGATCGACCATTTATAATTTGCACAGGTCCAATCCAAGAAGGTTATATTTTCTTTCATGTGTATAGATGTTCGAATAAATAGTTTTCTATAATGCAATCGCAGATATAGTTTCAAGAGAGAGGATTCATGAAAACCCTTGGTGCTTCCAATACTAGCACAAATACATTTATGGTGTTAGTTACCTGAAATAGAATTTCTTGTAGCCATTGAATTAGTTATAGATTTGGTAGAGCGACTGAAGGTTCTTGAATGAACAAAAAGGGATTATATGACAGCTTCCACCACAGAGTCTTCTTCCAGTGCTTCTGTTGTAGCTTTGGAAGCAATGTTCCACCTATTCATAGCCTCTTTACATAGAAGAACGGTGATATTATCAAATTATAAAAATGACCTTCAACCCATCATAAGAAGATTAAATTGCATTATCAATCAATTGTGAAATGTTAAATGCTAATTGAAGAATTCAACAGTTCAAGATGTTACACACATAGAGGAAATCCTACCTATCTAAGTTCAGATAGGTTCAAAGGAATAGAATACCAAGAGACACTTACATATATTCATTTCTTATCATGAACAGTAATTTGCGGTATACTGTGACATGACTTATCAACTGAAGGTGCAGATTTATTGGCTGGTGATACACCAAAAGCTTTGATCACAACTACAACCTTAACATTTTCAGATGTATCCTTTATGCCAATATCTTCTTGCTTAGACTGTATTTCTCCTTTAGCATCGATAAACCCAAGAGAAAGGGAAACCTACATTTTGCAGAGGCATGCCAACAATGACATTACAATCTTTCATTAATATCCTACAAATAAGAAATGAAAAGACCAAACATGGACGTGCACTTTTTTCCTGTATTTTTTTGTTTTAAGATCAACCTTTGTGTCACTTCAGAAAGCAAAAAGTATCATAAAATGAATCTGACAAGAGGATGAATTAGTAATGGTATACATCATCACATAAGGGGTCCATCAATATGGAGCATGCAAATAATGGATGAGAAGCGTGGTAGTTGAAATCCAAACAGTTGCATTAGAACTTTGTAGACTACTGAAGTAGATAGAATCAGACTGCATGATCGATTTGGACTTTGTTGGTGGAGGGAAGGCAGGTTGTGTTTCCTCCCTTTTTGGTTGGAAAATAGCTGGTGAGGAAAGGTTTCACACATGAGAAGATATGTGAATCAAATATTTGGGCACATAGATAACGTAGGAAACTCTTAAATGGTCTCATGGGCTCCATACCGTGAAGTGTGAACAAGCCTATTTGGGAAGTGTGCCTATTTAATTGCACTATATTTCAAATGCACATATTTGAGTAGGGATATGCCAAGGAATTCATGCTATGTGTGAACATGATAGAGTAGACATTAAATATGTTGAATGATATCTAATATGCAATAATTACTAAAGTATAGAAGCCTTATATGGAGGGCATTGTTTATGAAAAGAGGCCTAGCATTTAAAAAACATCTGCGATGAGTCTATGGAAGTATAAGAGTCTAAGTTTCAAGTCTGTTTATCTTGGCCCAATAATTGTTAAATGTGGGCTTAAAGATGTTAAATGATATCCAATATGCAACAATTACTAAAGTACAAAAGACTTATACGGAGGGCATTGTTTATGAAAAGAGGCCTCATGTTTAAAAAACATCTATGATGAGTCTATAGACGTATAAGAGTTTAAGTTTCAAGTCTGTTTATCTTGGCCCAATAATGTTGATTGTGGGATTAAAAGAAGTATCGGTCAATAATAGTGTATGTTATATGAGTCCCTATTGTCTCATAATATTGGGTCAAATAGTCCATATACGTGCATTCCATATATATCCCTTTAGTAAGGGCCTTTGTAAAAATTACAGAGATCCTATCGGACAAGAGTAAATAAGACCTTTAAATTTCAATATGCTATCTTTGGAAGGCTAGAACTAGTGAATGAGGCTATCCTCCGCCAACTCAGATGGTGTATCATTATAAAAATTTATGGCCTGAAAGGCCTGAGTAATATAAACATTTTCTTCCAGCTTTTGGCCCTATGAAGAAGTGATATACCGAGTGTAGAAAATGTTTTAGAACTATGAGAATTTGGCACAACGTTTGTAATAAGGCATGAGAAATTTTTTCCATTTGATAATTAACCAATATGGATTTTCATGTAAAATGGTATTTTAGAGAATGCAGTTATTTGGCCCATAAAGTACCAATCTTTGAGGACCCCATGTAACCAACATTGTACCAACCTTTATTTAGCTTACCTAAAAAATTTGATGTATCTTAACACAGCCTTGCAATTTCAAGTTATAAGATAAACTGTGGGATATACCTCCTTGATTCTACCAAAGTTGGCATGATATTTTTGAATTTGGATGATGTGTTCTTCTTTTTTTCTCCAAGGAAAACTTCATAGAAAAATATTTGAGTGCTACCCCATGATCCATGGATGGTAAATGGGGTAAACAATGGCAAGCTTGCTTCAAAGTCCAAACAATACCAATAAAAAATAAGCTTACCTATTCAGCTGGAACTCTTATCCTCATCTCTCTTTCTGCATTTGATTGAACATGCCATTGTTTAAACTTTAAAGGGTTTTAAACAAATGATCCTCAGATCTAGGAGTAGATGATCTAATCCATGCTATATAGGATTTAAGATCCTTTTGATAAGATATTTAAGGACCCAATTTCAATATTTTTCCTGAACGTTTGGTGTCGAGGATGTTAGGTGTAACCCTAGAGCACCTGAATCTCTCTCAAATTTTTAGCCAAGGTTTTTTCTAGACATAATTCAGCATGACACGTATTCGAATTGCAGATTTGGTTGTATTTTTGGCTGGAATTGAGGTTGTATAGATTAATTAACTGATTGGAGGGTTCAAATTTCAAACCCAATCACGTACAATTTTTGGTTTGATTTATTTAAAATAGCGGCCTTGATGTCTAGGTTATGGTTTATCATGTTGTTCCTAGTCAAACAGTATAAAATTGTGGTCGTGGGTCTCAATAATACCAGAAAGACAATGAATCTACATAAGTTACACCTCAGTGAAGTGGTGGTCATGCATCCTAGTGTGGGGAGTAACGTAGAAGAGCTCATCCACAAAAATATAAGGTTCGAGGTGAGTTCCCAAAACAACCTATTTTTCCACTGTTGGTTTTTTATTTTTCATTTTGGTTTTCTATTTCAGAAAATATGTTTCAGTGTATGAAAGAGTACAAATCTGATATTTGTCTTGAAGTGTTTTTTTATGGGTTTTTTCTCGGGTATATGGTGTTTTATTAATAAAACCAGTACCAAGGGGACTATATTATCTCGATTTCACCTACGACCTACACTTGGCCTCATTCATTGAGATATTTTCTCTGGAATGCTGAGGTGTCCGGAACTTCCATCATGTCTTTGATGGGGTCATTAAATCAATTTACTCCATTAACACAATATCTCTTAGGGGAGTTTCTGACTTGGGTCGAAGCATTGAAAACACTTTCATTTAACCACTTAATCAAAAACCACATGGGGTAGTTTTCTTTTTACCTTGAATGTGTGTGTTTGATGGATATCATGGAGAGTGTTATTTATTTTGTATGACAGTCAGGTGGTTTTTTTTTTGAATGGTGCTTAAGACTTCCATTTTTTATTAGAGAGGGATTGCACTTCTATATTGAAACATTCTAACACAAAATTACCATGATTCTGAGTTGTGAAATTGTATTTCAAAATAATGGTAGTTCTAATGGTGGTTCAAAATCAAAACTACCATTGGTGAACTCTTGAATCAAACCCAATTCCTATTTCAAGATTTTTCACTGGGTATTCTTCTCTGAATTTAGCCTACACATTTTGTTGCTTTCTTGCTTCAGCTTTACTTTCATGTGTTCCTGCGTGGTCATGAGCTTGACCTACTCCTTGTATTCATATTTTTTATCCGTAATCATGTCTGCTAGCTTGTCCTCTAGGATAGGTACTGTATCTTTTGGTGGAGCAAATTGTTCTCCCATTACCATAACTTAGGTTCAATATTCTTTTAGTGCCACTTTATTCACTACAAAGTTCCTGTTCCCGATCAGAGTTTGAACATTTCCTCTTTTCAAAATAACTAAAACTTGAACTACTTTGCCACATTGCCTCTAGAGTCCTAGATACATGTCCCGGTTTTTATCAACTCAGTTAATTATAGAGAGAATACTTGTGATTCTTCACACATGATTCTTATCATATCGAAGTGATCCTCATCTCATTAAGTTACCATATTTTCAAATTTATTTGTGCCAACTCATCCCTCTATATGGGAAATATAAATTTCATCCTCATTGAATGGCATTATCTTATCAAATATTTTGATTTTAATGTCAAGTCACTATTTCAATATGCTTGAGTTTATGCACTTGGGGAATTGGAACTATTCATAATTCCTATAGTTAATTTGGTGTTCCTATAGCACTTAAGCTACCCAGTATTTTAATGAATGCAAGGTCTTTTCCTAAGGCTTGTATTTATGTAGCTTTGTTGTAATTATAGCCCAGGTTTCAAGCAAACTTGACTATTACGTTATAACCACTTGGGTTAATAAGGAGACCCCAACCCCAAATTATTGTTGAGGAAATTTTAGTGCCTGTCAATGGCCCCAAGAAACCAACCAAAAAAAAAAGAGGAAAGCAATGAATCTCATTCAAGTTGATAAGCATCCCATGGTCCTGTCGGTACCTTGTTTCACATTGCGGAGAATCCCACAATTTTGACAAATGGGTTATGTTATAAGGACTTTAGAGAATCCCATATGTTTGAGAAATGGGCTATGCTATAAGGACCATATTTTACATATGATATTCGTCAGTATGTTCTTCATGGTAAATACCCACTAAGATGGTATAAATTGTCTTATGAATTTTGAAATATACAACACCCTATATGTGTATGTGATCTTTTACAATATCGCCCATAACTGTTGACTCATTAAGGGATTCCATGTTTTCCTTTTGTCTAGTATTTTTCAAGAAAATTCCTTGAATTTCCAACATTTGATATGATAAATATTATAATATTTTTGAGGATATTATCATAATTTGAAAGTGATCTTTTACAATATCGCCCATAACTATTGACTCATTGAGGGATTCCAAGTTTTCCTTTTGTCTAGTATTTTTCAAGAAAATTCCTTGAATTTCCAACATTTGATATGATAAATATTACAATATTTTTGAGGATATTATCATAATTTGAAACCAAATGAGTTTGTCGTTCATTTATAACCTTCTAAAATTTCATATCGAACATTTAGATCTTGGGTGCTGCCAATCTTCCTAGCACCTATGTCATGGTTTGGTGCTCCATACAAATTCTAGATTGCTACTTTCCAGGTTTGGTTGAGCATCTTATCTGCCATTTGGAGATTCTTCCCCTTGACATTGGATGTTACAAGTGGTGGACCTTCTCAATATAGGGATTCCCTAGCTTTCTTCCTAGGATTACCTATCTAGGCACCTTGGCCTTTGGTATTCTCTAGATGACATTATTAGATAGTGCATCAACCCCTTTGCATTCATTGATTGATGACTATTGTAATTTGTAATTTGTTAAACTTAGCATACACAACAAATTTTGTTGTTGTGTATGCTAACAAGCATACAAAACAAAAAGCATTGTTGTGTATGCTTGTTAGCATACACAGAAAAAAAACATTTGTTGTGTATGCTAACAAGCATACACATCAAATTCTTTTTGTTGTGTACGCTAGTTAGCATACACAACAACAAAAAAGGATGTGTATGCTAACAAGCATACACGGAATTTTTTTTATGTGTATGCTTGTTAGCATACACAACAATGTTTTTTGTTGTGTATGCTAACAAGCATACACAACGATTTTGTTTGCCTCTTTACTTGTGGTGGAATTACCATATGAATTGTCCTTATTCGAGTGACTCAGATATTTTAACATCAAATATTTAAATATCAAATTTGATTAACCTCTCATTGATTGCATTTGATCCACGACATCAAAGAACTATATCCCACACTTTATTTGTTGTTTCTAAACAATTTCTTAGAGTCAACAGTGAAAATGATAATTCCATTTTCAGTTAAGCTTTTTCCTGGACCTAGACATTTGTAATTTATGGGTTGCATGCATTCGCATCACTAACGCATCTTCGTAACAATTTTGTTGAGGCTCCAGGCTTTAAAATCTTGTCGGCATATTAAGCATATTTATCGAGCAAAGCCTTGTTTTCACGAAATTGTTGAACCAAAGAGAGACTGATATATTTCTCTTTTTACATGGAATTCTTTCCTAAGATGCAACATAGCCTTGAAAGAGGGTTTTCGACAAAACGATTTCCCCTATACTCCAGAGTAGAGCGTCCTAGATAGAGTCCTCATTGTGACATCTTGATTTTAAGGAGATTATATTTTCTATTTTCTATGAAATACTATTGACTTAACTCCATTTATTTTGTATTGTAGGATGGCAAGTAAACCTACCATGAATAGCAGCAAACCTGCTATTGTACAAATGAAAGGGAAGCCTATTGTTCAAAAAAGTGGTTGTTGCTCATAAGAAAATTCCTAGAATAATGCTTACTGCAACTGGTTTTGAAGAAGTGAAGTTGAAAATAATTGTATGCATTTTGAATCTTAGACAAGAAAACGTCTCTAGCTGTCGAGAGATCAACAATTGATAGACAATTAAAACCAATTTATTGCAAGTTTGATCTTGTATTCTTTTATGTCTGTGAAGGACAGTAGCTTGCTTTTGTTCCTAATAATTTGTACATCCATGGATTATTGTACTCATGCGTAGTTTGTAAGATCATTCTTCTTTGAATTTTCATCATTGTCACAGTTGAACTGCTATATCTTAGAATTCTTTTAGTACTTGAAGCATTATTCTTGAATATGTTTGACATTCGTTTTGTTCCCATGCAAAATTTGTTTGAATATCATCATTGTCAAGCAATAACAACTTCTTAAAGGGTGCTAGCTCAATGGTAGAGCACCTGCCTAATTATAGGCAGGAGATTGGTGGTTCGATTCCTCCATACCCTATCATAAATTAGTGACTAAGAAAATGACTAAATTTGCATATATATGACTATTAGTAGCTAATTTCCAGTATCTTATAGCGCGACTAATGTTTAGTCGTATTCAGCTTAGTCATTAATATGTTATCACCTAGTAGTTTATTTAGTTGTATATTTGGTCATTAATTGTGACAATCAATGACTAAATCAGTGAGTATCAATGACTAAATCAATAACTAAATCAGTGACTGAATCAGTGAGCATCAATGAGTAAATCAATGACTTAATCAAGGACTATCAATGACTAAATTAATGACTAATAAGTCAACCAATTAATGACTAGTGAAATACGACTAGAGATAAGATAGTGGAAATTAGATACTATTAGTCACCAACTCAAAAATAGTCGTTTATAGTCGAATTTTAGTCATTAATTTCTCGTTTTGTACTAGTGACTTCATGTAGTTGGTCGGTGAGAGTGTTACCAATTCCTTGGATTCTACTTCTTTCTTCTTCGGGAGATTTAACGTCTTGGTTTCTATCTTCTTGACTTCTTCTATCGTCTTCCTTTGTGTTCGGATAATATCCATTGCTTCTGCGACAAAGATATTTTCTAAATAGTCGTCTCCATGTAACTATGGTACTTCACATAGCGAACCTTCCTTTATCATAATTATGCACTAATCTACCTTCTAGATGTTAATCTGTTACTGAAGAAACCCTCTCTGAAACCAATTGTTGGAATTGATTTAATATTGAGATGGGGGTGAATCAGTATTAACACATTTATTAGCATATTTTACCTTATTTAAATATATTAGTACTTACTTAATCTTTATCTTATGTTATGCATCAGTAAATAAACATTCACACATATAAGCACCACATCATCAACACATAACACACAGGATTTTTACTTGGAAACCCAAACGGGAGAAAAACACAGAATGCTTCTTTATAGTGAGAAAGAATACATTCAAGGAGGCACCAATTTCCCTGTGTTTAATAGAACCAACTGGAAGGAGGCACCAACCCCCTGTGTTTTCTCCAGCACCAACTAGAAGGAGGCACCAAGCCCCTGTCGCTTTGTTTTATAGGCACCAACCTAAAGGAAGCAGCGACTCCCTATCTCCTTATAGTTGTACGGGAACCAACCTAAAGTAAGCTTCAAATCCATGTCTCCTTGCACCATCCGGCCGCCCTAATGTCCAATATATTTTACTGTCTTTCCAAACTTCAACTCTATGCACTTCTTCAGGTCTTCTAATGATGACTCTACTATGTGCTACCCTTGTATGCAGACTGTACTCTGTCACTACACTACATACATCACTTGACTTCTCATTCCTCTCAAATCACATTTCTGTTGATAACTTGATTCTTGTATTGTGTGCTCTGTTGAATCCATAGTCTGTACTTCTGATTTTTCATTCTCTTCTATGTGACTACAAAGATCAATTGATACTGTGCTTTCAATTGATAGTTTGCTGGTCAAAGTGAAGCACCAGTAACAAATGGAAATGCACACATTCTGATGTGTTCGTTCTGATAAAGTGTTGCAGATACTCATATAATATGTGACATCCTATTCATCAAATAGTTGGTTCGTATAGTTTAATGCACTTGTCTCAGATCATCTACATCGTGATGCAGCTGTCGAGTTTTGTTGTTATTATGATTTTGTGCATCAAATGGAATATTCAACTTCACACACTTTCACTTCTATTATTATACATCAGCTAAACATATGTGCAATATCTGATAAACATCAGTTCTATCTCTGCACTTCTGTCTTTACAATATCTGTGACTATCGACGTGTTGATTGCAATATTGTCCTTTGAGATATCCAGCACTTGTGCATTCTTCAGTATCTCTTCCTTTCGGTGTTTTTGCAATTGTGACAGATTTACAGTATCATTCTACACACCATCAACAATTCATTCTACTACATGTGCGCATTTGGCTCTGCGCTAGATCATATGTTTTGTCCATGAGCCCCTTGATGCCCCGAAAAACAAACTGAAACTTTCACACAAAAACACTTGTGTACTTACTATCAAGCTTACTTCAAATCTGCAATGTGCATCTCTATTTATACATGTCCTGCATGGATTGTATGTTCGCAAGTTGGTCATGGAATCCCTTCTTCCATACTTCATGGATTGTGCATATGCCACATGTCATCATCTGCTCTATTGATGTGTCATCTCATATATATCAAATTCCCTCAAGGTTCACAACTCAGTGGGACTTTACACCTTCATTGCGCTCTTGATGTGACATTTCCTTATGGTGTGTGCACAATCTTCTACTTCGTCTTGGTGTGTCCATGACTTGTGTTGTACCAACCCTTGTGGGTAATGTGCCCTTGTGATATCAATGCTTTTTGTAATATGTGCATCCTCTAGCTTCTACTTAGTGGGATTATGACCTCTTCCTTGTCATCACTTGTGGGAATTGCGCACCTACTATTTGTCAGTTGTGGAATTTGCGCATATATTAACTTCGATTGTTGTACCACTCTAGGAGTTTGTGCACATTCCACTTACTGAAATCATCTTCTGATTGGCTATGCTTGTGCACTTTCTTGATTGTCCGACCATATGTTGTTCATTTATTCCTGCGCACTCCCAACCATCAACCAAGCAATGCTTAGGATTTCTTTCTTACTTGTCCCATTTGTTAAACCAATTCATTGGTAGTTTGAGCATGTGTACCATTGTCCAACCAATTCCTTCAATTTGTTGTCATGAGAGAGTATGACTTGGTAGACTTGATTTCTACACAAGGACCACATGATGTAGGATTCATTACTTGTGTTTCTTCTTGGACTGGATCTTCATGAACTATCTGGATGATGTATCATCTTGACTTTCCAGATGTATCCTTGATGCATTGTTAGATATACTCCAAATTTGCTTGAGTGTTGTATCCTTCATATACATCGTCAAATATAATGCACTCTTAGATACACTCCAAAGTTGCGTGAGTGTTGTATCCTTGATATATATATTCAGACATAATGCACTCTTAGATATACTCCAAAGTTGCATACATAGTTTTCAACTTCACCATATGCACATATACTTCTGGTTTTCATGCTTTCTTCATTATGCGTATGGACTACCTCAAATTGGCTTCTTCATACTTCTGTTGGAATGCTACATCCACTTTGACTTAGGATAATCTCAATGACTCACACTAAATCAATTGACATTCTCTTTGACATTGGATAATTTTCAAACACTTGAAATCTTCTTTAGTTGACATCAATGACAACCAATGCTCAACAATATTCTTCCTCTATTGTCGAATTTGTTGGAAATGATTGTTTACGTGATCTCTAGGAGACAATTGTTGATCCAAGACTTATGAGGTAGAAAAAGGTAGACACTCCTATATCTTTGTCACCATCAAAGTATGAAGCATAGTACCCAATAAGTTTGAATTCATCAACCTTATAATACTTGAGTCCCCTTCAAGTATCTTAGAAATATTTTGGCAATAGACTAGTCTCCTTCACAAGGTTTTTGCATGAACCTTGAAAGGATGCCAATAACAAATGAAATATATATTCTAGTGGTGGTAAGTTATATAATGATTCCTACAAGCTATTGGTACTTGGTCACATCCTCAAATTATTTTCCTTCATTCAATGTGGGATTCAACTTTTGTTCCATTAGAGTAGAGAGAGGGTTGCATTTTGTCATGCAAAATATGTTCAACAGTTTTCCAACATACTCCTTCTGGTAGATAAATATGTACTTAGGATGTTGAGTCACTTCAATTCCCAAGTAGTAATGAAGGTGTCGCGGACCTGTCATTTCAAATCCCTTCTTCAAATATTATTTATGGATGCAATATAGCTTTCATTGTTCCCTGTCATTAAAAGATGATATACATACACCACAAGATACACAACAGATCTTCCAACTTTCTTTACAAACAATGTAGATTCATCAAGATTAAAATGTTTGAAATTTGACTTCAGAAGATGCTTGGTTAGTTTTTCATACCATGCATGAGGTGCTTGTTTCAGGTCGTAAAATGACTTGATGAGCTTACATACCTTTTTTTCTTTCCCTTTCATAACAAATGCTTATGTCTAGGACATAAATACATTCTCTTTCAAGTCTCCATTTAATAAATTTGCCTTCACATTCATCTGATGAACTTTCCACCCATTCTGTGCAGCCAAAGACAATAAGGTGTGGATGGTATCCCATTTTGTTACGGTGGAGAATGTCTCTTCATAGTCAATTCCTTCCTTTTGTGCATAGCCTTTCACCACAAGCCTCGCCTTATGTTTGCCAAGTGAAACATCTAAACTACATTTTTTCTTGTATACCCACTTGCATCCAATTGGTTTGGTTCCAAATGGAGGGTCTACCAGCTTCCAAGTTCCATTCTTCATGAGCACATCATACTCATTATGCATGGCTTCTTTCCACTCATCATGACTAGAATCTTCTTCAAAGGAATTTGGTTCAAGTTAGTAGATAAATTCAATTCACAAGCACATTAGACACCATGTCTTCTACATCACCTGGGTTTTAGTTATCTACATCTCCTCCATATTCTTGTCTGGTTGAAATTCGTGTTCCCATCTTTCCAAATTCGTCTAGATGGACACTTTCAAATTTCCCATTTTGAGACTTTCCATGAAGGCCCAGGTTAATAAACCATTGGTGCTTCATTCTCTTCAAGATTTAATCTTCCAATCCTCTAAATCACATCATCCAAATAAATCTCCTATTCTAGAGAAGTGGCAAGAACTTCTTCTTCATGATTTTCTACATGAGGTGGTGTTGGTGCTTCAAAAGGAAATTCCAAAGAGTTGATCCAAGATAGGTATACCCCCTTCAAGATCTGGAATTTCATTATCAACTTCATGATAGGGATTCCCATGGGAAAATTTCTCTAGATGATCGAGATGCCTATCAATAGACTTGTCATTTTTATTCATTTCAAGAAAAATGACTTCTCTATAAAGAATAAACTTTTGGTTTACCTCATCGTAAATACAATATGGCTTGGTAGTGTTTGGATACCTCGCGAAAATGCATTTCTGACTTTGAGCACCAAGCTTGTCTCTTTGTTCCTTTGGTATCAAGGCATAGTAGGTGGAACCAAAGACCCCAAGATGCCTCATTGGAAGGATATGTGTCATGTTCCCAATTTTTTCAGCAACATGAAGCATCCAATGACCTATTAAACCCCACGGGTCCTAGTGAAAATCAATAATTTAATTAATAAGGAGTAAAACATTGGTCAATTACCCTAGTAAATTAAATTAATTAGGAATAAAATTTAGACTATAATTGTTTTGAATAAATTAAATTGGAGGTGATGTAAATAATATTTTCATATTTAATTATTAAATAAATATGTTGATGAGTTGGAAGATGCCAAAGACTCCATCAGGGTGCGTAAGTAGATAAGGATACCTCAATGAGTTTTCAACCAAAGAGGAAAGTGAAAGAAAAGCGGATCAAAGCAAAAAAGAAGGAAATTGGCAAAAGCAGTGAAAAGAAAGCAAGCACATAAAGCAAGAAAGTGTACAAAGTAGGCAAGTACTGAAAAGCATCTAGTCTTGAAAAGCAGGAAACATCAGCAAAGCAAGGAGGGCACAGTTTCCAAAAGGAATAAAATCCAATCAGTATGAAAAGCAGGAAACATATGGAAAATCCAGGAGGGCGCAGTTTCCAAAAAGAAGAAAGTTAGAAAGTATGGAAAAGTAGGAATATTCCAACTCAGTCAAGGAAGGTACATTGGATGAGTCCAAGGAGGTTCATTAGCAATTTAAATTGCTCAACAAGTCACCCACTCTATAAAATAAGTAGGGCGCACCACTTTCATATATTTTAATAGTTTATCTTTGTGATTGAGTAAGCTCAGTGCTTCTCTAGGCTTTGGAGATGCACCCTTAGCCACCTGTGGGAGATGTGCCCCATATTTAGTGTTCCATTATTTTGAATATGATCCAGTGCATCCAATGATGACCAATTTGAATATCTTATCCATCCCATTCCATGTAGATATTGATCCTTGAGATTTGATGTAGAGATCTAAGCCAGTTTGATGTGGTGTTGATGAGTTCCACCTTGAGAGAGAGATCAATTGGACAGCTTGCAAGAAGCTTCAAAAGTTCAGTGCACCTCACATGAATAGACAGCAGCTCCTATACTTCCTTTATTTCATATTTAGTGACTACATATCCTCTCCTAACTCTTCTTGTAACATTCTTCTTCCATTCATTGTAATAACTCAAGAATAATGACTCTCTATGAAGTTGGAGCCGTGAGACTTATATTTATTGCTTAATAAGCTCGGTTATTGTTTGATTCTGTCTCTTTTATTAATTTATTATTTATATTAGTCCTACGAAGGATAATTCGATATCCTTAGAGGTTGTTTGGGTTGAATTTTCTCAAGACTAGCTCTTTAGCACCTTTTATTTGACTAGTTTTGCAGAATATTTGATTAAAAGTAATCTGAATGCCTATTTTTTTTATATCAGACATTTGAAGTTCCTAAGACATTAATGAATCTCATACAATTCTCATACTAAGGATTTGTATCCCTCTTGGCCTATTTGGAAGAGCCTGAAAACAAACTAGTTAAGTTGTCCACCATAGCACTCTGTAATGTACCCCTCACCCAATCCGACCATCGAGAGGGGACTTTAGCCAAACCTGGGCTCTAATAAATCGCCCCAAATGCATAATACGATTTTCAACAAAAGGAATGTGTGCATAAATGTAATAAACATGCACAACCGAAATAAAAATCTATCCACACACATCTAGCATGCAAATACATAAATAAACATTACAGGAATCAAATAAAATAGTTCAGATTCAAATACATGATAGCACTTATATTTAAGAAACGCAGATCCAAGCAACTAGATGTGTAAGAGAGATTTTCCACCCAACCATAGGAACTTCGTCCAGCATATACTCTTTCTACTGGGAGGCCACCCCCAAGCTGGGTTATGAGTCCACCAGGGCGAAGGAAACACCTACAGGATTCTATCTCTCAGCCCACAACCCATTCTGCTCTTTGTCTTCTAATTCAAATTTATGGGTTTAATACATAGTCTGGTAAATGGAAATCAACAACAATGGAATGACTCTATGTAGTGTAGCAGCTTGCATGAGAGAGAATGAGAATGAAATAATGATCAAAGGAATGTTGACTCTAAGGATATGATGTAAGGGTGAAAAGAAAAATGACATGGATTCTGACCATAGAAGAAATAGGACTGATGATAGCTGACATAAATTTCACAACCCCCATGCTTCAATAACTACAAGAAGTGACTTTTCCCACCAACCTCACATGTGTAATCAATGATTGGAAAATGGTCAAAAAATGAGATAATTGGCTTATTCTCATCACATGACAGAATTTTGGGTGAGTTCTAAGGTTGACACGATGACAGCATAGGATTTGGTTTCCCATAGGACCCCTTCCTTTTCCCCTCTGGTGGAATCATATCCCCTTTGGTGCTCTTTACACAGCCATTCTTGGACCATTTTATTATTTATGCACATAATATTTACGTATATTCTAAATCAGCATAAAATCCAACCAAACATTACAAATAAAATATAACATCATGCATGCCTATCCTTTCACTAGTCGGGGCTTGGCCTGGAGCTCTGCACTAGGAATTCACACTAGCATATTTACATCATTTACATTTTTAATGCAATGGGTCAAAATCAGGATATTACACGCTCTTTCTCTTTGGACCTCCAAACTCAGTCAAATCCTCCCAAAAATTTAGTAGATCTTTTCTAGTGGTATATTAGGGGGGTTTTACCTAATATCCATTATCTGGTTTCTTTCAAGTGTAAGTAAATGAGTCTAGTATGCATATAGTGGTGTGCCAAGGAATACTTGGAGTAGACTTCAGTGGCAGATATTGTCGAAACATAAATGGCCCTAGTAGCTTGTGCATTGGAATCTGAAGCTGGACTTGATTCTACTATCCTTGCTTCTGCACACTCAATAACATATTTTTCAGATCCAAAAGTGTCCAACCATCAAGCTCTTCGGGGGTTTATCAGTGTCCAAAGTCTAGTTTATTCATGACTAGTTATGTTGACTAGTTTCAGTTTTACAAGTCCATAATTTAAAATTGTTGTGATTTAGTTAATATCCTTGAAATATTATTTGGGGATATTACAATGCATCTATACCACATTTCGTGCATATTTTTGTTTTCAAGAGCATGATTTGGTCTTCTATTTCTCAAATAGACTGCACATAACACTGCATCTCCCCAAAACATCAGTTTGACATTCTCAAAAAATAACATGGAGCATATCATATTCATGATGGTTCTGTTCATTCTTTCCACCACACAATTTTGTTTAGGGTTGTAAGGAACTAAAGTTTGGTGCGCAATCCCATGTTGACGAAGATAGTCTTCAAAATTATTAGAAGTGTATTATTTTCCATTATCAGTATGAACTGTTCCAATATGAGATTGTGCTTCATTTTCTATCCATGCATGAAAATTTTTTAATGTTTGAAATGCTTCATATTTTTTCTTTAACAAGTATACCCAACACATTCTTGTGTAGTCATCAACAAAGGTCATGATATATGTATTACCATTGGCAGAAGGAACAAGTATGGGGCCACACAAGTCAAAGTGAATTAGCTCTAAATTTATACATGCTCTAAATTTTGACTCATGAAATGGTTGCTTCCTATGTTTTCCTAGTATACATGCATCACATTGGTTCATCTTCTTAGGAATTGTGGGAAAACTATAAATGCCATTCTTTTTCAACAAGCAAAGACTGTTATAGTTTAAGTGCCATGTCTAGCATGCCATGAAGGAATGGATTACAAAGTACCTTCTTCATGATGATAGACGCATGCAAAGTTCTGAGCTCTTGCATATGATCCTTTTAGCTTCGACAACTTTCCATCTTCATATCCAGTCATAATGACCTGGCTTTCAAAGGACTTCCTTATCTCTATTGTTCCATCGAACATGTGGATGGAAGCGCCTTGTTGTTGAATCTGCACCGGGTAAAATAGGCTTCTCTTCACCTCTAGAAGATAGAGAACATTATGCAGCAAAAAGCCAGGGAATCTAGGCAATTTGATCCTGATGGAACCAATTCCCTTTGGTTTGAGGATAGATTTGTTTGCAAAATATACTATGCCTTCTACATTATCATTCAGTTCTTCAAAACAATATTTTATAAATGTTATGTGGGATGTTGCAACAGTATCAGGCAACCAAGTATCTTTTTAAGATGAAAATTATGTGATTTCATTTATTCCAATATTACAAAGTGCAACAATACAATGATCATATTCAAGAGCTTTACCGGCCTCTTTTCCTTTACCTTTGTCTTATTTCTTTTGATTATGTCTCTCTTTGATGGAATCCCAAGGGGACAAACACTAATATGCTTCATGTACATTCCTCCCCTCCCATAGCGTTTACACTATAAATATGGTCTTTTTCTTGTGTTGTTTCTGCCCCCCCTACCTCCGAAATTCCTTCTTCCATGTTCTCTTTTGTTGTTCTCTCCCTTGGACGAGTCTTTTGATTGGTTCTTTGCTTTCTGATCAAGGAAAAGAGTCTCTCCAATGGATTGGGGGGTCTTTTTTCCAAAATCTTTCTCTCTTTCTATAATCTTCTCCACCAGAGTGTTAAAGGTGAGATCCTTCAGTTTGTCACTAGCTTGAAGTGATTTAAGGTAGCGTGAATGTGCGGGATACAGGAGCTTGACGAAGGCAACAAGTGGAAGGTTTATTTGCATGCCTGTTGCTTTGATATTATTCATGATTTTTGTGTTCTCAGATGAAAAAATCATGAGATCATTGTCTTTCACTTCTAAATTGAACAACTTTAAGATCATCTGAATTAGCTCCAGCTTAGACTATGAGTCATATAGGTCCTTCAGTACTTTTAAGGAATCAAAATAGGATGTTGCAAGTAATATGTGGTGACTCACCTCTTCACTTATTGTTCCAGTAATCAATGTCAATGCCTTTTTGTCTCTAGTCTACCATATAGCTCATTCTTTCTATGTTGCTAGTGGTTTTGGGTTAGATTTCAAAGTTATACCAACTTATGTTTCAATAGTCGCTCCTTCACATATTCCATCCCAAAAGTCATTGTAAATGAATGTAGACTTGATATTCCTTGAACACTCTAGATAGTTGTCTTTACCAGTGAGCACCGGTGCTTTAATTATAGACACCAATGAATGCATCTTCTTCAATCTTTACAATCTATAATAATGAACTTAATCTGACTGAGATAAGGAAATATTAAAAAATATCCTTGTAGGTCTATAGACTCTGCCAAGGCAATACAATGCTTCTAAAAAAATGAAATTGTGGATCTAATATTAGAGGCTATATATGCAAATGAACTACAACATTACACACATCAATATACTTGTCTAATATCAATACACCATTACAACATTACTATCCTCAAAACATTCCAAAAACTTAAGGTTTTTAAATGTAGTAGCAACAGTTCAAGATGTTTTTGTTCATTCAGTGGTAACACCACATTCAATCATAGAAACATGGTTGTGGGTTTGATTGATCTAATAGTGCACCAACAACGATGAGTCCAGGGCACAATGGTCTCAGCTCTAGGGTGTGCTGGTCACAAAGCAATCTAGCAACACTTTGGAGGACATGTTCAACATAGCTCTAGTCACCAAAATATAGGGCATTCACCATCAATATGAGAGAGTGTTTATCATTGAGAGAAATCCCATGCAAGGAGAGTTCACACCATTCAATATCGTGTAGTAGTTGCAGCCATTCAACTTATCAACGAAGCTCATATTATGGTACCTCCACGCACCATTTCATGCAATGCTCACCATCAAGAGAACTCACACAAGAATGTGTTCACGGGTCAAAATGCATCAACAAATGAAAGAAGTTACTGCTCAAGTAATAAAGATACGCAAATGGACATCGGGGAAAAGCTTAAGCAAATTAAATCTATCAACACAAGTACATATTATTTGAGAGTAAAGGCCCACACATGGAGGAGATTTCATTCACCATCTTGAGGATTCACACTAGTTTGCAGCTCCACACCAGTGATGAGACGGAGGCCCTCGGGATGAGCTCCACACAATAATGTATAAATACACTCAATAACAATGATGAAATGCGGGTCCTCACAAGGTTGAACTCCATGCAACAATAGTGAATACAACACTGGAACTTTCTACAAGTCACTCTTGGTTTGTTGGAGAGAGTATTAGGGTTAGGGTTAGGGTTTCTAGGCTATTACATAAATAAGAAGAACAATCATGTAGAGAGAAAAACATATGAGTAGAGGGAAAACATGCAGGACCGAGGAGCATCTGACAAACTGCTAAGATTGTCACACACGGAGTAGGAGTTATGGAATGCATTGATACCACTTGTCAGAGATAACTATCGAATTCATTTTGCATTAACATGATAAATACAAAGCAAATGTCTATTGGTATTCCATAACTGAAGATGCTTCATATCACCTACGACTCTTCATATTTACAATAATGTAATACTAAGGATTACGTGTACAACAATTCTCTCCCATGTGCAATAGGATATCTATAAGAGTAATGGAGGCTATCAACTAAAACCCTTGAAATATACTCCTGCTCATTTCACCTTAGTTCTTGGAGAACATGATGCATAAACCATTTAAGATCATGTTTTAAACTAAAGCATGCCACATTCAACCTTAAGACTTAATCAAATCACATACTTTAAATAAGCATAAATTGGTTTGTAGGTTCATCATAAATCATAAAGTTCCATCAAAGCCTCACTTTTTAGAGAAAAAAACATGTCAAATCTAAGATGAGATGGGCCCTATAACTATATAGTTTAGAGGCCCATCAACATTGGGTATCTCAAGGAGGAGATTTAAATCACTCTCCAATGCTATTGGAAGTTGCTTATGAAGAACACAAACCTCCCAACCCTTCCCAATTAAACCTTGAATGGGTAAAAGAGGAGGATTACCTAAAAATGGTTAAGGAAAGCTAGATATCTTTCATTAGATTTTCGACAGACTTAGTTGTTGAATAGTTTTTGGGTAATTTAAAGTGAACCAAGAAGGATTCTATATCTTGTTCAAGAATGAAAATTTAAAAGCTGGAAAAGACTTTGTAGGAAGTGGAGAACAAATTGCAAACTTTTCAACTTTGTACAACAATGATGCCTTTGGATTTATTTCGGAAAAATCTAAAATTGAGTTACATGCACTGGAAGCAAAGAAGAGAGAGCTACTCTGTGATCAGGAAAAGGAATGGATGATGAAAAGTAGGCTTTGTAGCTACAAGTAGAGGATGAGAGCACAAAATAGTTTCACAAGTATGCAAAGATGAGGAAAACTAATAGCTTGGTTTGGAATGTAGTCAATAATGATGGAGAGATGACCACATGATATAATAGTATTGATCAAGAAGAGGTATATTTTTTAAATATCTACCAGGAAGAGAGAAGATCAACAATAGTGGAGGTATTAAACTTAGATTATGTCTTTCCAAAACTTGTGAACAATCAAGCTAACCAAGACTTAAAGGAAGAAGTTAGTAAAGAGGAGTTGTTATCAGTACTACAAAATTTTCAAAAAGATAAGAGTCCAGATCTATGGACTACCAGTAAAATTCTTTTTGGATTGCTTTTATTTTATTAGTAAATATTTAATAGGAGTGATTAAGGAATATATTGCATACTTTAAATACAACAATTTTAGCTCTCATACAAAATACTAATAATCCTATGTTCTTTGATCAGTTTAGGCCTATCTCCCTTTGCAAATGTATTTACAATATAATATCTAAAATCGTTGCTAGGTGATTAAAGACACCTTGTAAAACAAAATTTGGGTTCCTAGAGGGGACACATATCCATGAAACTATTGGAGTGGCACAAGGTGCTCTACATGTTATAAAGATAAAAATGCACAAGGCTAGGTTTTAAAAGTAGACTTGTTTAAAGCCTATAACTGAGTAAATTGGTTGTCTTTGAAACTTATTATTATTCAATTGGGTTTTTGTTCTCCTTTTGTTTCTTGGTTTATGAAGTACATTTCTTCAGTATCATTATTAGTTTTATTCAATGGATCATCTATATGGTTCTTCAACTTGGTTTGAGGTCTTTGACAAGGTTTCCCCCTTTCACCTATTCTCTTTCTTACAGTGGTACAAATTTTCTGTGGATTGTTAAAAGAAGCTCATATAGTTGGGAACTTCAAAGGTATAGATATAGACATTGATTTCTATTTGAATAACCTTTTGTTTGTTGATGAAATATTTATTTTCTATGCTGGGGATTGGAGGGATATTGCCAATCTCAGAGGCATTATTGAATTGTTTTGTTTATCTATAGGTATGATGATCAATTTGAAAAAATAAACCATTTTTTTCTTTGGGTTTGAGGAGATGGATAAGGAATGTATCACAACTGTGTTACCATATCAACAAGCTTATATGGAAAATGGAGTTAAATACCTTGGTTTTTATCTCAAAGCAATTGAATACAGAAAAGGAAACTAGTAATTATGGTTATTCATAAACATGGAAGAAAGCTTAAATATTTGGTGTAATAGGTGGTTTTTTATGGTAGGCAAGTTAGTTCTTGTGAAAATTGTGTTGGAAGCATTACTAGTACATTGAATGTCATCGTCCTAGATCCCAAAAGGGGTTCTAGAATGGATCAGAAGATTGTGTTTTAGATCCATCTAGTCAGAGGATAGGGATTAAAAAGGCATGGTTTTAGTAAAATGGATGGAATTGATCACTCCTAAAGCTTTGAGGCGGGGGGGGTGTTAGGGAATGAAGAACATATTTGTGTTCTCTAAAGCATTGGTTGAAAAAGGAGTGTGGAGACTGATTCGGAAAAAAATTCTTTAACATAGGGTGGTCCACAGGAAATACATAAACCTAGTGTCAATGGAGGAATGGATAAGAAGCCCCATAAAAAAATTCCCACAATGTTTATATAATTTGGAAGGCCTTGGTTGTTGCTTTTCCCTTGGTGGGAAATTGGTTAATTTGGAAAATAGGAAAGGGTTCCAAATTTTAGGTGGGGTTGGACATGGAGATTGGATGTGGAGGAAACTCTAGACTACCTATTCATATGATTTTATATCCATGAGCTAGAATAATTGTCGCTCTGTCATAGGTGGCCTCCCATAACAACATAACTATTTGGAAACATGCTTGGATATTTGGAAGGCATTTGGGGTTCAATGACGAGGACAATCAGATATGGGAACTAGTATACTAATAAGCTTCACACAAGCTTAGTAAGGAAACAATATGAGGAGGACTTTCTCCTTTGTTCAAAACATACAAATGGTTTTTACACACCAAAGGAAGGCTATAAGGCTTTAATTGAGTAGGGTTCCCTGGATTTTGAAACCATCAAAACAATGGTGGAAGGAGATATGGCATTTTAAAACTCCTTCTAAAGACCAAATATTCATGTGGATGCTTCTTAATAACAAAGTCCCAACTTGGGACATTCTTCAAAAGATGACTTTTGTAAGTCTAAGGAGGTGCAGTCTTTGTTAAAATCAAGAGGAGACAAATTTTCACTTGATACCATACACTGAAGAGGTATGGGTCGAGGTAAGATGTATCAAAAGTCTATGGACCAGGGATTCCATTTAAGATGGATTGAAGAAGTGGTGTGATCATGTAAGAACAAAAACTTTTAGAGCTCTGCCACTTATTGTGGTGTGGGTAAGGTTGCCTAGAAATTTATTAAACTTTGATAACAAAATGGTACACCCTTTGGTTGTGGCAATACAAGGAATCAATATAATGAATTCTTTTAAGTAACAAAAAATTGTTAAAACTCTGAGAGTGATCAAGGAAGAGAATATTGACAAAAGAAGGGCTTGCACCTATTTCATTGGAGCCTCCTAATGGGAACCTAAAATAGGAGGTGCTAGTGGGATATTGCATATCTCAGAGAATCATTCTATTTGTTTCAAAGCAAGGATTGCTCAAGGTTCTAACAATCTAGCAAAGTTGTGGGATTTAAGGCTAATTTTGACATTTGTAGTCAAATACGGGAAAACTTCTCTATAGGTATTTGGTGATGCGATGATGGTAATGAAATGGATATTAGGAGAATATATGATATTTTCATTTACAGCCTACTTTGGATGATCCAATTAACCTAACAAATAATCTCAATAACTTATTTTTCAATTACATGCTTTGTCTAAATATGCTCTTCACCTTCCTTAGGGGACTAGTTTATTTTAGAGTTGAAGGATGATGCAAGCTCAAAATAACCAAATATATGGTGGTTAGATTGTTGTAAAATAGTCTATTTTGAATTATGATGAAAAACATGATATAATATATGGCACTTTGTTATCTCTTATTTTAATCTATGACAACAATGTTATTTACCAATGCTTTTAAAATATCTATATGATATAATTTTAATATGAAAAAAAAAATTATTTAATTTTTCTAGAGAAAAAAATATATATAATATAGATGTAATTGTATATAAACACTTGTGCATTATATATTTCATGAGTGATTTAGAATTTTAGAAAGTAGAGTTAAATTTTAGTTTGGGTCCCAACAACTAGCTTAGTTGGTTGGAAGGCAGAGGTCTAAGGTTTAATTCATGGGCTTGTTGGGGTTAGGTTCCTTCATCGGGGTAGCTAGCTAATTCCTCGGGGTACTTGGTGCAATAGGGTGAGGCCCCTCTTAGATGAAAAAAAAAAAAAAAAAAAAGTTTCATAGAGCATGAGTGTGTTCTTAGTTTTAAAGCACCCACCTTTTGTCTATGTGACATGATATATTTCTTAAAATTTTCACATTTACATACTAAACTTGTTATTTTATATCATAAAAATCAAATAAAACATATCATTTAAAAAAAAATATTTAGATTTTTAATTTCCACATTATTTTTAATTATCCATAACTTTAACTATTCTTAAGTAGTAAGTATTGTAAGTATTGGAAGTATTAGAATTTGGGGTGGAATAAATGCTATGCTTTTTCTAGTAGTAAGTATTGGAAGTATGGGATAGGATTGGGGTGGAATAAATCTTATGCTTGTTGTTCTAGTAATAAGTATTGGATAGGAGGAAGCAAATACCCATAAAGAACAAGTAACTTTGTTCATAAAACTTAAGTAGCTGTACTAATTTAATTTTATTACATGGATATTTAAATTTTAAATATATAATAAATCAACTAATTAATCTCCAAAATCATGTCTCCCGTTTCCTCCTTCGAGTGACATCTCCCATGAACATATTTGTGAGTGTCTCTCCAAACAATAATGGGAAAAACAATTTAAGATAATATAAAAATTATTTTTCAGATGATACACACACTAATTAAGATTTTGTACTTAATTATTTTTCGACTTATCTGACCATCCACTATAATTAAGTTTTTCTACTTAATTATTTTTGACCAATCACTATAAGTGTTATAATTTGTCGTAATGTACAACTACAGCCAGCTAGAAGTTTGTTTCCATAGAAGGGTACGCACGTGGCAGAAATTGAGCCTGGTCATTTAAAGTAAAGCAACCCTATCAACATATACAGCCTGTTTACAATCTTCCACGCACCTTACTTTGTCAATGTTTACCGCTTGGCTCGCACCTTTCAGGAAAAAGACTAAGAATAAGTAACGGATCGGATTGGACGTGTTTTATGCAGGATTTCGGGTTTGGTTCTTTCATCTTGTAGGTTACACTCTGAATCACATCACCCTGTCGCTGCGATACAATGGGCATCAAAGTTCGATTCCAGGGTTTGTTCTCCTGCTTCACTGGAGCAAGCTCCGTGTCAGTACGGAAGACCACGGATTCTTCAGCCATGAGGGATTCTAAAGAAAACACAGTAAAATCTCAGGACAGTCTTTCAGCAGCATCCCAGGCGAGTTGCCTTATGCCACAGGGTAGCTCACAGTCTGAATACAGTCTAAGTTCTGCAACAAGCCTACACTCAGAATTTAGTATTTCTTCTCAGTCAACCATTGAATCACAGTCGAGTGCTTGTTCATATAGCAGTCTAGCATCAATCCCCTCTTTTGGGATCATAGATCATGAGTCTCTCGGGACCAATTACGACAGAGGCACCGTTTGTCGATGCATAGCTACACTGAGAGGCCATGGTGGGTGCGTTTCTTCTCTCGCAATGGCGGGCAACCTCTTCTACAGCGGGTCCTCCGGTAATGACATTCGAACATGGAGAGTTCCCGAGCTCAATGAGTACTGCTGCAAGTTTGGCCATGGCGATGGGGCTGTGAAGTGTATTCTGGTTTCAGGCGACAGGATATACAGCGCGCATCAAGATCACAGAATTAGAGTTTGGAAACGCGCTGAGAATATGCAGGCCGCGTCTGGCCATAAGCTGGTAGCCACCATGCCAACCCTCAAGGATTATGCGATCAACGCCATACTGCCTAACAAGTATGTTCAAGTGCGCCGGCACAGGAAGGCTTTCTGGATCGAACATGTGGATACCATATCGGTTCTGTCGATTGATAGAAATGGGTTTTTGTACTCGACTTCGTGGGACAGGACGGTGAAGATCTGGAGGCCTTCCGACTTAAGGTGCGTTGAATCTTTCAGAGCACACGACGATGCCATCAATGCGCTTGTGGTTTCGCCAGATGGTTTTATCTACACAGGATCTGCGGATTCCAGAATCAGAATCTGGGAAAAAGCCTCAGACGAGAGAAAGCATTCTCTGGTTGCTACACTTGAGAGACACAAGTCTGCAATCAATTCACTGGCTCTCAACCCCAGCGGCTCCATTCTCTACTCCGGAGCTTGTGATCGGTCCATCATTGTCTGGGAAAGGGAGCGTAGCGCGCGGCACATGGTCGTGTCCGGTGCCTTGAGAGGCCACAAACGCGCAATTCTATGCTTGGCGACAATTGCAGAAATTTTATGCAGTGGATCGGCAGATAATACTATCAGAGTGTGGAAAAGAGGAGAAGGAAACGCGCATCACTGTTTGGCGGTTTTAGAAGGTCACACAGGACCTGTTAAGTCCATTGCGGTGTCTGTAGATGCTGTGATGGGATGCCTGCATGTCTACAGCGGCAGCCTGGATCATGACATTAAGGTTTGGTGGGTTTCTTCAAGTAAAAGTTATTATGATGATCTTGACGAGAATGCCAACAATCACAGTCGCTTGAAAACGATACATTCCCTTGAAAAAAGCGCTGTAAATGTTTGCTTGCCATATAAAAACATTACAAGGTAATATGCAAACCACAATTTTGGCATTTCTTGATTGCGCTTAGTGTCTGTAATACAGTATGGAAGCTGCTGCAATGCCGAATGGCCATAGCTGTATCGGTGTCAATTAACTTCAAAAGTCCTGTTTTGGATTAGATGTAACATATGCAATCTATTATGGCCCTAATTAGCCAAGATTTATAAAGTCTGGTATCAAGGTGTAATGTATCATAAACAATTTTGAGGAAAATTTCAATCAACAGGTGTGCCAGATCTCTCATAATTTAGTTGATTTATAGTCATTGAAGGATGTAGGAGAGGTCTACTTATTTTGAGATTTGATCGTTTGAATTTGATATTTTTATGTATGAATTTTTAATAGTCAAATTGACTTAAAATTTGCCAATATCCTGAAAGACATAATTCCACTTTACCTTAAAATTTGCATTGCAAACGTATCAAGAAATGCTATCTATAGAATGGAGAAATAGATACAAAGTGTGTAATAACGTTCAAATGCCATCTGGCTTTCCTTCACTCTGCCATTCGCATGGCGAAGCACATGAATATAGATTTGACTCTCTGTCCCCCAGCTGGCGTTTGGAATAGATTTGACTCTCTGTCCTCCAGCTGGCGCTTCAGTATCGTCGCCGCGGCCTTCTCTTGCTTTCCAGCGTTTTTCTTCCCCATTTCCACATCAAAATATTCTATAAACGATATTACGGTTACCCATTCAGGACAGTAGAACACAATTATTTTTAATATGAATAATTTTTTTCATTTTAACTGAAAAATATCCATTTGAAAGCTCAGAGATTTGACGCTATTAAAAAATTAAATTGAAACTATATAATTTTACAGAAAGTTTTTTTATAATTTTATAATTAATACTATTTTAAAATTTTAAACAAAATATCTTAATTGGTTTTTTTTTTTCAAAAGAAAAACCAACTTTTATATTAAAAGAACAAAAACTCACCACAAAACGTAATTTTACAAACAGAGACTGGGCTGTCACCCATTTCCAAATAAAACTGAAATAAAGCAAAGTCAAGGCTATTCTAAACAGAGCATAAAAACCTTAAGAACAAATACATTAGTCCGTTAACCTCCATCACCAGCAAAAGGAAAAGCTTACAGAGACCGATCATAAAACATAAAACAGGTGCAGTCCAGGTATCAAGGTTCTCAAAAACAGAATAGTGAAGTGAACAATGGTTGTTATTTTTATTTTAACTTGTCAGCGTTATTATCTATGCTACCTATTTATATCAACCATAACATTCAAAATCCATGCACTATCTTTTCTTTATTAATTTAATTTTAAAGTTTTAACTTGATCCTTTCAAATTATACTCAACTTTATTATTATTAATATAATTTATATTAATAATTCTTGTTTATATTTTTTTATGTTAATATTTTAAATTATATAGTTTAACCTTTTTTTTTAACAGCTGCAAATTCTATTAAACTATAAAAAATAAAGATATAGTAGTAGTTACAATCTGAGGTGGCCCTATCAAAAGATGCCAACCTGGAAGATCAATCGAGTATCAAAAATATACAAAAAGACCCTACTCAGTATAAGGAGACTAGGGTAACCAGGTAGAGTAGTCATAGCTATAAAGGCTGGAAGAAAACTAGCAGTTTGGTGCATAACAAAGCAAACAAAAAGACAGGAAAAGACTAACTGAAAAACCTTATTAACCAGCTTTTGCATCAGAAGGAGTTTCCTCCAAATGGGGTTGTTGTAGCAAGCAATGTCCTCCCCATCCCTTGCAGGAGGTTGAGAGTCTGTCACAAGTGGCAGAGTTACCTTCGTTGGAGGTCGAATGTCGTTAGTAGGGCACTTGAAAGACAAGGGCGTCGTCTTCCTAGTGACAGGAGCAATGCCGACTGGTTCATTGCGAGTGCGTTTGGTGAGAATCGGGCCCAGGATGGAGGGGATGGGGGAAGGAGGAGCATGCTTGCTCCTTTCCTTTCTGAGTACCCGACACCTTGCCACAGGGATGAACCAAGTCTTTGCCTATCGAGTTGCCCTAGTCCTTGCCAAGTGGGGTAGCCAAATTGCCAAGAGTGGCATCAAATCTGATAGCTGGGGGATGACTCCCTGTGCACTGCTACCAGGACAAAGGTCACGGTGGAGGTGACGAGTGGGGGTGTAGGAGTCCCAACTGAGAGTATTTTCCAAGCTGCAGAGAATGGCTTCCATGTTCGGCAATGTAGCCCATAGGGTCTGGGTGGCGTGCCGAGCTATGGCCCAATTCTTCAACATGTCGTCCATAAGCTCTCCTAACATATTTTTAACCAACCAGTAGGGATCCCAGGGCCATTCCTGCTTCCTGTTGGAGAGATTGACAACTATAATCCTTGCCTCCCAGTTGGCTACAAGTAGTCGGATCGGAATTGAAATCTCAGCACCGTATCCCTTCCTGGTCTACTCTGTAGCCTGGGCTTCATCCCTCTTTTTACCCTTGGTTCCTTTCGGCTGCACCATGCAAACGATCGTAAGGGTGACACAGTGGCTAGAAAACAGGAGCAGGACCAACCTAACGAGCAAGATGAGTAGCTCCGGAGCAGGAGGAGCCTGGACCAGAATGACGAGAATGAAAATGAGCATGGAAAGGGGTTGAGACAGAGCGATGTAGAGCAGACGAAGGTGCTGGTCAGCTGGCGGATTGAACCTCACACGCATGAGAGCCATGGGGATGATACACAACGAGCCAGGCCAGGCTAGTTGAGGCGACATCGAAGGAAGGAAGTTTAATGCGCCGAACGACTTAACGTCACTTCTATAGCTTGCCTTACCTTAGCATTGTCACGTGGTTGACGCTCGTGTCCAGGTGTCCTGTCTGGCCAAGTCCTGGTGGCGTGACCACTGCCATCACCTGCATCCGAGGAAATTATATAGTTTAACTTATTAGTATTAAAAAAATCAAATTATTTTGAAATGTAAAATTTTCAAGTAATATAAAATTTTAAAAAAATTAGACTTAAAATTATTTATCTATCTATTCGTATATATTTTATATAGATATATGTGTTTAACTATTTATTTATTATGATTATTTTTCATATATAAAAGATACTTGATGATTTATTTATTTTTCTATTTTTGTACAAAATGAGTATAACAAATTTAATTAAATTTTTAGATTTATAAAAAAAAAAAATTAAAATTTCATATTTTCATTAAAAAAAACTAATTTATGATAATAAAAAATTCCTTATATTTTTACTTTTTTCCTATAACTAAAACATTTTCATGAATATATGTTTCAAATCTCACACATCTTAAATTTTAAGGCATATTTGCTATAAAGTTTTTGGTGTTTATTAATACTCTTGGGAGTATCATGAACTTACAATCTGAAATCTTTTAACTATTTGTACAAGAAAACTTTTTCAATACTTTACATGACTTTTTTTCTTCACTTATTTTTCAAGGTGGATAGTGCATACCATCATGTTGTATATATGTTTGGTATTGATACTTGGAAATATCATAATCTTATAATTTGAAATCATGTAACTATTTGCATAAAAAGACATTTTTAATATTATATAACTTTTTCTCTTCGCCTATAAGATGTAGATTATATATTATTTTATATTTGATTTTTTTATGTTTGAATTTTTTTTTAGCAAATTATAAAAAAAAAATTATAAGATATTTTCCAATATCATTTAAAATATATTTTCCAATGTTCTATAAAGATTGATTTTAAGTACTCTAAATGCTTTAATAAAATTAATCTATGTTGCCTATTTTCAACATAGTAATTGCTTAAAATAATATGATATTTTTTATATGTAAATATGATTTGATCTATGTTGCCTATTTTCAACATAGGAATTGTTTAAAATAAAATGATATTTTTTATATATAAATATGATTTGATTATCAAATAATTTGAGAAATGGAATCTCATATGATTTGAAAAAAAATATTGTTTTAAGTATTTATGTTGTAAAAGGGTGTTTTCCACTATTCAAACCATAAAATTAAAAAAAAAAAACTCTAAATTTGTCATAAGCCTAAATTTTTTGCTTCTATTAAAAAATAAAGTGTTAGAATAAAAATATAAGAAACACATTCAATATAAGTTCTAGTTTAATCTTCAAGAATTACCAAACCAAATAGGATATCATTTGAATTTGAATATTCAATGTTCAATTGTAGTGATAACTTCATAAGATGAAGGGTTAGATGAGGATACATAGAAAGGAAAAGGATTATGAGGCTTTCACACCTTGTAAGATTTTGAAGAAAAGTAAGTGAGAGTTATGATTTTACATATTTGTAGAGGAAGAGGAATAAAAAGAAGTAGTTATGAGATTATATCATAAATAATGTTTTCAGGAAGAAAATTATTAAATCTAAGAAAAACAATTCGAATGTGTTGAAATTAATTTTTTTCAATAGAATTCATTCTGAATTTGTATTACTAACTAGTGATAATCCATATTATAATAATGTATATTTCAACATACAATAGATACTAGCCAATACATAGTAAAATTGAGTGCCAAACAAGGGCTAGCCTTAGGTTCATTGTTTTTCTGTTGTTGGTTGTATTAGGGTCAAGTCCCAAAATGTTATTAAGGCCTAAGGTTGCAATGTAGGAAGAGTTCAAGTCCAAGGTTGAGGACTATCATTACACAAGTCATCATTGAGCCTGAGGTTGAGAATTTATTATTGCACAAGTCATCATCAGATCTAACCTCCATTTCCATCTCTCTCTCTCTCTCTCTCTCTCTCTCTCTCTCTCTCGCACATTTGACATCTTGAATTGTGTAGCATAACAACGAACTTATTCACATAAATCCAAAGATACATATAAACAATCTAGAGAATGGAGACTTTGAGTCATAGAGTGATGGATGTGCCTGCTTATAACTAGTATGATTGAAATAGGGAGCTAAAATTGGGCATACGATGATGAGTGCAAACATTCATAATTTCTAATTCAATGTTTTATATTTTCACGGGGGGTTCACTAGAGAGGCAATATCATATCACGTCCATTCATATTGGCGGTTTCAATACTCTTAAAAACCTTAAAAATATATTACCCCATATTAAGGGGTCAAGGGGGGTTTTAATTTGACATAGTAATATAAATATTGGGGATTATTTTATTTGGGTGGACTGAGGAATAACCTCCAAATCGTGAGATGGATTCATACGTCCAAATCATGGACTCAATTCATACCCACCTAAAACTTAAGGACCCTCCATTTTTATTTGATATTGCTTATGATCCTAAGTTTTGCAAAAATATGATAATAGTGTACCAATGATAATATCAATGGAAGTCTCTATAGATTATTGGCCTTGATCCATACTCATTTAATAGCTTATTTAGTCTTGGTTTGAATTGATATTATATTTTTTTCATCTTTAAGTTAAGAGATGTAGCTAATTGAGAGTTCCAAAGTTGAACAATTGTATTGTATTTTTTGTAGGCATTCGAGTAAAATATCTAACTCTTCATTTTTTAGGTTGGGGTTTAGGTGGGTATTGAGATTCAATCAAACTTTGCTCCATGACAACCAAGAAAAGTGAGATCAATCTTTCTAGGCTCATTGGAACCAAGAAAATTTAGATCAATCTTTCTTGACCAATTATTTCTTTCAACTTTTTGTATTCTTCTTTAACATTTTCACATTGACAGTTAGGAATAGTTTTTAGATTGAGTTATATTTGGCACATTCATAATTTCTTATATGCAAGGCATCCATCAAGGAATATTGTATTGAAACTGACATGAACATAGGTGAAAATATTAATCCTTATTTAATACCATATGTGTTATCGTTACCATGAAATGGTATCATATAAGTGTCACCATCTGTGTATCTTTGTAACTATTCCATGCTTGAAACCTAATAATGGAGATTTTTCCCTCTCCTATAAAGATTAAAAAAAAACTAGATATAACCCCAGAAAAGGTAACGAAATATTGTTAATTCCCTTGATTGCGAGAATAAATGTATAGGAAGTGGAGGAAATTCATGCATCTTGTGAGTCACCCAAATCCAAGCTCTGCACATGATCATATGGTTTTATTGGAAAGTTAGATAAATTTTGATATGTTCATTTGGGTTCAAACATCAATGATGTTTGTTTTGATAAGAAGGTAGGGGAGCCCATCCACGAAAGGGTTTCAATTTTGAATTTTTATGGCGTTTAATTTATTAAGCTTATAGAAAACATGAGTTCTCTATGACTATACTTATATTTACATGATATAAAATTTGTAAATTGGCAAACTATGGTGTGAAACGTCTACAATTCTCATATTTTCTAAGCATTGCAATAACTATTGGACTATCACCCTTTTACATTCTTTCTTGTGTTGATCTCTTGACTGGGTTTTCTTTTACGCATTTTCCTTCCTAGTACTATTTCATTGGGTCTTCCACTATCCAACGTTACAAATTTATCAGTCACCCTTGCAATCATGATGGGAGTTAGGCAATGTTACAAATTTATCAGTCACCCTTGCAATCATGATGGGAGTTAGGGCTCTTGTTTGCTACAAATTGATAATATGATATAAATGGGGTATTAAAAATGGGTTGATAAAAATGGATACATACAATATATGGTGAAACAAGGGGTTTTCTTAATTGGAAAGGCATATTGGGAGGGGGGTTCAACAATTAAATTTTAGGAGGAATTTTCCAATATTTAGTGAAATCACGGATATTCTTTAATATCATGCAAACGATCGTACTATGTAACAAGTTCACTAAGTGAAACCCCCGTGTATATGTTCAATCAAGTTTGAGCCCCAAAAGGTTATACTTCTATTGTTTTATTTAGGAAATGGGTTCCCTGATCACTTATTAAAGTTAATAGACATCCAAATCTTGTGATTATATTGTTATATATAAACTTGGCTTCTAATTATTTTGTGAAACTTTCAACTAGCTCTACTTCCGCCCATTTAGTTAGGTATTCGATAGTTGTAATGATGTACCTCGCTCATGTTTTCCTTCCTTGTTTAGGGAAGGTCCCAACAAAATCTATTGCCCAAATTTCAAATGATAAGCTAGGATTCACTGGTACTAATGGCATTTTGTCCCTTCTTACTAGTCGACCTAATATTTGGCCTTTGTCACATTGATTTAAACTAAGTTGGAAAGTCGAGGATGGGGCAAATGTATTGGTTGGAGTTGATCCCATGATTGGTCTGGAGGAAAATTATATCCTTTCATCTTACCTTCTGGATTATTTTGCTGAGTTTGGTTTCTTTTCTCTAAGATATTTCAAGAGACCTGAGTGGATGCCTCGGTCAAACTCATATTGGTTAACTACTTCTGATATTGGGCTTGGAAGTGGTTGGGCAGTTGAATGTAATAGATACATTTCCAATTTGAATTTTGTAGGTATTAGATTCACTTTTGATGAAGACGAACTTCTTTGACATTTTGATGCTTCTACAGGCCACATCTCTACAAAAGTGGCTTACCAAGTTATTGGCCAAGAAGGTGTCTTTAATGCTCCCATATGGTGATATGAGAAACTGTGGAAATGGATTATTCCATTAAAACTTAAATTTTCCTTATGGTGTGCTTTCAAGAATTTCTTAAACACTTGGAATACTCTTACTCATAAAGGTTGGTATGGTCCAAATCTATGTCCTCTATGTATGGCTGAAGGTGAATTTTATGAGCATTTATTTGTTTCTTGCTCGTTTTCTAGAGAACTCTGGAGGAATGCATGTGTTCAGCTCAATATTCATTATGTATGAGGTCTTCTTCCCTTTGAGAAAATTTCTTTTGAATGGTATAAAGCTGCTTTGGATCATAGACTGTTATCAGCCTTCCTTTCTTAGGGAATTTGGTGATCAAGGAACTATAAAGTGCTTGAAGATAAAGTATTGGATCCCTTGAAATGTGTTTATTGGAGTTTGAATTTTTACAAAGAATATTTCCATGTTGAGGCTAAAAAATTCAAGTTTAGATAGGTAATGGATATTCATTATGTTGATGGAGCAATGGGTCATTTTGATGGAGAGGCTCAAAATGGCTTCTGTACAGCGGGGATGATCCTAAGGCTCAATCGTGATCACTCTTTCAATCTGAAGTTGAATTGTGGTAAAGGTACAAATACAAAAATGGACCTATTGGCACTATGGTGTCTTACATATGTGGCTTATCTGTTTGGTATTGATTCACTCAAAATATATGGAGATTCTAAAATGATCATTAGTTGGGCAAATGGTTTATCCTCTTTATCTTGAGTCCCGATGTTGCAAAATTAAAGCTCTTCTCGCTTTTTTAACTTCGATCAGCCTCGAGCACATTTATAGGAAGTCTAATTCGAATGCAGATCTATTGTCTAAGGATGCACTTAATAGTGTGGAAGGAGTCCTTGTTTGGGAAGAAATTATCGATAACTGCGTTACACAGTGTGGTTCTCTATGTATTTATGGGATGTAAAAGGGTAGTCGTGGGATGCTTTTTTGGAGGCTCTTAGGAGATGTTTCCATATGTATGACTCAGTTTGTTGATACCTCTTGGATGGGATATTTCTTTAGTCTGTTCGGCTGATGGGTGCTTAGATGAAAGCATGATTTTATTTTTTCATTATTTTTTTAATTTGATTTAATTAAAAAAATTATCACATTGATTTTTTTAATAAATAATTAATAAAATAGAATAATAATGATAAAACTTAAGTTGATTTTTTTAATAAATAATTAATAAAATAGAATAATAATGATAAAACTTAAATAAAAATAAAGATGGAAAGACGTTGTTACTGAGCTCGAGCAAGTAAACATCTGCGAGACCCAGAATGAACTCGGTATTGGTCCTGTGAGCTTATTGTTACGCATTCTCACCCTTTGGAGGATTGAACATGCATTGTATTTGAAGGGCACCTGCCCAGAGAAGTTATTGTTAAAGATATTGAAAGTTCACAGCTTTCCTTGCTTGCAGATATCTGACGAAAGCGTGCCACTCAGTTGACTTCCTTCAATATCTTGCACTTGTAGGCCAGAAAAATTGCCCAAATTCGTAGGCAAGCTACTAGTTAAGTTATTCATAAACAGCTTGCACTCAGACAGATTTGGAGAATACCCAATAGCCTCCACGATGTTGCCTACAAAACTATTCTCGAATAGGTTCAAAGACAAAAGTGGCAATTTTTCCAGCTTCTCAGGAATGGTCCTGTTGAGCATATTTGTCGAGGCATCAAACCTTCTGAGAGAACTAAGATTAGACCAGTTCTAAGGAATCCTTCCTGATAAGTTATTATGATAGAGCTCAATTTCTGTTACTTGATTCAATTTTGTGATGCTCTCTAGAATATGACCCGAGAGCTTATTCCCAGACAGATCTAGGTTTGTCAAAGCCATCGGATTGCCAGTAGAATCTAGAATCTCTCCCACCATATTACATGAAGGAACCCATAGATTCTGCAACTTTGATAGATTACCCAACTGAGAAGGAATCACACCTTGAGCAAACGGATTGTATGCAAGCAATAACTACTCCATATTACTGAGATTTCCCAGAAATGTTGAGATTATCTCGTTTAGAAGATTGTAGGACAGGTTCAGTACTTGAAGCCGTGACAGTTTCCCAATGCCTTTCAGAATTGAACCAGTGAAATTGTTTGTAGAGAGATCCAATTACTCCAGCTCTACAAGCTCTGAAATGAAGTTTGGAAGGTTCCCCACAAAGAGGTTCTGCGTTAAATCCAAGCGCTGAAGTTGCCTACACATGGTAAGGTTGTGAGGCAGCATTGAACCAATATTGTTGTTCGTCAAAGACATATTTTTCAGCTGTGGAAGATTGCAAACGACAGTAGGAGATTTGGGTAATTTTAAAATTAGGTAATTAATCTAGAACCAGAAATCCCAATCATTAAAATTACCAAAATTGGAAAATAACATTTTTCAACCAAAAATTTAACCGTTTTTCTCCCAAAACCCCCAAAAAAACTGAGCGTTTTGGTTGTCTTTTATCCTACGCGCCTACGGCCCCGCCCTCCCTCCACTCAATGCCATCCATCATGAATTGCACTACAAGATCAAGCTTGAACATCGCGACATACAGTACGAGCATCGATATTATTGTGTACAGATCTAGACAGACTTTCAGATCCACTGCTAAATTCGACATAATGTCTGTAATTATCTTTTGGATTTGCTCGTAAATTCAACATAATGTCTATAATTATCTTTTAAATCCGTTGTTAAATTCAATATAATGTATCTAATTATCTTTTAGATCCACTGCTAAATTCGACATAATATCTGTTCCTAACAGGCAGTCATGCAGAGAATGATGTCATTGTGGACAGATTGCAGATGAATTCCCTGCTCCAAACTTGAGGTTGACATCATCCAATTTTAACCAATCAATGTTTAAATAATTAAAATATAATTCAATAGAAAATTCAATACCAAACCAATTGAAAAATGAATATGTACCACTAAACTAATATATCCAAAATGAGCACATTATATCACAGACATAATAAATGAATTGTTTAATTGTTCATTTGTAATGTGTATATAATCCTTTTGGAAATCGATAGAATTTAAAATCATTAAAAATTATGAAAATTTGACTAAAATTTGCCAAAATAAGAATATTAAATACAATACAAGTAACCTACACCTTCAAAAAAAACCAAACCCATTCTCGTGCCGAAAACATGTATAGAGAGATGGACCAAAGAAAAGCATGGAAAATCATATGTTGACAAGATTGGCATATTTTAAGCGTTAAATTATTAAGGTTTATTAATTTAAGACCACATCCGTACCTTTCTAGTAACACATAAATATTACTTGGGAGATTATTATTTTCTCCTTTAATAAATAAAACTTTTGGCACATTAATCAAGTACAACTAAAAATATACCGCCTATAATAATCGATCTGCTCAATGATAAGTAGAAATTTCTAATTATTTGATGAAAAGGTAGTTCTCATAACAGGGAACATGATTCTGGCATCTTCTTTGATATCAATTGGTTGATTGATTATATTTTTATAAATTATACTTTCTATCTTAGAATATAGTTAAGTTAGTTAATTTTATAAATATATGTTGGGTAATATTGGGAGGAGACACCCCAAAATCTATCCATGTTGATGGTTGGTGTGGTCCAGGCCGAGTGCGATCCGTTTTCACGGAATAGATGCCCCTAGTTCATGGTTTCTCAGACCAAAGGCCACTCCCGCCAAGTGAGGAAGTTTCGAGCAAAAAAAAAAATTATTGACGGTGGCTATAAATTAAATATGATATTTTAACATTATTGATGATGATGGTGGTGGTGGTGGTCATGGTGGTGGTCCACTGAGACCAATTTTGGTCTATCGGATCTTAAGAAATAAAAGTAAGGAACTACTTGGTTTGTTTCAGAGTATTATTTGTATGCTCAAAAAGCTTGGAGATGAGTGTTCCTAGATTACTATAGTTTTAATGATACAGAAGGTTGGATAGGTTCATATTGTAACAATTTTTTTGAAATTGAGACCTTATGTGGGTGTACGTAGTGCAATCTAAGAGAAAGTGATTTTCATCCTCAACACTTATAGTCTCACATAGATGACAGATCCTTTAGCCCATGGAGTTTTAGGAAAGGTCCAACAGGGTCATGGGAGTTTGTTCTTATTTTAGCTATGTGGATCTTCTTCTTTACTCTAGTTAAAACAGAGATGTAATTTTGATCTTCAAGATTAGGGTTAATGACCTCCTTGTAATATCTTAATTTTCTTTTATAATCTAAATTTTCATCACGCCACAACTTCTCTTTGAACTTCGAAGTAATAATAATAGCACAACCACTTAACTTATGGCCGGTGAACACCGATAGGTCACAAGTGAAGTGCCACGAGCAAGTTACTCATTCTACATTCGTAGTTGCACGAAATGCCCGTTATCCATTCATCAACTACGAGTTATCCATACATAGCTACCAGTTATTTTTTATATTTTTTTTATAATTGTTTATTTCGAATTTAGAATGAATGCCATGCAATCAATCGGGATAGTACATTTGCTTCATCCTCATGTAATCTAGGAAAAGCATAGGCCCTATTCCACCCCAAATTCTAAAATATAAACACCTATAAGTGAAATAATGAGAGGATTTTGGTAATTTTTTTGGAAAAATAGATTGGTTAGGAAATTAGGAATACAATATAATATATGACATATTAATTAGTTTAAAAAATTATTTGAAGTGAGATAAATAATCAAAACAATATTTAAGGTAAGTATAAGATAACATTATGTTAATTGGATCTAGTTAGAGTGGTTGTGGGATAGAATGTTATCCTTCTCACTTAGGTTTTATATTCACACATGACATGTTAAATATATAAAACTAAGTATTTTGTAGAGGCCTATATTATTATAATTGTGTTGATAGGTGCATCTTAGTGTAGAAGAGATTGTAAAATGTGTAACATTTAGAATTGTCCCCAAAGACTCTTGTATGAAACTCAAAACGCCCAACTACTTAGGCTAGCCCACTAAGCTAAAACTTGCACACATATATAAACTAATATAGATTCATTTTAATCTAGAATTTATCAAACATTGAAATGGATCAAATCTTTCGACATGTAATCATTTCCTCAAGTTTTTGCACTATAAAAAAGGTTTTCATCTCAATGTAATATCTCAATTTTGATCCTTTGGATATTTTGAACCTAATGGCAAGAGGCAAGTGATATGAATGAACTTGTATATAAATGGTGTAATTATGCTAATTTGAATTCCTAGTGCGAACTTCAAGGCCAAGGCCCTATTAGTGAATGTCTAGGCATGCATTTCAATTAATTATTCTTTCAAGGTACCATGAGGTATACTTCCTGTGGTATTCTAAAGATATGTAAATATTATTAAAAGGTCCAAAGATGGTTGTGAGATCACAAGAGGGGTGATGATTCCACTAGAGGGAAAGAGGAAAGGTGGTTAAAGGGGCTAATAAGTAATATTGAAATGCCTAAGGCCCCTAGCCTTCATCCTTTTACCATATGCCTTCATCTACCTTCCATAGTTATGAGAGCATGGGGTTGAGTACAAGTCATGAGAAGTGTAAGAGACTCCATCTCTATTGAAATTTGAACCTCCTAGAAAATTGAATTATCTCTTTCCTCAAGGATTTTCTTCATGCATCTGAATTAACCAATCTATTGCCTCATTCTGCAAATGACGTCCTATTCCATTTATTCTCATTCAATTGCCATGGGAACTTGATTCACTAACAACCATTCACTCATACTTTCCTTAGTTATACTCACATGTTGGAGATTGTGGTTGGAAATCTGTGAGGCATAAAGGAGAGCTAAAAGAGAATACAATGAACTTGGGATAGAGATGGAAATTTGTTGAGGAACATAGAGCTGGGATTGATAGGAAACCATACCCACTTCCTTGTAGATTGTTGATTATTGAGTGCTCAGGAGCCAGGTCTAAACTTTGTTGTACTATCTTAAAGGAAAATAACAAGTTGGACTCCTTCTGCACGTTATAAAGAAAATTGAAGGGAAGAACACATCTAAAGTGTTATATTTCTTGTGTTGAGTAGGGAAGTGAGGGGAATTACATGGATTGGTTAGCTAGATGGTTACTTGGAGATTTTTGTGGTGAATGTCTTGGTTGATCATGAGAGTGATTGGGGTTGGGTGATACTTGAGTATCATAGACAAGTTTCCTTGATCCTAGTGGCTCCATAGACCATTTTGGCAGCGGAATCCATAAGGGATTTCCTATGTTTCGGTGGAAAATTGCTCACCAACATTCAATTTCCTTGGATCAGCTTGTTTGAAGATAAGTGTTCCATCTAAGTTTTGAATTCTTGTTTAGAATTTTTCTATTAGACCTGTGTTTTCTTATGCATGAATTGGAATATGAATGGTTGTATGATGATTTTATTCTTAGTTTTGCATGCTTGAATTTCTACATGGTTTATCTATTTGATGGAAGAATTTCAAGAATTTCTTATAATTTATTTGTTCATGCATTCAAAATGTATGTGGGGTTGATGCGTGTTATATATATATATATATATATATATATATATATATATATGGGTGCTACCAACATTTGTAGGATGCATGCCTTTGTATTTTAAACTGCCCAATGCATTTCCGGTTGGATGTATGTTATGACTTTGGCACTCGATAGTACATTCGACGTTCGTTGACAATGGCCATGTTTAGTTTGAACTATGTATCCATATTGATAAGGCCATCGCACGCGAAATACAATGTGGAGTCAAGCCTTTGAGTATTCTATGGCCAAACGCCATTCGGAGCCTAAAATCCTATTGTTGAGTACATGGAATTCCTTTGCAATTGAATCTTTCTTTGATCGGGTGGAAGCCTTGGTGTGTATATTCAAAGTGTTGACTTTAAATGGCAGTCGGTATGGACTTTTTGGGTTTTAATCTTTGAAAAAAGTGGCTTTTCTCAAAACTTGGTAAGTGGTATCAAAGACCACTTCAGAGTCTTAAACAATGGTATTGGAAACTAGCCTCCAAGATCTAAAGCCATAGGATGCATGCCACACATTCGGGTGATTTATCACTTTGAAGGTCATCGATGCTTTAAAGCCATGAAAATTTGCGCTCCAAAATGAATATGGATCATAGATCATCTAGACCCTTTGAAAGTAATTAGATCGGTGGGCTCTTGAAAATTCGTTCAAAGGATGTAAAGGTTAACTTTTGAATAGGCTTGATAATCAATCGAGGAAGTTCGAAAAGTTGTTGTTTTGAAAGGTATCAATAGTTCATCGGAGACTTTTGAAAGGAGATGGATCAAACTTTTGAATAGGCTCAATAGTTAATCAAGGATGTTAGAAAGTTGTTATTTCTCAATGGGGAATTTCAAAAGAAGTTGGTGAAAATTTCAAATAGGCTCGATAATTAATCATCCAAGTTCAAACATTGTGTTCCTGAAAGGTCCTAATAGTTTATTAAGGAATTTTGAAAGAATTGGTTCAAACTTTCAAATAGGCTCGATAGTTCATCAATAAAGTCCAAAAATTATTTCTTTTGAAAAGGATTAATAGTTTATTGGGAATTTTCGAAAGAAGTAAGTCAAACTTTCGAATAGGCCCAATAGGTTGTTAGAGACTGTTTGAAATTTTTTCTTTTGAAAAGGCTCAATAGTTCATCAAGGAATTTTGAAAGAAGTCAACTCATACCTTTGTGAAGGGTCGATGACCTAACACATCCACACACACAGGTAGTTCAAAAGTAGTTTTTCTTTTGAATGTGTGTGTGTGTAGTTCAAAAGTAAGCGCTAGGAAGGGTTAATTTTGAAGAAAATACAAAACAAAAGGTACCTCACTTCCTCAAAGATGAATAAAGGGGTATGGGTATGTGGCATAGTGGTATTAAAGCCTAGTTGCAACACTAGGGTTTTTATGGGATTAGGATAGTAATGACAAGGGGGGTTACAAAAGCCACAACATTTGAGATACCAAAGGCTTAAAGTCATGAAAAATTATAATGATGAATTCAATTGTCATTTTTTCAAGCTAACACACATGTTGTGCAAGTTCCTAGTATTCAATATGAATTATTGGGATAAGAAAATTTCCATCATGGAAGATGTGTAGAGATTGATTATTAAGAATATGGCTAGCATTCCATGGTGGCATCAAGATATAACTGAGATTGTTTTTATGTTTGAGAAGGAACTTCCCACAAGTTTTATTGACTTGCAAGTGCATCTTCTAATTTACCTACCTTATGAGGTTGAATTAGCTTGGGTGCTCTCATGTCATTGGATGTTCTTATTAGAGAGGTACATGAAAAAATTGATAAGGTTTGTCTAACAAGGGAAAAATCAGAAGTCTTTATGGCGAAGGGGTACATAGTGTATGAGTCATTCTATTGTGCCAGTAAGTACATCAAGAAAATTGATGACACACCAGGGGAAGTGGTTTGGGATGACCAACAAGATGAGGATAGAAGGGAAGGGAAACTCTTTAAAACAAACAGAAAAAGGTGCATGATAAAGAGTAAGTCACTTATCTTTTTTCAAATATGTATAGATAAACTATCTACACTGAATTTGATAATATATATTTGATCTCGTACTATTTGTTTTGAATTCTTGTATACATCAATTAATGCAAAAATTGATTCCTTCAATAATTTTGTTCTTTACAATGTGGAGGAAATGCAACCATGGGTCACGTTGTATGAAGAGAAAAGAAGGAAATGGGGAAGTGATAGGAAATAAATTTAGACAAATGAATGGTAGAATCATGCCTTATCTTGCTCATTTAAAAGAAAATATGCCAATGATCTATTCCAACAATTGGGTGGTTGACTAGATCATAGAGAAATATGGCACATCCAGTCGTTACCCACATGGAGAAGAGGATGCACTACACATAGGGATCATGTGCAACAAATCTATAATAATATCTATAAGTATCGCATTCACTTTATAATACACATTTGAATTGTAACATGTATTATGTTTTTATTAGTGCTAAAGTTATTAGACATATGAAACTGTCCTTTGTTCGCATTTTTTAAAGTGCATTTGTTCCCATCTTTGTGAGCATATCGACATCATTTTCGCACTGAGGATGTCAATGATGGACACATCACACAATATTGTGGAGTGGAGGTCGAGTTCAACTAATCTAGTCATGCTAGCCACTGTGATAAAATCCTAATAGAGGGGGAGTTAGGTTGCATTGAAAAATGCAAGAGATCATGCAAGTGGATTTTTCATCTTTTCAATGTGTTATTTTTAGGCGCAAGTGGTGGGATACCTTCTATTGGAGTAATGTAAAGGAATATTGTGATAGTGGTTGATCATGATGTATTAACTCTAAAAAATGTGGGTTGAAACTAAGGAGCCATATGTTTTCCCAAAACACTTCAACCAATCGTTTTTTTCCCATATATGTTGGATGGGGATTGGTGGTTTGTACTAAGACATGATCCAAAATCAAAACATGTTTTTTAGAACAACAATTTTATAATGCCAAGTGAGGAAGATAAGCAAGGTGATGGCAATGAAGAGTGATATATAAATGTTTTATTTTGAATTTTGTAGTGTGAATGTGTCATTTTATTATGGGTATCTATAATTTAGCCAATTATGTGTTTTTCTTCATTTTGTAATGTAAAATATGAAAATTTAACAACCATTTACAATCATCATATTAAAAATACATTAAATAATACAAGCATAAAATATGGTTTTAATATATTTTAATTGTCATATTTATTATTTATTATAGCAAATATATGTTGTATTATATTAGCATATGTTTATGTTAACTTTTGAATTACTAAGCATTAATTGAGATATTAAAAAGTCGATGGTGTATTCATATAATACAACACTAAAGATTTATTTTAATTTAAAAATGATGATATTAAAAATTCAAGCCTTAAATTTTTATTGTATGAAAAATTCAAAATTCAAATAAATATGTACCCACTTTGATGGAACTTCTATTAATTACTTGGGTTTTCAATCATACAAGATTCAAAATTAATGTTTATTTGTGGATGAGACCATTCTAAAGTTGCTCAATATTATTACCCTGAAATTGCAATGCTCTATAGGATACCTTGTGAGTCACAGTGATTATTATGCTTTAATGTTCATGGGATACCTTGTGACGATTATTATGTTTTAATGCTCATGGGATCACATCAATGAATGCACAAGGAATTTGGCTATCTATCAATGTCAATTTAGTAGAATGTTTTTTTTTAATATGTTTTAATATTTGATACAAGAATTTATAATTATTTTCATGAATTGATATGAGAATATTTAATCAACAAATTAATTTAAAAATCAATGAAATCTTATTTATAATTGTTGTAGGGTTTTAATAAGCAAGATGTTATTACTATTTACAATATCAATAATATGAGGTATTATTGTCTTGGTCACTCTAGTTGAAGGTGTTTTTTAATTTTTATATATTTAATATAAAAATATATAATTATTTTCATGATTTAACAAAAATATTTATTAAAACAAACTGATTAAAAAAATTAATCAAATATGATTTAGGGTTGTTTTCATGATTTAAAATGCAAGATGTTATCATTATATAAAATTGGATTAATTTTATCAATATTAATAAAAGTTTTAGTAAAAATACTTCAAAATAAATTTATGAAATATCATTTAATATAAGAATTTGATTTAAAAAATTGATCAAAATGTGCAATCGTTGATTGAATAATTTAATTTAGTTTGTAAACATGTGTAATCAAGATATTGTATACACTTCACCTTGAAGAAGAGTTAAACATTATATGGCATTAATGGTTATACGTTTTTGCAATCGCAATCCAAATTAAATAATTTCATAAAACTAAATCTAAACATTATATGGAAACTCTAAATCTAAATGAGTGATACATCCCAAATTTAATTTAAAAATATAGAAATCAATAATAATGTTAATTATTAACATACTCATAATACATTTTATAATTCAAACAACAACAACAACAACAACAACATGATATGAAAAAACATAATATACACGAGATATATATATATCAAATATACATATCAATATACATGTCAAACATACATCTCATGAAAATCAATAGACATGTCATATATACATCTCAAGTCAAACATACAACATTAATATACATGTCAGGTACCACTACTAGCTAGGTCTTCCACCAAAGCCAAAGGCATCAATGCCTTTTCTACTAGAAGTAGAGGGTATAACAGTACCCATATCATATAATGATGATGAAAGTAGATTATGATATATCTCTCCACCAGGAAGTGTAGCACGCAATGTGATAGTGCAGTAGGTGTAGCTGATGGTGTCATTGCAAATGGCAGCGCAAGTGGATCAACAAATGGTGACACATGTGAATGAGAAGGGGGAGACGTGTGTGGAACAGTGGAATATGGTGTAACTGAGAACACATGTGGAAGCGGAGGAGGAGGATCAATGTATATTGTAGTTGGTGACACATGTGGAGGAGGAGGATGAATATTATTGGATGGTGTAGCTGGTGACACATGTGGAGTAGAAGGAGGAGGAGGAGGAGGCGGTGGATTGGTGAATGTTGTAGCTGGTGACACATGTGGAGGGGGAGGAGGTGGATCAGTGGATGGTGCATCTAGTGATGCATGTGGAGGAGGACGAGGGGATGTTGGTTGGTCTGGTGGAGGACTGGATGGTGGAGAATCATGCAATGGAGGACCAAGAGCGTCATCCTTAGAAGATGAGACATATGAAGTAGATTAAGCAACATCCCTCAACCTCATCTAGAGGTTGAGGGCACTGACAACATGACGCATCATTGACATCAAGCCACAAGGAAGGGTCACCCATATATCAGATAGCTCCAATACCTCTAAGATATCTTGAACATGTATAGGTACCACTCCCTACCTAGAAAATAGACCACATACGCAATCTTCCACCTCAGTTCAGACTCTAGAGGTTGAGGGCATTAACAACATAACACATAAGTGACACAAAGTCACAAGGAAGGGTCACTCATATATCAGATAGCTATGAGAACCCTAAGATATCTTGAACATGTATGGGTACCACTCCCTACCTGGCAAATAGACCACATATGTAATCCGCCACCTCAGTTCAGAATCTACGATCTGACCTGCATGGCACAATAAGTCTTAGTACTAGAGGATATTGAATTACCTCATCCTATTGGGGAGGCTCATCCCCAACATATGTGTTGATATCTAGAAAACAATAGAAAATAATAATGAGATAATTGAAACAAAATGATACAATAAATACATGTCCATTAAATTAGACAAAAAAATGCAATTAGATTTATCACAACATAATGATAATTTTACATCTATCATCTAGTGGCTTATCCTAAGTGTATGGGAGTTTGTACATCCTCTCCAATCCATCCCTATGCATGGTTATTGTACAAGATCGAGACATGATTTTACTCTTTGGCAAATAAATCACAAATATCTATGTTGACCAAAGTACACAGCCACTCCAATTGGATCCTTTTAGGAAACAAATTCCCTCACATGTACATACACGCATCAATAGTAGGATTAGGAGGGAGGCAAGTTAAAATCCATTAATTGGCATGAAACCTCTCAAAAAACAAATTAAATAACTCTAACGAAAATGGGAAGTATAGTCTTTCATCAAAACTAGAGTCACAATCATCCAAAGAAAAACGAAATGGCCATAAAATATATTTGACCACCTAACCATTCGAGGCCTCTGAACTAAGCTATCTACATAGTACACGAAATGGAAACTAGAGGGGTTCCCATCATAGGTAAAGTGTTCCAGTTCCGTGAGAATAAGGGACATGCACTTAAACTCCTTTGGACTAAATGCATGTATCCACAACTAGCCACTAGCAGCTTGGAAGTCTGTGGGGTCAACTGTATCATTACTAACATATATTTGCACATATGTCAGCTAGCCCTCTCATATAATGTTAGGAACTAGTTCAAGTAACTAGGGCCAAACCTCACCCTTCCTAGAAATTCCACCGATAAAATAAATATCCTCGTGCTTGGTTTGATACCAAGATTGAAATTGACCCTGAATTCCTACCTAGCATGATCCCAACAATGGTTCAACTACCTTAAAAAGGACAAGTTCTCCCTAAAGGATGTAGCCTCCTCATAAAACTTAAGGAGGCCAACATTACCCAAAAGGGTGTGATTCTGAGGAGTAATAGGGCAAGTGAGCATCTCCCTCCTCGTCTCTCTATCCTCTCTCTCACGTACAAAGTTGTACATGTTAACATGTTGTTGTTGCCGCTACACTCGTTGTCGACGTCTCTAATTCACATACACATATTTTTAGACACATATATATAGGTAAAACAAATTGAAACTATAAAACACATACATATATAACCATTTTATATTTATCAAAAGTAAAATTAATTTATGTTTGCAAAAATAATGTGGTAAAGTAACCAGTGTGCCTTTTATAGCTAATGCACACCATGTCCAACGTGCTAAATAAAAAAACAAGCACACTTTGTAAAGTGCTCCATGTTATTTTGCACACCGATGTGTTGTGCTTTATAACACACCAGTATGGGGCATCCCACCAAATGCATTGTTGCTAATATATTCATGAAATGCACTGACATGCCAATATAGTATTAAAAAAGAATGTGGTGCATGTTTTCTTTAATAAGTAATGCACACCAAGTCAATTGAGTGTAGATCGGGTGGTTGGGAGGAATGTTGTTATCCTCCCCGTCCGGGTTCAAATCTTGCTTTGTGACACTTGCTCCTTGGGAGCCCACTTTCTATGTAATGATTGTAAATCTGGCCATAACTTGATTCTTTCAAAATAGCAAGTGTTGGCATTTTCCACAGAAAAAAAAAAAAGATAATGCACACCAAATCCAATGTGTTGTGTTTTATAATACATCGGTAACTGAGCATCCAACCAGACACAATGATGCTAGTATAATCATAAAACACACGGATACACTAAATATAATATAAAAAATGTGATGTGCATGTTTTCTTTAATAAATACTCTACATTTATCCTAGTGCATTGTGTTTTACAATGCACCAATAACGAAGTGCACATATAAGAAAACATGTTGTGCACATTATCTATAAAAGAAAACACACACCACATGTTTTTTTATATATTATATTACTATATTGGTGTGTTTCTTTAATAGACAATGCAAATTGATTTTGGTGTGTTTTTTTATAATGCATTGGTAATGGGGCGTCCCATTAGGTGCACTGGTGCTAATATAGGCATGAAACACACCACTATGCTAATATAATATATAAAAAAAACATGTGGTGTGTGTTTTCTTTTATAGATAATGTGCAACATGTCCAGTATTTTGTGTTTTATAACACACTGGTAACGAGACATCCCATCATATGCACTAGTGCTAATATAGTCATGAAATGCATTGATATGCTAAATATAATATTAAGAAAATATACGGTGCATGTTTTCTTTAATAGATAATGTGCATCGGGTCAAGTGTATTGTGTTTTATAATGTGCCTATAACAGGGCATCCCACTAGATGAACCGCTCACAGTGCTTCCTGTAAATTAATAGGACGCACCGTCGACTCTAGTGCAAACCGAACCTGTGCAATGCACTGCGTGGAATTTAAAAAAATGTAAAACAATGCCAAATTTAAGTCTAATTGTAAATTTTAACCTAATAAAATTGAAAATAAGGAGGTAACAATCAATTTACTTGGTCTCATCCCACCCAAGGAGGCAGGGTTTCCCTATAGAGAAAAAATGAAAATGTGCACTATTTTCCAAAATTCGAAAATGAATCCATTCAACCAGTGAAACTGTCGAATCGAGGAAGAAACATTGTAGAGCATTGCAAACGAAGTGGTTGTACAAGGAGGGTGAGTGCTAATGCTTGTGTGAGTGGTTGGAAGCACATAATGAAATTTAATAATAAAATTCGATTTGGTAATTCGTTTTTACCCTACCGTGGTGTGCCCTATGACAATACGATGCACCAATGTGTTATGCGGTACTAAAATGCACCGATATGATATTTTATTGTTTTAAATATAAAAATATATATTTATCACTATTAAGCATAACATTTTTCAATGCACCAATATTGTATACACACCGATGCGGTTAGGTTTAATCACACAGACAATTTTTTTTAATTAATTTTTTATTAAATAACCATTTGTTCTAACATAATCGAGTGCATCCTTTACAAATGCACTTGTGCTCTTAATTTAATGTGGAGCACTGATATGCATTTTAAATAATAATAGTTATCGATGCACCTTATTAGTTCAACACTAGTGCATCATGTTTGTGAGTGCACTGGTGCGTCGTGATGATTTAGGCTTACTGATGTAAAAAACCCCACAAAAACCTCCATTCATTCGCCTCCACTAGAAACCTCCACTATAAACCGAGAAAGGATTAATTTTTCAAGGAGGTTCCATATAAAGCTCCTCTAGAAGGTGTCTCCTTGCAGTGCCATAACACCCATTCATTGATAAAGGAAAATTATGGAAATATATAACCCAAGAGGTGGCCAATTCCCTTTCTCAGCCCTCATCAAGATATTCCTCTATGAGTTCAGATATCTAGGATCAAACACCAATCTATTACCAGTCAATAACTTACCCATCGTAATAAACAACAATTGACATGATGTAAGTGAAGTTTTGCGGGATGAGTGTCGACCTCGGCTTCGCGGCTGTCTGAAATCCACCTAGGGTTTCTGGACTCCTACAGATTTTTTCCTACCCACCGCGTACTTCCCCTGTCTTGCCCTGACTCGCTGCTCTAAGTGGCGCCCATGACCTCAGTACGGGGAGGGGTAGAAGGCCCCTCCCATTCGACATCCCCCAACCCTCCAGTTTCACCGCGTTCAACAGGAGACGCCTCCTCCCTGAGGATGGTATTAGAGGAAATTCCCATCCCTGACGCGGGTCAGCCTCAGTCTACCTCGGATTTAAATCAAGGTTCTCAACCAGTAGGTGGAGATCCTGGCATCAGTACATGCATAGCTCGCTCAGTAGCACGACCAAGTCTAATTCTCCCTCCAGAAAGAATCAATGCTCGATCTCAATACTTGAAGGACCACGCACTCATCTGCAAATTCATGGGCATATGGCACACCGAGCAAGCCCTCAAAGGATGGATAGCCATGAAATGGAAGCCAAAATCCCACTACGATCTCCAGCTTGGATCCAAAGGTTTTTTTACTATCATCTTCCATCATTTGGAAGACAAATCCGGGGTGGAAAATGAAGGCCCCTATTTTTTCAACTCTGCTGGTCTATATATGAAAAATTGGACTGAAAGATTCTGCCCAAAAAAAGAGGACTTCACCTGGGCTCCAGTCTGGATCAGAATGTATTCCCTCCCACAGGAATACTGGGACGAAGACACTCTGAAGGATATTGAAAATACCCTGGGTGCGTATGTCAGATCTGCAGACCAAACAAAGCTCCAAAAATGCATTTCATACGTGCAGATCTATGTTTATATGCATATTGCAAAGGCCCTTCCGGATGCAATAAGTCTTTCTCTCGAATATTCGGAATGGATCCAGCCTCTGGATTATGAGCACATACCATTCATATGACGCAAGTGTCATGAGCACGAGCATCTTTTCCAAGACTTCCCTCTGAATAAAACCCCAAAAGATGACCTTAAGAAATATATTACCAATGTTGATGGCTTCCAAATATCTGGAAGAGCAAAACGTCACAGTTGTAAACTCTCCCCCAGGGAAAAACAAAGCTGAAATCCCCTCTACAAGCAACAACTTTGAAATTATGGCAGAGAAACCAGTGGATCGTGATGCAGAACTCAAGAAACATTCAACGGTCGAGGAGCCCTGCCCAACCAATATCAATGATCCTAATCAGCCAAGTGACCTGGAAGCCCTTCTTGCTCAGGGGAAACCTACAGGCTCTTCCGTTTTACAAGGTACCTCTTCTGTCCCAAAAGAACCTCCTCTCAAGCAATATTTGTATCCATCTCCGGATATCACTATGGATGAAGAAATGACAGAGCTTGACTTAGGAGATATTGATCTCCTAGGGATGGAGGATTCTTGTACGAGAAAAGAATTTGGATCCATCCTGCCCAACCAAATTCAGCTCCTCAAAGAATCCCTTGCTAAAGTCAAAGCTCACAATAAACTTGGAATTCATAACCTCCCCCAAAAAGACAGGAAGAAACTCCCGAGGGAGCTCAAGAAGAGAGGGAGGAAATCCGACCTGCAAAGGATCAATCTGCTAAGCACATGGATGGTGGAATCAAGGCAATATGCCCAACTAACATAATTCTTTCCCTCTCACCCCTAACTCGCAATGAATACTATATCGTGGAATTTAAGAGGAGTCAATGGTCTCTCCAAATGTCGTATGCTAAAGAGAAAAATCCTTTCTGATTTTTCCTCTATCCTTTTCATTCAAGAAACTAAGTGCTCTTATAAAACCATCAACCTTCTCATGTCCAAGCTCTCGAAAGGTTTCCAATGTTTTGCCATCGATGCCAATGGAGCTGCCAGAGGCATTTCCATAGCCTGGAACCCTTCTATTATAGCACTTGACAACTATGTTTCTACTACCCATGCTATCTCCTCCTCCTTGCACATCCTTGGCTCGAGCATCCACAGTCACCTCCTCAATTTTTACATCCTTCAGCCCCCTTCCCTCAAGTCCCAACTCCTCGACTATCTTGATTGGTTCACTTCGCACCACAGTGACTCCTCTCTCATCACTAGGGTAGAATTCAACATGATCACTGCCCTTGAGGAAAATAAAGGTGGTATTCGTTCTCTGTCCACATAATACCATCTCTTCAAAGCCTCCATAGCCAACAAAAGGCTTGTAGATATGCAACCCTCTTCTGGATTTTTCACTTGGAATAACAAAAGGGGTGGAGTTCATCAGATTTCCAAACGTCTCGATCTCTTTCTAATCTCAGAAAGCCTCACTCTGGCTGGAGGAATTATCACTTCCTCTGTTCTCTTTGCGGTCGGAATGGATCATTGGCCCATTGACTTAACGTGGCAAAGTCTTGGAGCTCACCTCCATAGGCCTTTCAAATTCGAGAAATTTTGGCTTTCTCATCCCGCCTTCTTAGACACGGTCAGTGCCTGGTGGTCTGAGATGCGCTTCGAGGGAAAATCCAAAATGGTCGTCCTTCAACAGAAACTCAAACTACTTCAAGCCAATCTCAAGCAATGGAACTACTCTACCTTTGATGACATCTTCAAGGAAAAAAAACTGATTGAAGAAGAACTTGACTCCCTCCAGCATACCATCATGAACGAAGGCCTCTCTAAGGATCACAAGCTAAAGGAAAAGGACCTCATAGACAAGCTTAACCAGCGCTGCTAATAGGAAGAAATATTGTGGAAACAAAAGTCAAGAGTTACTTGGATAAAATAGGGAGATCGAAACACTTATTTCTTTCATCGCTCCACCCTTCAACATAGAATGCACAATCGCATCACCAAGATCAAGAGGGATTCTGGAGAGGTCCTTGAAGATCATACTGAAAATGAAAATGAACTCAAAATATTCTTCCAAGATATCCTCACAGAACCTCCTAGTTCCAGATCCAATGCCATTACTCAGGTTACGCATCACATCCCCTCCATCATCACTGAGGAGCACAACGCCTCCTTGATGCAGGAATTTGAAACTGTTGTTAACCATATGGCTGAAGGTAATGCGCTTGGTCCGGATGGCTTTACCATCAAATTATTTTATCATTGCTGGGACATGATTAAGATCAAAGTTTTGGAGGGAGTGGAAGAATCCAGACGAAAGTAATGGGTTTTTCCTGCCCTCGACTCGACACACCTCTCCTTGGTTCCTAAAGAGAAAGGGGCCTCTCTCCTTGGTATGCTCTGGCCAATCTCTCTCTGTAATGTCATTTACAAGATGATCTCAAAAGTCGTTTCCAATTGTCTAAAACCCCTTTTTCCTTTTCTCATCTCCCCTGAACAAATGGGTTACGTAGAAGGAAGACCGATCCTCGATGGCATAATCCTTGCTCATGAGGTCACCCACTCCCTTAAAGTCCATTTCTCCCCTGGGATGCTCCTAAAGTTAGATCTCTCCAAAGCCTTTGAAAAACTCAGCTGGGACTTCATCCGAAAAATGTTGCTTGCCTTTGGCTTTAGCCAAGAGTGGACTCGATGGATCTCCTCCCTCTTCTCATCCGCTTTTTTCTCCATCCTAGTCAACAAATCTCCCTCCTCCACCTTCATCCCCTCTCGTGGCATCCGTGAAGGAGACCCCCTCTCTCCGTTCCTTTTCATCCTTATGGAAGAAGGCCTAGGAAGAATAATACATGTAATGATTGCTTTCGGTTCCTTACGCGGACTCTCCCTCCATGGAGGAGACCCCATTTCCTACCAACAATTTTTTGATGACAATCTCCTATTAGGTCACCCCTCCATCCAAGAAGATTGCTCCTTTCAAAAGATCCTCTATATCTTCTCGGAGGCCTCGGGCACCTCCATCAACTTGGAAAAATATCAAATTTTCTTCTTCAACATTGATGCTATATCCAAACGCAATATTTCTCACATTCTGGGTTTTGCTGCTTCCACCCTACCCATCAAGTACCGCGGGGCTCCCCTCTTGGATTCAGCCATCAAACATTCCTCCTAGAGGGAGCTCCCATAAAAAATTGAATCTTGTATCTCCTCCTAGGCCTTCCGCTCTCTCAACCTATCCTGCCGCCTTACTCTCCTCAAAGCCGTCCTCTAGTCTATGCCCCTTTATCTTTTCTTTGTTCTTGCGGCCCCCAAATCGGTTATGAAATATCTATGTAAGATACAACGATCCTTCCTTTGGGGAAAGAGTTCTCAAAACAATAGGTGGGCCCTAGTGAAATGGCAGACAGTCTGTCTTACTAAGTGTGAAGGGGGCCTCGATTTAAGAGATCCATACATAAACAATGAGGCACTTTCAGCTAAAATTTGGTGGAGGTGGGTCTCTAATAATGATCCAAAAACAACTCTTTCAACAATTAAGGGTTTTAATATAAAATTTCACCAATACTAAAATTGGATATCAAAATTTTATTAATTTTTTATTTCATATATAAAATGATTTTCTATTAAACTAATATTTTTAAATTATTTTATTAAATTTTTTAAATATTCTTTAAAGAAAAGATTATCTGATCCGGTTTAGTCCATGTTTTTACTGGTCATATGTAATTATGTCAATGTCACTCAACCCATAGGTGGGCAGGTCTATAAAGGCCTTTTTTTGAACTTTCTGCTCTATCAAAAGCTTCAGAAAGCTCTTAGATCTACAAACTCTCATGTGCATGTAACTTTTTTTGTACTATAATATATTTTCCTTATGCAGTTTACAAAAAAAAATAAACTTACCCATCGCGTGTAAAATAGAAACATAAAATCAATTGTTTTTAGGCAATACATATGCTGACATTATGTGTTTGAATGACTATATTAAGTGCATGAACATCAAGATTATGGAATGTTTCAATGTTAGTCTTAATTGTTTGAATGCGAAATTTGTCCTTAATGATTAACTTATTGAAGGTCTACAAATCATGACATAGGTCATGTCAAATTCCTTCTTCTTTTAATACCATGACAATAGGTGATGAGTAAAGGTTGATATTAAGAAGTATGACTATAGCTTCCAATAGTTTCTAAATATTCTTTACTGTTTAATTCTTCTATGCAAAAGGGTGCATATTAGGTGGTTGGTTACCTAGAACCAAAAGGATACCATGGCCATCCTTACCACATGGAGGTGGTAAGCCACAAAGTGTTACAAATACATGTTGATGTTTAGATAAGAACAACTGCAAATCTGGGGGGGGGGTTCCCACTACTTGTATGGAATTAAACTAGGTAATAATGATTGAATGGACTTTTTTCAATAACTTCTCCATACAATGAAAGCTACTAATTTTATGGATTGGATTTAAGCCCCTTGGGATTATGTTTCTATCCTTCCTTAGTGTAGCTCATATATAAATCCTTGAATTCCATGGAGACATGACCCAAAATGCGTAATCATTCTGCAACGAGAACTACATCACAACCACTATTTCAATAATAAAATGTGAGAATTGAGAAGATACTCACCCATTTGAAGTTTCACATTTTCACATCGCTAACCACATTTCATCATATCGCCATTGACTATCATAATTTGAAAAATGGGTAAGGCATGGACATAATAACATGTCTTCATCCACTCTTGTATGAATAAAATTATGGGTGTTTCCACTATCAATCAAAATAATCACCTCGTGGTTCTTGCTGCAACCAATCAAATTCAAAGTTTGGGGTGTAGAAAAACCAGATAAAGCATGGCAAGAAATTTGGGGTTCCCTCACAAGGAGTGTGTAAGGTTGTTTCTTCTTGAGTTAGAAGGTTTGTGCCTTCAGAGTTCGGTTCATAAGTTTCTTCATCTTGGATGTCTTTTGAGTGGTCTTGGGGGACATTCATGTGCAATAATACACATCTTCTAGAAGTTCCATTGTGGCCTTTAAATTTCTTAATCATTTGGCCAAAGAATACACATCTTTCAAATACTTGGTCTTGAGTACCATTAAAACTATGTTGAAGCAAAAATATATATATCTATATATTATGTGATTTTTTTTTTGGAATATTTGTTTCCATATCTCTTGACCTATTTTAAATATAGTTGTAAAGTAGGAATTTAATTGTCTATATGTTTTATGGAGACCTATTTCAATAAATTATAAATCTCATTTATGTGGTAATTGAAACATAGTTACAAGACAAAAATAACTTTTAATCCAAAACAACTCTTTCAACAATTAAGGGTTTTAATATAAAATTTCACCAATACTAAAATTGGATATCAAAATTTTATTAATTTTTTATTTCATATATAAAATTATTTTCTATTAAACTAATATTTTTAAATTATTTTATTAAATTTTTTAAATATTCTTTAAAGAAAAGATTATCGTTCTCAAATCAATAGTTTAATTTTTTTTAGAATGCCAATACTTATTATTTTAGCTAGAGAATCAAGGTATTACTAGAAATATAATCATTACAATCTTCCCAACTACCCAAGCTACAACTAATGAACCAAATCAATAATTTAATTTATTTGTAACGTATATATACTTTTTTAAAAATTGATAAAACTTAAATTTATTTAAAGTGAAATTTTGACCAAAACTATTCTCCAAATAAGAATATTCACTACAATACAATTAACCTACATGTTCAAACAGCCAAACCCGATCTCATGCCGAAAACATGGACCAAAGAAGGTGCATATAAGATAAGGTTGGAATATTTTAAACAGCCAAACCCGATCTCATGCCGAAAACATGGACCAAAGAAGGTGCATATAAGATAAGGTTGGAATATTTTAAGCCTTAAATGATTAAAGGTCGATTAATTTAAAAGTAGGTTGATGGTGTCTTTACATCCTTACCTTTATAGCAAAACACAAATTTTTAATTATAAATGAGATGAAAAGGTACCTACTTCTTATAACATCTTAATATTATTTTAGGAGAAGATACAGAATTGTGGACACGGTGTAAGGAAATCAGGGAACATGATTTTGGTATTTTCTGTAATATTAAGGGGTTGACTTATTATTATATATTTATAAATTATAATTTTATATTTGAATATGGTGAATTTATTTAATATTTTTTTTAAGTATGTTTGAAAAATTTTGGTAATCATAAGAAAAATAAAATATTAAGCGTACTGTTTACCAATTAAATTTAAAAAAAGGAGAGATAGAGAATTTAGGAGTTTGGTTTGTTTACCAATTAAATTAAAAAAAAATAAAAAATAGAGAATTTAGGAGTTTGGTTTCACAGAAAAGGACACAATTGTCTTTATTCAGCTCGCCGGTCGGAGAGAAGCTGTGTAAACAAAGGATGGAAGGAGAAAAAGGAGGAAGCCTGTAGTAAATTATTTATTTAAATTTATATATTTATAAATTAGATATGACATTTTAAAATGGATTTAATTTATATAATTTTTTAAATATAACAAGGAGAAATTGATAATTATATTGGCGAAATAAATGGTTAGGAATATAATATAAAGTATATTAATTAGTTTAAAAATAATTTAAAGTGAGATAAAGAATCAAAATATTAATATTAATTAGTTTAAACATAATTTAAAGTGAGATAAAGAATCAAAATATTATTTAAAGTAAATATAAAATAATGGTATATCAATTGGGTTTAGTTTTAATAGTTATGAAATGGAGTATTATCCTCTCTACTTAGATTTTATTTTTATGTAAAATGATATGATAAACATATTATCATATAATGTATGCATGTTATATTCACATCTAATTGTATAAATCATAAATGAGTAATCCATATAAAAACTAACTAGATATTTTCTAGAGGGCGATATTACTATAATTGTGTGGATAATGTACACTTATGTGTCTCTAATATATATAATAATATATTAACTAATTTGTCAATGTTGACAATAATGCCTAACATCATAGGAGCATCGAGTATGATTTTTTTTTGGTGAAAAAAAGGAAGTTCAAGTGAGGCATGCAATAGAGACAATTAGACAAGAGGATTGACTCCAAAGCCTCTTGCTTGAAACTCAAAGCACTCAACTACTCGAGCTACCCCATTAGGCTAAAACATGCACACATATATAAACCAATATAAATTCATTTTAACCTTGAATCTATCAAACATCAAAATGGATAAAATCTTTTGACACACAATCATTTCCTCAAGTTTTTACACTATCAAAAAGGTTTGCATCTCAATGTAATCTCACTTTTCATCTCAATGTAATCTCACTACGCTAAAACATGCACACATATATAAACCAATATAGATTCATTTTAACCTTGAATCTATCAAACATCAAAATGGATCAAATCTTTTGACACTCAATCATTTCCTCAAGTTTTTACACTATCAAAAAGGTTTGCATCTCAATGCAATCTCACTTTTCATCCTTTGGATATTTTGAACCTAATGGCGAGAGTCAAGTTATATGAATAACCTTGTATTTTAATGGTGTAATTATGCTAGTTTGAATTCCTAGTGCGGAGTTCAAGGCCAAAGTGCTACTAGTGAATGTCTAGGCATGTATTTTCGATTAATATGCTTTCAAGGTACAATGAGGTAGACTTGCCATTGTATTTTCAATATATATAAATATTATTTTGAAATTAATATAAAAGGTCCAAGGATGGTTGTGAGATCACAAGTAGGGTGATGATTCCACCAGAGGGAAAGAGGAAAGGGGATCAAAGGGGCTAATAAGTAATTTTGAAATGCCAAAGTCTCCTAGCCTTCATCCTTTTACCATAGGCCTTCATCTACCTTCCATAGTTATGAGAGCATATGGTTCAATACAAATCATGAGAAGTGTTAGGGACTCCATCTCTATTGAGATTTGAATCTCCTAGAAAATCGAATTATCTATTTTCTCGCACCTTTTCTTCATGCATTTGAATTGACCTATCTATTGGCTCATTTTGAACACAACATCCTATTCCATTCATTCTCATTCAATTTCCATGGGAACTTGATTCACTAATTACAACCATTCACTCATGCAAGCCTTAGTTATACTATCACGTTGAAGACCATGGTTGGAAATATGTGAGGCATTAAGGAGAGCTAAAAGAGAATGCAATGAATCTGGGATAGAGATGGAACATTCTAGAGGAGCATAGAGGTTGGGTTGATAGGAAACTATACCCACTTCCTTGTATATTGTTGATCATTGAGTTCTCAATAGCCATGGCTAAACTCTATTGTGTTATCTTGAAGGCAAACAACAAGTTGGACTCCTTTTGCATACTATGAAGAACACTGAAGGGAAGAACACCTCTAAAGTGTTATCTTTCTTGTGTTGAGTGGGGTAGTGAAGTGAGTGGCATGGATGGGTTGGCTAGATGGTTACTTGGAGAGTTTTGTGGTGAATTTGATTGTTGATCATGAGAAAAATTGGGGTTGGGTGAGATACGTGAGTGTCCTAGACAAGTTTCCTTGATCCTAGTGGTGTCACATACCCCAATTTTGTAAAAATTATGTAATTATTTTATTATATTCCTGAGACATTATGTTAAATTTAATGCTAAGTAGGAATTGATGACTCAGCAGAGTCACGAGAAATGGAATGTAATTCAGAATATTTTATTATTAATAAATAAATTATGGAGACAACAACATGGGAGAGCTATTAAAAAGAGGTTACTGGTCAAACTGGTGGATGGAACTAGGTTAAAAGGCAAAAGACAAGTGGCAGCATCCTCAAACACTTCCTAAGTTGCAGGTGGCAACTTCCCTATATTTGGGGTCATGATTCCCCAAGGAAGTGGAATCAGAGCAGGTGGCTCATTAATGACAGTTAACCCAACAAAGACCTAGGCAATCTTTTAAATAGTACTCAATGAACAGAGCTGAGGGTTCGAATTGTTCTGGAGGGAGAATGCATTCAGGTGAATGTTATTCAGGAGTCCCATTGAGGAAGAGGGAAATATACAGTAAGGAAGTTGTTTGAGAGGAATGCTGTAGTAACTTGGTTCCATTATAGCTGTTTGGGCTGAGAGAATTACTTGCTGCACCTAGTTCCAGCCAGGGAGACCAAAGCAAGCTCGGGGGTCCTGAGAAGTGTTGTCTGGGAACTCTCCAGGATTTGGTAGGGAGGAACAGCCTCCCATTGCTGTTGTTGTCCACAGAAACAGGTTTTGCCATTGATTTCATTATGTGTATTAAAGATGAATGAATGCATGTGGTGTTTATTTTCTTTATGTCTGAAGAGTAATTAGTTAGTAAAGTTAGTATCTCAGAATAACAATAGTTAGATTTGGTAGAGTTATTGTGTTTTTCAGCATATCTTAGTAAGAATTAATGTAGTTAAGGTATTACTAATATTGTGTTTATAATGTTTACAATATAAAACTAACACAGTAAGTAATAATTTATTATTACAATTATAAACCTGGTAATTATAATGGACAAATAGATAAGCAAGGTCTAAGTATACAGTATTTAATCTCTGTGTTTACAAACTCGATTAAACAACCATAGGAGACAGAAATAAAACACAATCAATGAAATTACAGTATTGTTATCATTATCGAAACAATTCAGAAGGGTTGTAGCTATAATTCGAAAAGCTATATCAGGGTACAAACCCTAGTCAAAAGTTAACCAGTATCCATCTATTAATTAAATTAATACACAAACCCTAGTTAACAAGTTATCTAGTCATTACCTATCAAACAAAACATTGTGCAGAAACCCTAACAGAAAATCATCACAAAGAATTTATTCACAGTTAAATAAACTAGTTATTGTATTAAAAACAGAAGAGTAACAGAACAATATCTAGCTCGATATTGAGCTTAAACGGTACAGCATTTTTCCTTCCTTAAACTTTCTTTTTACCCCGCATAGAATCATAATCGAAATGACAGAACAAGCAATCAAATTGAATCACAACTGTAAACTAGTTAGAGTCAAACCCTGCCAGCCCAGTTTAAACAAACGAGAGAAATTCTCAGTTTACAGGTGCACATCTCCATAACCTAAAGATTTTAACAGTTTTAAATAACCTAGTTATCGTTTTTACAAACAAAAGGAATAGCAGATCCATATTTAACTCCGTATCGAGTTTAAATATTATAGTAATAACTTTCACTTGACTCTCTCTTTCCGACAGAGTCATAATCGTAACAATAGAATAAGCAACTAAACAAATCACGACTGTGGAGTTCGAATTGAACCCTATCCTCCCAGTTTTTCAAATAAAATAAATACTAAGGTTTCAGACAATGATTTCACCTACGGCCGCAGCTCAGATTCATAATATAAGCAGTTATAAAGACATAGAAATTAAAAATATACGTGTTAAACAAGCTCAAAGATACAGTAGAGCTTTATAATAAATTATATTACCAACACACCTGGCAGAAACCCTGAACCAATTCAGATTTCAGAACAGGAAACCAGTTTTTGAAAGCCAAACCTCACCTACAGGCAGGCTCATGATTCTTACCAGCTATCTAAACATATACACCATATTTCATCTACAAGAAATCCATCCACACGAAAGTAAATCTAGTAATTACAAAAATGAACCGAAGCCGTAACATCCTATTACAACCTAGGGTTAAACCCGTAGGATTTCACTTAGCACACAATTAAAAGATTGAGCAGAACGGTTGTAACCACAGAGTTACTCATTCCAAGTTCAAACCCTAACCATCCTAAAAACCAACAAGGAGGAAACGCCATGGTGAAAACCAGGCTTACCAGGTTAAACAACCAACTGCCGAAGCTCGAAGTCATCCACGCTGCAAGCAGAGTTAGGGCCTGCAATGAAAGAAGTATATTTAGTTAACACTTAAATGTTGTTGGTTGAGCTTAAAACAAATTCTTGTAATCAGAAAACGAAGAAGAAATTCTTGTAGCTTACCGGTGATTTGAATGAAGTGCAAATACAGTAGATAGTCTGATAGCCACGAGTCGAAGAAGTATAAACCCCACCATTAGCACGAAGCACGAACTGGCAGAAGCAAAAGGGTGTCTGTCACGATGGAAGCCTGGGCAGAAGCAAGTCGAAAGATACACTCATGCCATGACCTGTTTAGCGACGATAGCAAAGGTAAACTCTAGGTGGGTAATAAACTTATAGTTGCCAATAGTAAGTTATAAAGGCTTCCAGACGATACAATGGACAAGCACAAAGAACAGTAGCTGCACGGGAGCTGCTACCAACAGCGCCTCAGCAGAACTCAGACCAGGAGGGTTCATAGAGTGACCGAGCCCGAAGGCAAAGGAAAAATGATAAGTAGGGTTTGGTCAATGGTTTAATATCACAAATGCGTGGCCCTGGAACAACCACGTAGCTGTTAATAATTTCATGCAAGTGGGTCGAGGTGCTATAGTCTTACAACGAGATTCCCCATCAACTAATACCAAATACAAATCATAGCATGGATATTCTATTATGGTCGCAACACCATAATGTAAACCACCATATATTTCTTATTAAAAGCAATGCCTTCAAACTTTGCATAGTGAACATTCATACCTTGCCCTACAAACAATAAAATCATGCATTGTCAATAATGATCAAGATTACGATGAGATTCTCATTATTGTTTGTTAAATAAAAATCAAATCATGGGTAAAACAGAATTATTGCATGGTTATTCATAATGGTAGCAACACCATAGTTCACATGTCATCCTTTTTACAAACAAAACTTTAGAATAATGCCTTTAAATCTTGCATAGTATTGGTTAGAACTTGGATTTATTAAACCATGCAATATAAACATCGCTCAAAAATTCAGTCTTGAAGTGTTCTAGACATAGAGAAAATTTATTGCATTACAAAAGTTATAAGTATAAGGGTGTAATGTAAGGTATAAGTGGTTCATAACAACTTCTCATTATTTTTCCATATACCCTAGCCTCATGGGAAGAGACAATAGATATTGCATCTCTTTTAAGTCTTTAAGATAGTGAAGTGGTGTTTGGAATAGTAATTTACAATTCTATTACAATAATACCAATTGCTATGGCTCTGCACAGATGTTACAGGACTTGCCATTTCCTTCTTTAGGTGACTTAAACTTGTAAGATTTAAGTTACTTAATTCACAATTTTGGATTAGGGTTACTCTAGTTCCTTTCAATTGTTGTTACAATATAATCACAATCTCTTAGTTGTTTCAGATTCCTTATAACAAGCAAACTCTGTCATCCTTAATGCTCGATGAGTTTACTCAAGATAGCTTATAATTCCTAATCCATTGTCAATCATAGACATAAGAATAATTTATCAATCCATACAAACCCTGAGATGTTAAGAGGAGACATGTAACTGACAGAATATCTTGCAATTGCTAGAAACAAGCAAATTATATATTGACCACTCCAGATCCTGTACAATTGCAGTTGCAAATCAAAATATTTTCTAACATAAAAACTCAATATCATGCGATAACAATGAGCAAGTAAAAATGGTCTGAGTATGGTCACCCAGTTGTCTTTTACAGTGTCAGTTATGAAGTATATTTGCATTACAGTAATAACATCAAAGAACAATTACTCCATAGAGTTAGTTAACTCATTTATTCTCAAGGAACATAACTACCATATGTTCTAGTAAATTCTAATTCTCTAACAGTAAGATCTTGAGGAGGTCATAGGAAGAATGCTACCTTTAAACACTTGATAACCTGGTTAGCATGCTTAGAATTTTTACTGAATGTTTTGGTACAGCTATTTGACTTATAATACTTTAAAGATTATGTGCAGCGACCCGAACATTACCTGTATATCTATAAGAGAAAGAAAATCTGTTGCATTAGCTCGGAAGCTAAGTAAGCCCAGTTTGTCATGGCAATGATCCAGGTGGATATTGGTGGCCAACCACCTTTCCAACTGGCTCAAAACAGTTTTATGGCAATTTTGGTATTGTACTATTTTTAGCAATTTTTCGAGTCCTGAACTTCCGGGGCCGTTTTGAGGCCCTAAACGACCTTTTTTGGAAATTCGGGGGGCCAAATGGTTGCCTCCTGAACTTCCAGGGCCGTTGAGTCCGAAGCGCCTGGCCATGCCGACAACGCCGCACCCACAAACCTACACCATTGGATGGGTCCGCAAGGGAAGCGATCTCCGCGTCAGCCAACAGTGCCGATTGCCATACGACATCAAGCCCTTCAAGGACGAGGTATTGTGTGATGTTGCTCCTCTCGAAGTTTCAGATGTTCTTTTGGGACAACCTTATTTATCGAAACGTCATGCTGTATATGAGTCTAGGCCTCGTAGTGTTATTATTTCTTTGAACAGGAAATTGTACAGGATACCCGAGGCAGTCCCTCCTAGTGCTATTTCCTTGATCTCTGCCAAGCAATGAAGGAAGGTCATCTCTCAGACCGGGAAATTTGTCTTCTTAGTGATTCGCTCTCAGAGTGAAAGAAAGATCGCAGCCACATCCCAGGCCTCCATGACCGATCTATCCACACAACAGAAGCAAGTGGATAAGGTGGTGGAAGGATACTCAGATATCTTCTTCTCTCCGACCGGGGTACCTCTGCACTGCCAAGTCAAGTATCCCATCGATCTGACCCCAGGCGCACCGCTACCCAATGGGCCAGTCTATCGTCGCTCTCTTTTGGAAAATGAGGATATCAAGAGGCAGATCCAAGAATTGCTCCACAAAGGGCACATCCGTCCCAGTTCATCACCTTGTGGGAGCCCAATCGTGCTGGTGCAGAAGAAAGATGGGACCTGGAGACTCTGCATTGATTACCGGGCCCTGAATAAAATCATAGTCCGCAACCCGTACCCGATTCCCCGAATCGACGACCTCCTTGATCAGCTCACAGGGGCCAAATACTTCAGTAAGATTGATCTGAAATCTGGCTACCACCAGGTCCCAATAGAACAGACAGATGTATGGAAGACTGCCTTCAAGTCAAAAGAAGGTCTTTTTGAATGGTTGGTCATGCCTTTTTGTTTGACAAATTCTCCAGCAAATTTTATGAGGATGATGGACGATATCCTACGACCTTTCACCAACAATTTTTTAGTGGTGTATCTGGATGACATCCTCATCTACAGCAAGACTTGGGAGGAACACTTGCAGCATATTCAGCAGGTTCTGCACACCCTGCGGAAGCACAAACTATATGCAAACTTGGAAAAATGCTCCTTCGGCATGGAAAGGGTCCATTACTTAGGCTGCATCGTTGATCAACATGGTGTGCATGTGGATCCAGCCAAGATCCAGGTCATCGGTGTGGCCAGCCCCAACCACACTCACTGAACTTCGGAGCTTCTTGGGCCTCGCCAATTTCTATCGTCGATTCGTGCTGGGATTCTATCATATCGCATGGGTCCTCAGCCAAGTGACCAGGGGTGGTGGTAAGGCAAAATTTGTGTGGGGCTTGTCCCAACAACAAGCCTTCGATGACTTGAAGAAGCGTTTGTGCCCATCACCGGTACTCTCATTACCGAACCTGCAACATCCCTTTGAGATCGAGATAGATGCTTCAGATTATGCTGTGGGTGCCGTTCTCACTCAACACGGCCACCCCGTGGCATATCATAGTGAGACACTCTCAGATGCTATCCACAAGTACCCTACCTACGACAAAGAAATGTACTCCATTGTACAAGCCTGCCGCCAGTGGAGACATTACATTCTTGGGAAGGAGACAGTCATCCACACTGATCACAAGCCACTATAGTTCATGCAGACCCAAGGAAAGTTGCAGAATGACCGCCATCAGAAATGGTCAACATATTTACAGTAGTTCCACCTCAACATCAAATACAAAACAGGGAGTACCAACCGAATTGCTGACTGCCTCAGTCGACCTCCAGTCGCGTCACTTACCATGGTGTTAGACTCTTGTGGCCATGAGACCTCCGGATAGCCCCACCTCTACGAGACAGACCCTGACTTTTCTGCCACCTATCAAATGTTGGGAACCAACTCAGTGGTTGCTAATTTCCATCTTCAGGACGGGTTGTTGTGTCGTCTGGGCCATCTCTGCATTCCATCAAGCGAGTGCGCGAAGCTGATTTGGGAAGCTCACTACAGTCGGGTGGCAGGACACTTTGGCGTCGAAAAGACAGTGGCAGTGTTGCAGAAACATTTCTACTGGCCGAAACTTCGACAGGATGTCGGTAAGTATATCAGGTCTTCCACCGCTTGCGCCATTGCCAAACCGACCACTAAGAAACAGGGCCTATACACCGCTCTACCTACTCCTGACAGACCGTGGGAATCCATCTCAATGGACTACATGTCGGGCCTCCCGTCCACCAAGAGGGGAAATGATTGTGTTTTCGTGGTTGTTGATCGCTTTTCCAAGATGGCAATTCTAGCCGCTTGCAGGAAGAACATCACAGCAGAAGCCACTGCCAAGCTCTTCTTTGAACGAGTATGGGTACATTTTGGGATCCCACAGACCATTATCTCAGACCGTGACAGTCGATTCCTCAGCTCATTCTGGTCATGCCTCTGGTTGCTGCTGGATACCAAGCTCACCAAATCCACTTCCTTCCACCCCCAGACCGATGGACAAACGGAGGTTGTCAACTCGATGGGTGTACATATCCTGCGCATGTACAATTCAACACACCCCCGCACATGGGATGAGAGTCTCCTCTATGTCCAACATAGCTACAACCGAGCCCTGCATAGCTCAACTGGCCACAGCCCCTTTCAGGTGGGGTTGGGATTCCAACCATTGGGCCCCATGGATGTTGCACTTCCCCTTGTGACCACCTCGGCCGACTCGTCCCCAGAAGCTGACAAAGTCGCCCGGTTCATTGAACAGATCCAGCATATCCGCCAATAGGTTCAGGATATTCTACAGAAGTCTAATGCCAAGTACAAGCAGCGCCATGATCAACATCGGGTGCCACACAAGTTTCAGGTGGGCGAAAAAGTTTGGTTGCATTTGCAGAAAGAACGCCTTACGGGGCCCCATTGAAAGCTTTGCCCACTCTATTATGGGCCATACACCATCACCATGGCAGTGGGTGACAATGCTTTTGAGCTCAACATTCCCCCCTTCCTTGGCCTGCATCCAGTCTTCAACATGGCTCTCCTTCGACCATATTTCCCACCACTATTAGACACCTCCGAGATAGCAGAGAATTTGACACCAACAGAGCTCAACCCTTACTGCCTACAACAAGCATCCACTGATCATATTGTAGACACACAGATCAAGGGCACTCGACATCAAAGGATCTAGCTTTATTGAGTTGTCAAAGCAGGGCAACTCCAGCACCAAGGCAAGTGGCTCACCCGAGGCCAAATTCAGCAGAAATTCCCTCATCTGATGGGGGAACTCAATGCAATGGAGACCATTGCTTCCTAAGTAGGGAGGATTGATCCAGGTGGATATTGGTGGCCACCCACCTTTCCAACTGGCTCAAAATAGTTTTATGGCAATTTTGGTATTGTACTATTTTTAGCAGTTTCTCGGGTCCTGAACTTTCGGGTCGTTTTGAGGCCCTAAACGACCTTTTTTGGCAATTCGGGGGGCCAGATGGGGCCGTTTTCAGGCATCCATCTGGCCTAGTCGAAAGTTGTAAATCTCGGATAGACCTTTCCAAAGGGCTACCGAGCACCCCAAACGGAGATCGTATGCAAAAGTTACGACCCCGGGAAGTTGATGTACTAACTTACCCAAACGGGGCCCACATGACTTTTGGCGCTTCATCTCCTAGGGTTAGGTTTTTGGATGTCTAGGGTTTTGGACATTCCCGTTTATTGTAAAAGGCCTTGGGAGCCTCATTGTAACCATCTTCTTGTGAAATGAACGCAGCCGTCACATCTCTTCTCAGAGATAAGCCGCCACCATTCCAGCAAGCTTGTTTTCCGCTGCATTTTACAGTTCTAGCTTATTTCCTTATTGAATAGAAAACCAGTTTTACTGTATCTCTGTTATTTTGTGTTAAGCATCTGATAATAATCTGTATTCATTTCGTTCTTCTCATAAAATCCGGATCAGTGGTATCAGAGCGGTCTGCTCCTCGTCGTCTTAATGCATGTCCCCAACGAGGTCAGGGTACAAAGAATTGGGTCTCGAGCTTGTTTCTCTTGAGGACAAAAGCTCTCGCACGCCCAAGCGACCTCTCACGGCAGGAGAAAAGAAAGATGACGGGACAGGAGATCCTATCAAAATGTTGCTTGAGGAAGCCCTCACGCAGCAGAGGAACGAGATGATGGATAATTTCGCGCAAATCCTTCGGCGACTACCAACAAGCGACGCATCTTCCTCGAGCGGAGGCGCCACCCCCTTCAAGGTACAAATCAACTTCGATATCCCTATATTTGAAGGACAGATAGACGCAGATGTTGTAGATAAGTGGCTGAATCTACTAGAAGGGTATTTTTCTGTCCATAACTTTTCGAATAAAGAAAAGATTACTTTTGCACTCCTCAAAGCCGTTCCCCATGTCAAATATTGGTGGGAAACATTCTGCAAGCAAAAGGACACGGAAGAAGCCTCATCATTTTCAGTCATGGCCACCTGGGAATCCTTCAGGGATGCTATTAAGGAACAATACTACCCTGTTGGAAGTTATGACGACTTGTATACCAAATGGACCACACTGCGACAAGAAAGAGACCAAGCAGTGCCAGAGTTCACAAATATCTTCCATACCTTGAGCACCAAGCTGGGTATCAAAGATTCAGAGCGACATCTGGTGCTCAAGTATCACGGTGGTTTGCATAGATACATCCAGACCGAAATGGAATTTCTAGACATCTCTTCCTTGGGCGCGGCCTACCGATATGCCGTTAAAATCGAGCAGAAGCTCAAACAAAAGATGTGGTAATTTGGGCCTGGGAACCCTTCACAACAAAAGACAGGATAGGGCGGCCCCAACCCACAGAATAAAGGGCAGAGCAAAGATGGACAGTATCAGGACAACCAGTCCAAGCCACAAGCAAAGAAGGACACCGAAAAAACAAAGAAAGATACCGGGAAGTGGTGTGACTTCCATAAGAGCCCTTGGCATAACACTGCTGATTGCCGCTCAAAGCAGTCGCTGGTGGTCGAAGTGAAAGCATCTGAATCAGATGCGGGTTCTGACTCTGAGTCCGAACCAGAAAGGGGAAGAAGGATGATTGACGTGGAACCCAGTGCAACCATTGCTACCACCAAGCTCCAGCCTGATGAACCAGACGAGCTAGAAGAAGGAGAACGCCTCTTCCATTCACAGATGTGGGTAAAAGGCACCCCGCTGCACTTCATCGTTGATAGCGGTAGCCAGAAGAATCTCATCTCAGCAGAGGTCGTCAAGCGCCTGGCCCTGCCCACAATGCCGCACCCACAACCCTACACCATTGGATGGCTCCGCAAGGGAAGCGATCTCTGCGTCAGCCAACAGTGCCGACTGCCATACGACATCAAGCCCTTCAAGGACGAGGTATTGTGTGATGTTGCTCCTCTCGAAGTTTCAGATGTTCTTTTGGGACAACCTTATTTATGGAAACGTCATGCTGTATATGAGTCTAGGCCTCGTAGTGTTATTATTTCTTTGAACATGAAATTGTACAGGATACCCGAGGCAGTCCCTCCTAGTGCTATTTCCTTGATCTCTGCCAAGCAATGCAGGAAGGTCATCTCTCAGACCAGGAAATTTGTCTTCTTGGTGATTCGCTCTCAGAGTGAAAGAAAGATCGCAGCCACATCCCAGGCCTCCATGACCGATCTATCCACACAACAGAAGCAAGTGGATAAGGTGGTGGAAGGATACTCAGATATCTTCTCCTCTCCGATCGGGCTACCTCTGCACTGCCAGGTCAAGCATCCCATCGATCTGACCCCAGGCGCACCGCTACCCCATGGGCCAGTCTATCGCCGCTCTCTGTTGGAAAACGAGGAGATCAAGAGGCAGATCCAAGAATTGCTCCACAAAGGGCACATCCGTCCCAGTTCATCACCTTGTGGGAGCCCAATCGTGCTGGTGTAGAAGAAAGATGGGACCTGGTGACTCTGCATTGATTACCGGGCCCTAAATAAAATCACACTCCGCAACTCGTACCCGATTCCCTGAATCGACGACCTCCTTGATCAGCTCACGGGCGCCAAATACTTCAGTAAGATTGATCTGAAATCTGGCTACCACCAGGTCCCAATAGAACAGACATATGTATGGAAGAGTACCTTCAAGTCAAAAGAAGGTCTTTTTGAATGGTTGGTCATGCCTTTTGGTTTGACAAATGCTCAGCAACTTTTATGAGGATGATGGATGATATCCTACGACCTTTCACCAACAATTTTGTAGTGGTGTATCTGGATGACATCCTCATCTACAACAAGACTTGGGAGGAACACTTGCAGCATATTCAGCAGGTTTTGCACACCCTGCGGAAGCACAAACTATATGCAAACTTGGAAAAATGCTCCTTCGGCATGGACAGGGTCCATTACTTAGGCTACATCGTTGATCGACATGGTGTGCATGTGGATCCAGCCAAGATCCAGGTCATCCGTGACTGGCCAGCCCCAACCACACTCACTGAACTTCGGAGCTTCTTGGGCCTCGCCAATTTCTATCGTCGATTCGTGCTGGGATTCTCTCATATCGCATGGGCCCTCAGCCAAGTGACCAGGGGTGGTGGTAAGGCAAAATTTGTGTGGGGCCTGTCCCAACAACAAGCCTTCGATGACTTGAAGAAGCGTTTGTGCTCATCACCGGTACTCTCATTACCGAACCTGCAACATCCCTTTGAGATCGAGACAGATGCTTCAAATTATGCTGTGGGCGTCGTTCTCACTCAACACGGCCACCCCGTGGCATATCATAGTGAGACACTCTCAGATGCTGTCCGCAAGTACCCTACCTACGACAAATAAATGTACTCCATTGTACAAGCCTGCCACCAGTGGAGACATTACATTCTTGGGAAGGAGACATTCATCCACACTGATCACAAGCCACTACAGTACATCTAGACCGAAGGAAAGTTGCAGAATGACCGCCATCAGAAATGGTCAACATATTTACAGCAGTTCCACCTCAACATCAAATACAAAACAGGGAGTACCAACCGAGTTGCTGACTGCCTCAGTCGACCTCCAGTCGTGGCACTTACCACGGTGCTAGACTCTTGTGGCCATGAGACCTCCGGATGGCCCCACCTCTACGAGACAGACCCTAACTTTTTTTCCACCTATCAAATGTTGGGCACCAACTCAGTGGTTGCTAATTTCCATCTGCAGGATGGGTTGTTGTGTCGTCCGGGCCATCTCTGCGTTCCATCAAGCGAGCACGTGAAGCTGATTTGGGAAGCTCACTACAGTCGGGTGGCAGGACACTTTGGCATTGAAAAGACAGTGGCAGTGTTGCAGAAACATTTCTACTGGCCGAAACTTCGACAGGATGTCGGCAAGTATATCAGGTCCTGCACCGCTTGCACCATTGCCAAACCGACCACTAAGAAACAGGGCCTATACACCCCTCTGCCTACTCCTGACAGGCCGTGGGAATCCATCTCAATGGACTACATGTCGGGCCTCCCGTCCACCAAGAGGGGAAATGACTGTGTTTTCGTGGTTGTTGATCGCTTTTCCAAGATGGCGATTCTAGCCGCTTGCAATAAGAACATCACAACAGAAGCCACTGCGAAGCTCTTCTTTGAACGAGTATGGGTACATTTTGGGATCCCACAGACCATTATCTCAGACTGTGACAGTCGGTTCCTCAGCTCATTCTGGTCAAGCCTCTGGTTGCTGCTGGATACCAAGCTCACCAAATCCACTTCCTTCCACCCCCAGACCGATGGACAAACGGAGGTCGTCAACCGGATGGTCATACATATCCTGCGCATGTACAATTCAACACACCCCCGCACATGGGATGAGAGTCTCCCCTATGTCCAACATAGCTACAACCGAGCCATGCATAGCTCAACTGGCCACAACCCCTTTCAGGTGGGGTTGGAATTCCAACCATTGGGCCCCATGGATGTTGCACTTCCCCTTGCGACCACCTCGGCCGACTCGTCTCCAGAAGATGACAAAGCCGCCCGGTTCATTGAACGGATCCAGCATATCTGCCGACAGGTTCAGGATATTCTACAGAAGTCTAATGCCAAGTACAAGTAGCGCCATGATCAACATCGGGTGCCACACAAGTTTCAGGTGGGCGACAAAGTTTGGTTGCATTTGCAGAAAGAACACCTTACGGGGCCCCATCGAAAGCTTCGCCCACTCTGTTATTGGCCGTACACCATCACCAAGGCGGTAGGTGACAATGCTTTTGAGCTCAACATTCCCCCCTTCCTTGACCTGCATCCAGTCTTCAACGTGGCTCTCCTTCGACCATATTTCCCACCACTATTAGACACCTCCGAGATAGCAGAGAAGTTGACACCAACAGAGCTCAACCCTTACTGCCTACAACAAGCATCCAGTGATCATATTGCAGACACACAGATCAAGGGCACTCGACATCAAAGGATCCAACTTTATCGAGTTGTCAAAGTAGGGCAGCTCCTGCACCAAGGCAAGTGGCTCACCCGAGGCCAAATTCAGCATAAATTTCCTCATCTGATGGGGGAACTCAACACAATGGATACCATTGCTTCCTAAGGAGGGAGGATTGATCCAGGTGGATATTGGTGTCCACCCACCTTTCCAACTGGCTCAAAACAGTTTTATGGCAATTTTGGTATTGTACTATTTTTAGCAGTTTTTCCGGTCCTGAACTTCCGGGGCCGTTTTGAGGCCCTAAACGACCTTTTTTGGCAATTCGGAGGGCCAGATGGCTGCCTCCATCATACATCTAGTTGTAGTCGAAAGTTGTAAATCTCGGATAGACCTTTCCAACGGGCTACCGAGCGCCCCAAACGGAGATCGTATGCAAAAGTTACGACCCCGGGAAGTTGATGTACTAACTTACCCAAACGGGGCCCACATGACTTTTGGCGCTTCATCTCCCAGGGTTAGGTTTTTGGATGTCTAGGGTTTTTGACATTCCCGTTTATTGTAAAAGGCCTTGGGAGCCTCATTGTAACCATCTTCTTGCGAAATGAGTGCAGCCGTCACATCTCTTCTCAGAGATAAGCCGCCACCATTCCAGTAAGCTTGTTTTCCGCTGCATTTTACAGTTCTAGCTTATTTCCTTATTGAATAGAAAACCAGTTTTACTGTATCTCTCTTATTTTGTGTTAAGCATCTGATAATAATCTGTATTCATTTCGTTCTGCTCATAAAATCCGGATCAGGAAATTCCCCCTTGTGGTTGCAAAACAGAAAAACAATCAGTAAATGTAAAGAAACTCATATTAAAATTTAGATATAACAAAAGATCATTCAGACATAATTATGATCATTTAAGCTAATCAAACAGTTAAATGAATGCATTTAATAATATTACATGCTATTTTAAAAATTTTAATTTTTTTTGGAAATTTTGGGTTTTGACAAGTGGCCCCATAGGGCATCTTGGCAATGGAATCCATGATGGATTTCCTACGATTGGGTCAAAAATTCCTCACCATCATTTAGTTTCCATGGACCAACTTGTTTAAAGATAAGTGTTCCATCTAGGTTTAGAATTCCTATTTATAATTTTTCTAATAAGCTCATGTTTTCTTATGCATGAATTGGAATGACATGCATGGTTGTATGATGATTTCATTCTTAGTTTTACATTCTTGAATTTCTACATGGTTTAACGAATTGATGGAAGAATATCAATAATTCCTTAGAATTTATTTGTTACATGCATTCAAAATGTTGGTTTCAGTTGCATTCAAGTTTTATATATGTGTGTGCTACCTACATTTGTAGGATGCATGCAGCCTTTGTATTTTGAACTGCCTTAGTGAATTTTTGTTTGAATGTATGTCATGACTTTGGCATTGGATAGTACATTCGATGCTAGTTGGCAATAGTCAAGTTTAGTTTGAAATGTGTATCCATATTGACATCGTCGTTGCGTGACAAAAACCAATGTGGAGTCGAGCCTTTGAGTCTTCTATGACCAAATGTCATTTAGAGCTTACAAGCCTATTGTTGAGTATAGGGCCTTCATTTGTAATTGGATTTTTCTTTGATTGGGTGGAAGCCTTGTTGTATATTCAAAGTGTTAACTTTGAATGGTAGTTGATATGGCATTTTTTGGTATTAATCTTTGAAGAATCTGGCTTTTATGAAAACTTGGTAAGTGGTATCAAAGATCACTTCAAAGTCTTAAACAATGTAATTGAAAACTAGATTCCAATCTCCAAATCCACAAGATGCATGCCATGCATCTAGGTGATTCACCACTTTGAAGGGCATCGGGTGCTTTAAATCCATGCAAATCCATGCTCCAAAATGAATATGGATTGTTGATCGTCTAAACCCTTTGAAAGTAATTAGATCTATATATTGTCGGCTCTTGAAAATTTGTTCAAAGGATTAAAAATTTGAACTTTTGAATAGGCCTTATAGTTAATCAACGAAGTTTGAAAGTTGTTCTTTTGAAATGTATCAATAGTTCATCAAGGGATTTCAAAAGAAGATGGATCAAACTTTTGAATAAGGCCAATACTTAATTGGGGAGGTTTGAAAATTGTTATTTTGAAAGGTCATGATAGTTCAATGTGGACTTTCAAAAGAAGTTGGGGAGAAATTTCAAATAGGCCCTATCGTTAATCAACCAGATTCAAAAGTTGTTCTTTTGAAAGGTCCTGATAGTTCATTAAGGTATTTTGAAAGAATTTGGTTCAAACTTTTGAATAGGCCTGATAGTTCATGAATGGATTTTGAAAGTTATTTTTTTGAAAGGGCTCCATAGTTCATTGGGGGCTTTCGAAAGAGTCCAATATGTTATCATGGAAGGTTCAAAAATTTTTCTTTCGAAAAGGAACGATAACTCTTTAGGGGATTTTGAAATAATTCAATGCATATTGTTGTAAAGGTTTGATGGCCTAAAACACACACACACACACACACACACACTGTGTGTGTGTAATTCAAAAGTAGGTCCTATGGAGGGTTTATTTTGAGGAAAAGACAAAAAAAAAGGTACCTCACTTCCTCGAATATTAATAGAGGGGGATGGGTATGTGGCATAGTGGTATTAGAGCCTAGTTGAAGTAGTGGGGTTGTTATGGGATTATGATGGTAATGACAAGGGATTTTAGAACAGTTACAATGTTTGAGCTAGCAGATGCTTAATGTCATGAAAAGTTATAATGATGAATGCAATTATCATTTTTAAAGCTAACACACATGTTGTACGAGTTCCTACTATTCAATCTAAATTATAGATTGAATCAATTTTTTAGTACAATTAGGCTAAGAAGATTGCTATCATGGAATATGTGTACATCGTAAATAATTAAGAAGCATATATCATAGGTAAAAACTGTATGGGAGGAATGTAGAGACTACGTCCAATGGATAAATAAATCAATAGACCCCTCTAGACATTTTAGAGACCATAAGAATCTTGAGGGTAGAACTTCAAATCTATAGAGAAAACACTGAATAACTAAAAAAGGCTCTTTAAGAACAAAATTAGTTGAATGTTCGCACTCTACAAAGTTTAATAGACATATAGAGGAAAATGAGTCATGGATAGAGTTCAAACAATACTAGAAGGAGTAGGAATAGCTCTAGGAGCCATTCTCACAAAAGGTCCCACGACATCAAAAGTAATACCTCAAATGATGGGACTTATAAACCACCAGATTCCTCATATAGTCAATCATCCACCTCTAAATATTTATTGAACAATTAAAGATCCTCTTCTCATAAGCAAAGGAGAAGGAGATATTCTTGAGACAGCCTATAGGGAAAATTTTGAAAAGAAAAACCATCTATTTTTATGAGGAGGTAAAATCTAGGTAGGAAGTTGAATCTTGGATTCTTGGAATCAAGAAGTATTTTCAAGTACATGACTTTTTTGGAAACATAAAGGTCAAAGTAGTAATATTCAATATGGATGGTAGAGAATTCATTTGGTTGGAACATCTCAAACATGTCAAGAAGATCAGTGAGAGAAATATTGCTTAGAAACAATTTAAGAAGTACTTCTAACATAAGTATCTCTTTGATATATTCTATGATGCCAAGGTGAAGGAATTCTATGATTTAAAGTTGGGACAAATGACCATAGATGAATATGTGAATGAATTCCCAAAGCTACTAAGATATGTCCAGTACATTAGAGATGAGAAGATGAAGATTCAATGTTTCTTAAGTGAGTTACTTCATTCCTACAAACATAATTGAGTTTCATGAACCCCAAACTTTGGATGAAGCTATTAGGAAAGTTATGCATTGATATGAATAAAGTAAAAATAAGCCTAAAGTTCATAAGGATTGAAAACATAAGAAGGAGGAGAGATGGGTTTAGTGAAGGAAAGGGTTCAAAACTCTATATTATAACAATAAGTCAAAGAATTTTTATTAGACTCAGTGGACACAAGGAGAATACAAGTCAATTGAGTTAGGGGGCATGAGGCCAAAAGAACCTGTTCAACATTGGGGATGAAGAAAAGAACATTTGCTTATGAACTACCCACATCATAAGGATAACATTGAGGGATTCCATAAAATTAAAGAGGCTACAGTAGTTGGCGATGCAACAAAAAATATTCATAAGATCTATGCTGCCATGGAAGACTGCCAAGTATATCATCAATCGACAATGCTCAAAGTTGAAGGTAAGATTACTTGGCAATTCATATCCATTTTAATTGACCTAGGATCTAATCATAATTACATTACTGCTAAAGTTTTTGAATTATGTGCACTAAAGAAGAGCAAGCATAGTAATTCAGGGCTAGTTTAGCTAGCCATTGCATCCAAGAGGAAGGTTAGTGAGATGGTGGAGAGATCTCCGATAGAGTTGAATGGACTCTCCACATAGGTAAATCTAAACATTCTATTCTTGGATCATATCATGTCCTTATTGGCATGGATTAATTAGAAGCACATTGGGTTAAGCGTGATAGTTATAATAAAACATTTGAATGTATTGATCAAGATGGAAACTCAAGGAAAATAAGAGCTATTCTAAAACCAATTTATATTAGAAAAAATTCAGCCTAGTCATTAAAGAAGTTCTTTCGAAAGGGATGCTAGTTGTATGTAGAGCATGTATTAGAATAAAAAATGAAAACATGTCTAAGGTTTGAGTACTATCATGTGTTGCAAGAATTCATGGATGTATTTCTAAATGAGGAATCAAGACTACCTCCAAAAATAAATCTCAATTTCTCAATCGACCTTGTGCCATGAGCTAGACTAGTGTCTAAGGTTCCATACAAAATGAGTATCCCATAACTAATGGACTTGAAAAATTAATTTTGAGAAGTGTCAGACAAGGGACACATCTAGCCAAGTGTGTCCCCATAGGGAGCACAAATTTTGTTCATGAAGAAGAAATATGGAACTCTTAAGCTGTGTATTATTTACATATAGCTTAACAAGGTAACAATGAAGAAAACATATATATTTCCCTGAATGGATGATCTATTTGACCAAATGAGAGGAGCATGATTAGGATATCATCAAGTAAGAATTAAGGAAAAATACATCCACAAGACAAGCTTTGGAACAAGGTATGGTCACTATGGATTTGTGGTGGTGCCATTCGTTCTTGCCAATGCATAAGCTACATTCATGTGCCTCATGAAAAATGTTTTCAATAAATACTTTGACAAGTTTGTGCTCGCTTTCCTTGATGATACACTAGTCTATTTGAAATATAAACAAGAGCATGAATATCATTTGCAAATGTATTTTCAAGTGTTGAGAGGAGACCATCTATATGCAAAACTCAATAAGTGTCATTTCTATCATAAGAAAATTCACTATTTGGGTCACATTATTTCAAAAGAAAGAGTATATGTGTATTCATAAAATAGTGAGGCAACAGTGATCAGATATCCCACTCCAAGGAATGTAATAGATATGATATTCTTCATTGGTCTTAATTGCTATTATCAAAGATTCATTGAAGGATTCTCCAATATTTCATACTCAATAACTTCCTTGTAGAATAAAGGAAAGAAGTTTGAGTGGTCTTTGAAATGTGAGTAAAGTTTTCAACAACTGAAAAAACTCCTCACTTGTGCACCAATTCTAGAGATTACAAATCCAAACAAAGATTGTGTTGTGTGCATGAAAGGTTGTAAGGAAGGACCTAGTGGAGTTCTTATGTAGGATAACCATGTGGTATGTTATGAATCATGGAAATTAAAGGAATATGAGAAGAATCGTGTTAGTCATGATTTGGAAATTGTTGTGGTGGTGCATGCATTGAATATGTGGTGACACTACTGGATGGGCCAAAAGTTCATGTTGAGAATAGATCATGATGGATTGAAGTATCTATTTGAAAAACCAAACTTGAATTCCAAGCAAGCAAGATGATTGGAATTATTTTGTGAGTGTGGATTCAATATCAATCGCATAAGAGGGAAAGAAATAGGATTGCAGATGCACTTAGTGAGAAAATACATGTGATGCATGTGGAAATTATCAAAATTTGAAAATATTATTTGATGACTTGAGTGATGGAATCCCTTCCTACTAATGAACATTATGTCCACGTGAGACTTGAATTGAAATAAGAGAATCCAAAGTAGAATTATGAAGGTTACCAAGTAAGTGATGATGGGATCCTTGTTTACAAGAATGGAATGTAATTCCTAGTTCAATAGAGTTGAGCATCATCGCCATGGATGAGATTCATGAGAAACCATATGTAGGTCATCCAAGCTACCAAAACATGATTGCTTAAAAAAGGAAGCAATATTTTGTCTTGGAATGGAAAATGATGTTGTAGAATACATTGCAATATGTATAGAGTGTCCATAGTTCAAGGTTGAACATCAACACCCAACATGTTTGTTACAACTCTTTCCAATTCCGAAATAGAAATGAGAGGTGATAACCATAGATTTTACTACGGGGTTTCCAAAGACAATGAAGCAACAAGATGTTATCATGGTTTTTGTTGATAAACTAAGAAAGGATTATCGATTTATTCCCAAAAGCTCTAGTCACAAAGAAACAAACATTGTGAACAATTCTATGAGAGAAATTTTCATGTTGTATAGGATGCCTACAACCATTATATTAGGTAGGGATTTAAAGTTTACTTCAAATTTTGGAGAAATAATTTTTGAAGGCTTGGGAACGAAGATAAATTTTAGAATTTCTTACCATCCATAAATAGATGGGAAAACTAAAAGACTAAATCAAGTACTTCAAGACATGCTTCGCATGTATGTGATGGATAAGTCATCCAAATGGGAGGATTATATACACTTTGTGGAGTTTCCATATAACAATGGGTATCAAAATTATTTACAAATGATCTTGTTTGAGGCTTTGTATGTCAGAGGATGCACTACTCTAGTACATTGGATAATCATATGAATAGAATTGTACTTGGGGAAAAAATTCTCAAGGAAATGGAATATTAAGTTGCTAAGGTTAGGAAACATTTGGAGGTATCCCAAGACAAGGAAGAAAGTTATGTAGATATGAATAAGGTGCATAGAGAATTTAAATTTGGGGATCATTTCTACCTTATAGTGAGGCCAAGGAAGAGCTTCTTCAAACATGAAAGTTGTTCCAAGTTGGCACCTCATTATTGTGGTCCATGTGAGAACTTAGAGAGAATGAGGTTGGTTGCATACAAACTTGCATTTCCAACTAACATTAAAGTTCACAGTGTTTTTTTTTAATGTTTTTTTCGCTTATGAAATATGTACATGATCCTAACCATGTGATTGATCGAGTTGTGATTCATGTGGAACAAGAGTGAGAGGGGGATGCCATATTCTAGTTTTGACCCTTTGTATATTTTGGACCTAATGATAGGATTCATGTTCTATGAATGACCCTACATGTAAATGACGTAATTAAGCTAGTATGCATTTCTAGTTCAAATATCAAGACCAATGAATCTCTAGGCATGTATTTTTTATTAATGTGGTTTTAAGGTACCATGAGGTATCCTTGTCATGGTATCCTCAATATATGTAAATACTATTTCAAAATTAATATAAAAATTTCAAGTATAGCTACGAGAGCACAATAGGGGATATGATTCCATTGAAGGGGAAGAGGAAAGGAGATCCAAGGGGATGATAAGTAATCTTGAAATGCCTAAGTCTTCAAGGCTTCAACTTCTTACCGTATCCCTTATTACAGGATCACCAACCAATATTTAAATTCAAGTATTGATTGGTAGGTATGTCCACCTTCCATAATTATGAAAGCATGGGGGGTGAGTACAAGTCATGAGAAGTGTAAGAGATTCCATCTCTATTGGAATTCAAACTTCCTAGAAGTTTGCATTATCACTTTTCTCTTTCCCTCTCTTCATGCATTCAAATTGACCAATCTATTGGCTCATTCTACACATAGCATCCCAATCCATTCTTTCTCATTTGATTGCTACGAGAACTAAATTCACCAACTACCATTCACTCATAGATTCCCGAGTTATACTCTCATGTTTAAGACCATGTTTAGGAATTTGTGAGGGATTAAGTATAGATAAAAGAGAAGATGTTGAATCTAAGATATATATGGAAGGCTATAGAGGAGCCAAGAGGTTAGGCTAATAGGAAACCATACCCACTTCCTTGTAGATTGTTGTTCATTGAGTTCTCATGTGCCATGAATACACTTTGTTAGGTTATCCTAAAGGTAGACATTAGGTTGGATTCCTTCTGCACACTTTTGAAGAGAAATGAAGGGGAGGATTCCTTTGAAAGGTTGTATATCTTATGTTGAGTAGGGCAATGCTAGAGAGTGTCATCGGTGGGCTCGCTTGGCGGTGACCTAGAGATTTTTGTGGTGAATTGTTTGGTTAATGCTGAGAGCAATTGGGGTTGCATGAGAGGCTTGAGTGTCCTATACCAGTTTCCTATACCCTAGTGACCTCAATGTCCATCTTAGGGGTGGAATCCATAAGGGATTTCCTATGGTTAGGTGGAAATTTATTGCTCACTAGCAACTAGTTTGCATAGACCAACTTGTTTAAAGATAAGTGTTCCATCTCGATTCTAAATTCTTGTTTATAATTCTACTAATAAGTTTGTGTTTTCTTAAGCATGACCCGAGAATAAAATTCATGGTTTTATGATGATTTCGTGCTTACTTTTGTATGCTTGAAATTCTATAGGGTTTAACTAATTGATGGAGGAATATATAGAATGCCTTAGAGTTTAAATTTATTACGCATTCAAAATGTTGGGTTGTATTCAAGTTTTATATATGCATGTTGCATGCATTTGTAGGTTATGTGCCTCTATAATTCAAAATGACTTAAAGGACATTTATATTTGAATGTATGTTATGCCTTTGGCATTGGATTGTGTGTTAGAAGCTAGTTGGTGATGGCCATGTTAAATTTAGAAGCTAGTTTGTACCATGTATTCATATTTGCATGGTTGAAGCCAAATGCCAGCATGGAATCAAACTTTTGAGTCTTCAATAACCAAATGCCACTTGGATCCTATGTTGAGTACAACCTGCCTTCATTTATAATTGAAGCTTATTACTATATATATGCTTTGAATGATAACCGATATGGCTTTAGTTTTTCGATGATAATCTTATTTCTAAATTAATCTTTGAAACCCCCCACACACATATATATAACATATATATATTTAAAGATTAAATATTATAACCTATTTATGCATAAGCATCTTAATTAATAACCTTGACAAGTTATAACAATAAATATTATTCATTTCACAAAATTCTTATAAAATACATTGAAAAATTGAAATTTACATTCCAAGAATTTGGTAGGTATTGTAAGGTAGTATTAGTTGAAACCATACAAAATTATTCCAATGTACTTTACCTACCATTTTAAATTTCCAAAGTGAATATTATTTTTCGAATATAATATATGGTAAATGATATGAACTTTTAAGACATACAACATGAAACACCTACTTCTTTATTGTACAACATACAACCAAACTATACAAATGTTGGCCGTCCTTAATGGTTAATGCATCCCACAAGGCTTCGATGTTGATAGATCTTTGTCACATGTAAAACCTCAAGCTGATAATTGATTGAGTGATGTCATTAATATTCAGAGGAATATCGTGATGCCATTAATATTCATATTCAGAGGAATATCGTGATGTGGTGAGACTATTGAAAGTCTTTTTCCGGTGGGAATTAGTTTGAATAACGCTGGAAAGTAAACGAACGCGGGCCAACGCGTCACCGGGTGTATAGAGAGTGAAATCCATATTTGAAGAGTGTGCTTGTATTTGCATTTGCGGAGGGAAGAATGAATAATTTGAAGAGTGTGCTTGTATTTGCATTTGCGGAGGGAAGAATGAATAATTGTATGTTTGATTAGTTTTATTATATTAATATAGCTATTTAATTTATGGTCAGTAAATATTTATAGATTACAAGTTAAATGTTATTGAGAAGTTATATCAATATGTTACTTGTTCTCTATGCTTAGTTATAATTATGTGTTGTCTATTATTTTTTTAATTAAATGGGTTGTCTGTCACTTCTTATTATCCATGCATGAGTTATGAGTTATCCATGCATTAACTACCAATTATTTTTTATATTTTTTTTTTTCATATTATTTATTCGGAATTTTGAATGACCACCATAAAATTTATTTGGACACTACATTTGTCTCATCCTCCTTCAATCTAGGAAAAACATAGATGGTAGTCCACCCCAAATTCTAAGATATAAATATCTATAGATGTAATAAAGGAATTAAATAGAACGCTCAACATTTTATTTTTTTATTTGACAAAAATATAACAAGAGTAAAAATAAATTTTATTTTTTTACATAATTAATTATTTTTTATTTTTTGATTTGGCAAATAGAAATGTTTGTCATATAATTTGTCAATTGAGTTTATAGTGAGATTAAAAGGATAAATTGTTATAATTTTTTTTATGGAGTTAAAATCTCAACGATGAGGTGATTTGGGATAGGGAAGACACTAAACTTAATTGTTGTTGATTGGGGGTAGGCACGGTAGTAATGATGTCATTGGTGAAACAAATAATATTTCAAGAATATATATTTTTTTTCATTCTTCTATTTAAGAGGCTTTGCAAGCGATTATTAATATTGATGATACTTACAACATGAGAGTTGAGAGGCTTTTCAAGCGATTATTAATATTGATGATACTTACAACATGAGAGTTGGACAAATTATATTCCAACTAAATAAACATCTTAATACTTTTGTTATAAAACTTTGCAACCAATTATTAGTAATGATGATACTTACAACATGATCAATGCTTTTTAAAAACAACAACGTTACTTTGTTATATAAAAATAATGAAATTATGTAATGCTATCATGATAAAAATAATGTATGACTAAAATATATACTAAAAACAATACCAACAAGAAATAAAAATGAAAATTCTTTTAAATCATTGCACTTCCAAAAAGGTATAATATTTATATTTAATAATACTAATAAATAGAATTGCATAGCAGCTATGTTTATGTTTGAAGGTAATTAAGGAGAGAAATGAATGTATCCACTAAACATTGTATGTCTAGTGATGTAACGTTATGTTGAAAAGTGTTTCTTTGTAATATGGTTTATGTTTATAAAGTAGGTTTTGGAATTGAGTAAGAATATTAAGAATATTGGTATTGAAATCTCCATATATAGTGGGAACTTAATGTAAGGTGTCACATTGGGCACATAAGCAATTAACTTATGAAGACATAAAAATAGGCATGAAAACGCACTAACTTTTCATTAATTAAGGTACATATATACAATGAGAAGTGACCCTTGGATTTCGAATTCCAAGTGGTCTCTTGGACTCTCGGGTGACTCTTGGTCTACCCTCAACAACTATTCATCTACTTTGCACATGAATGGTGCATACCAATCCTAACACCAAGGATTAGGCTCCAACAAATCCCCCCTTAATCCGAAGGGTGTATATAAGTCCAAGAAAAAAGAGAGCTGAATAAGTGGAAGTGGATAGCTACCACCAGCTGAACATTTCCATCTCAAACAACCTTTACTAAGAAGGTTAGCTAGAAGCTTGTAGTTGTTTATGCTAAATACAAGAGCTCTCTGAAGGGATGGTTTTGGCTGACCATCACCCGAAAATGGGCTAGCAGAAGCTGAAATATTCTATTATGTGTGTGGTTTAATGTTGACCACAAACTTGCAAACTTGGCACGAATACTCAGAGGTTCTCTGGAACTTGGCTCGAAGGCTCATAGCTTATGTCTGGAATGGTGGTGTTAGGATGACCACAAACCAATTGGAGAGTTGAAAACATGAAGTGAACACCATCAACTAGATGAACATTTCCATCTTGACAATCTTTTGCCAAGTTAGCTAGAAGCTTGCACATGCTTCTACTAATATGTTCTCGATACCAGTGGTTTTAGGATGACCACCAACTCTAGAGCTCATTCGAGCATAGCTCTTCACAGGATCACTCGTTTTGACTCACTTGCACTCACTCGCTTGTTACTGACGGTCTTCATTCCCCCCTGTCAGGAACAATGTGAGGAGAGGAGAGTCTCATGGTGTCACAACTAGACACAAAACACATGAGTACTCTATGTCATGTATATCTCCTATATTCATAATACATGCATATCAGAATCAGGCATCTCTGACTGTGGTGGCTGCCCAAACTTATTGTGGATCAGGCTTTCTTGATATGACTTACTTGAGGAAGGCTGCAAGTGTTTGTTGTTAAAGGGAAAAGGCTTCAAAACTTGAATCTTGACATCATGTTCCCCCTTGTCAGGTACAAAGTAAGAAGTAATACAATAATCCACTGCAAGTTTTACTCTTGTAGGTTTCTTCAGCTTTACACATCAATATGAAGAATGGTTTCGCTTCCCACAATGTCGACAAGGATGAAGATCAAAACACCGATCTTTCACATGGCCAACTCTGTCACACTGTTGACATTTGGAACTCTGAATAGGTTGTACATCTGACATGATTTCATTATTTTATGGCAATTGATATGAATCATCTTCAAACAAGGGGTTATTCTGAACAAGCACTAGTTCAGAATGTTGATTCATGTGTTGTGCATCTTCCTTAATGGATTTCAAATTCTGCAATTGATTGATGACAGTTTGGAGTGTGTCTTTGTTGATTGTGATTGAGTCATCTGTAGCTGAATGTACTAGAGCATTCAACAACTCTAATGTTTCTTATGTATTAGACATAGTGACAATAATTCAATCAGACTGGGGGCTTCTTGCAAATCCGCCCTTTACAAGCAATGTTTCAGTAGATTCAAACTTGAAAGAGAGGGGGTGTTGGTCTCAGCCGAAAATGCACCACATACAATGTGCAGTTCAAATTGATTTCAGTATGGTGTTGTACACAAAACAAAAATGAAAGCACCAAAACAAATACTAGAACTCACAAACAAAACACAGTCTGCAAGTTGCATTCTTGAATGTTGAACTAAGAATCCGCTATACCTGAATGATGTAGAAATTCTTCTTTTGGAGCAGTTGTAGCACCAACTGCAAACTTGCTTGGAGGACCAACTGCAAACTTGATTGGATCCTCCAAGCAGTCAAATAAAACTAGTCTTGAGTCTTCTCTACATGCTCACTTCTGTAAGTTAGATGTAGGATAACTAATGGCTAGAGAAAGAGCTATCGATTTGGCATATGCACAATGCACTATGCAGGTCTGCATACACATTTAATTCTGCAACAACATACACATTTAATTTTGCAGCACCATTCAATTATGCAACACACACTTTTGCAGCAAACAAAAGTAAACTAAAACCTTTTCAATGCACTTTCCAGGCAATCTTCAAGGAATCAATAATATTCTCTACGGGTTGAGTTCTTAAATGAGATCAAATCGACTTTCGTGGGCTGAATAAAATCCTTGCTTACATGCTACATTCTTGAAAAGCATTATAAGACTCTCCATGTCAAATTTGAAAGACTATCATTTCAACAGTTTATAGATAAATCCCTCTCAGCTACCGAAATAATCATTCAAATGCATAATGGAAAATGCCAAAGGAAAGTATCCTATAGTATGGAGGGCATTTTTCCAATTACACAACCCCATTGTGCAACTATCACTATCACAAAACAAAATCATAACTGTCACAGCCAAGACTCCATAATAATTTCCTGCTCGCCTACGCACTTCATAAAAGGAGGAGAGAACTATTGCATTAATAATAAAAAATTCTTTTCATAGTTGCATCAACATAAAATATCAACGTAGACATTATTTTCAGCTCAATGCTTCAATATAAGCTCCACGTTCGGGTGTTGTATGGACTACTCAGAATGCACTCCGGGCAACAAATTAACAACAATCAACTCCAACACAATGCAATTTATCACCTCCAATGCACCACGAAATGGATGAGAACTCATCAACACAGATTAGAGGATGCGTCTTGCAGCATATAATGGAGTCACAATTGAGAGAGCCCGATCATGGATATTCTATACCTTATTCGCATGGCATGAGTAGATTGAAAGATGTTGTAGCTCAAAAATGGAGGAGGTCGCAACATTGATATTCACAAGCTAGTATCCACTGGGTATCCACCAACATATTTGCAAGTTCGTCCACTAAGTATAAAGAAATCCATATAGATAGATCCCACGATAGATAGGGCGCATGCAGAAATAGATCACGCTAGAGAGAACTTCACAGAGAGAAACTAGGGTTCCACCTTAAGGAATCTCTTCAGAATATATATACAAGTCCAAGTATCACCATTATGAGAACGTGGCGCTCCAAATGTGGTCGCATATGGGGAAGTACTAAAGAAATTCAATAAATTGAACTACAATCTTCGAACACTGGTCATCAAATGTTTTTACACTCGGGAGAGAGGCCGCAACAGCTACCCATTTGATTAGGGTTTCCATGAAGTCGTTCTTCATATTACTTTCTCATGAGAGTAATCGTTTTCAGTCGTCACGTGATGAGTACCAACACAACAACAATGGAGCATTGGAGAAATCAGAACAGTGGAGGAACAAAGCCAATGTAGGCTTGGGGAAAAACATAGGCATAGCAGAATAAAGGGAAGTGGTAGAAAAAGATTGGGTATGATGAGAAGAAGAGAGCAGGGACTCTGAACTAGAAGAAAAGAAGTTATGAAAGAGGAGAAGGGAAAAAATGGGATGAAGGAATGGTTTGAAGGAGAGAAGCCATCATAAAGGGAATAAAGTAGCTACAATGAAAAAGAAAGATAGCTCAGAAGAATTTGAAGCAAGAGGAAATTGGAAGCAACCTCATATAAAAGGGTTGGTTTCAAAATGTGTGGGTAAATGTATTCAGATATGCCTGGTTTGTTGATGTATATGTAACTTCGGAATGTATTTCATCTATGTATTTCATATATATTTATTGTACCCTTATAAGAGATGTGTTATTCCTCTATAAGGAAGTGTCATCATGTGGATTGACAAGTGTCGCAAGTGTGTGTACTTACCGATGGGTTATTAGACCACCATGTGTGGGGTCGGCCCTGAAATATATATTATATTGTGGATGTATCTAGATAGACAAGTCGGCCCCATAGTGTAACTGGGCAAACAGGTTAAGTATAAATAGAGATTGGGAGATCTCTATTTGTATCACTCTAAAACTCACACTTCTCTCACTTAGAAAGTGGCGCACTAGTGAGGAGGAGGAGGATCTGCTACTAGGAGACTATCTCAGTGTATTTTGGTTTGACTTTGGTTGAGCCATTGCTCTCTCTATCTCTGAGGAAGTTGTGGGGTTTTTCACCTTAGGGTTTTCCCCACGGAAACTCTGTGTCTCTTGTCTCTCATGCTTTTGATTCTTGTGATGCTTATTGTGATTGTTATGCATTGATATACTGTATATGTTATTCTCTCAGTAAAGATCCAAGAGTATTGTGAATTAATGCTCAAAATTTAACATGGTTGAGACTTAAACCAGCAAGATTGAGTTTTTTAGTGATAATGCAAATGAAGGGTTCCAAGACCTCTTGTAATTTATGTTGAAATGGAACCTCTTTGAAGCCTATAAATGTAAACTTGTAAATTTTTATAAATGCAATAGAAAAGCCTACGAAGCTTGTATTCAATTAAGACTTCTGTGTCAAATTTGGAGTTTTATCTTGATGTGTGTAATGGCCTATGGATCCTAGTCCCAAATGGAGAATGTGTCATTGTATGTGTGCTTTAAATTTTTTCTTATGGTTGTTATAATTTCTCCCTCTTGTATCACGTTCTGTAATTAAACTATCCAATTGCAACATTGAATAGCAAATGAGTTTGTAGGCCAGTCTTATTTTCAGGACCTATTGTGTCCCAACTATAAATTGTGGATGTTGGTGTGTTTGAGGGATAATTGTAGGGCGAAATTGAGTTGCCCCACCTGCACCATTAACTGATCACATGCTAATGTGTGCAATGAGCTGATCGAGAGCATTTTCTTCTTGATATTCTAGTGCTTATAATGCCAAAAACAACATGGAAGACTCACTTATCAGGGCAGAACGTTCATAAAACTTAAGTTGTTATTTCAGCAGGCATGCTTGGAACATAAGTCCTTAAAAAGCATGAAATATAATTGCAACCAATATCTAAAAACCTACTAGGATCGCCTAGAGAAAAGATCGTATACTATAAATCAACGTTATAGTCAATATCAAAGTGTCTCAGTACACGACAAACTTTGAACATTAATTTTGCTTATGGGAAGTAGATTAGCTTTCACGCAGGAAATAGACATACATTTATTAGTCTTTAGCATTTAGACAAGCTAGTTTAACTAAACCATTAAACTTGGATTTATTAAGCACTTAGATAATTTCTTAAGATATAAATATTCTTAATCTAAGAAAAAATTTACACTTGAAGTGATCATCCCTCTCTATCTTTGATATACTTAGGTTTAAAATGAAATCAATATAATTTTCCTCTGCGTATTTATATATTTAGGTTTAAAATGAAATCAATATAATTTTATTTATTTATTTAAGATGACATCATTTCCATTTTTTAAAAATGAGAATGGCATATTATATGAGATGACGTTGATATTTGATACGACAAATTCGCAGAGGTCACCAGAGAAGAGCGGTACTCTGAGAAATTCTCTGGAAAGTTGCTTGACACTAGCGAAGTGTCAAGATGTGCTGAAATAAATAGCCAATCTCTTGTATCGATAGGAGGGAGGATGACAGGATCAGACAGTGAACCAATTGCACAGGAAGAAGACGGGGAGAGAGATGAGGATGAACGCCTAGATTGGTGCATTCGATGTAGATTCTATCATTTTGGACCCAGGGTTGGACGTAAACATCCTTAACAAGAAAACATGGGAGATGATGGGGAAACAACAGTTGGTATGGTCCCCCGTGCAACTTTGATTGGAAAATCAAAGAAAGGTCACACCAATTGGTCGATTATCTCATCTTCCTGTCGAAGTAGAGGGACTGAAGACTTACATAGACTTTGATGTCATAGATATAGTTGAAAACACAAGCCCATATCCAGTGTTGTTGGGAATAGACTCGGAAATGGAGAATCAGGATGTCATCAATTTTAAGAAGAGGACAATGTCATTTGAAAATTGCGACATGAGGGAAATCACCCCGCTTGATCCAATGGAAGGGAAAAGGTATATCGAACCAATGAGGGATGAGTTTATAGAAGGATGGGACAATGTCTACAACATTTCAGAGGATTACATCAATCCCACCGCTGAAGGGGAATTGGGGTGGCGAAGTGTTAGTTCGGCGTCGTCAGAATCCAACAAGGCGCTAGAAAACAGGTAGAATCGAATGCATGAGGTGTCATTTAGAAAGTGTGCACAAATCACTCATTCGTTGAGATGGGTAGCGACGAAGGTATGTGATTTTTTGACATATGAAGGGTTACCTATGTGAAAATCCTCACAGCAGATCTAAGAGATGATGTATCTCACAAGAGAATAATTATGATTAAGCAAGAAAATAGAAGAAGAGTGATACATGCAGTATAATGAGCAACAGAATAATATGGTACAGTAGAACTCAGATAGAAGCAATAATACTTCGGTCATACTAAATTATTAATCACAAATGGACATATAAATAATACAATGCATGAGGAATTCGAATGCCTAAGGTGGCAATTCGAATTAGCCTTCATGGAGTGATCAAAGGATCACTGGAGTGTCATCGGAGCACAACTAGGTGTCCTCATGATCATCGGAGCGCAACTGGAAGTCTTCATCATCATCAGTGGAGTCGTCAATGCTCAAGTAACTGTCAACCATCAGTCAAACTAACTCTGGTAGGTGTAACTCAGTGTAACTAAGTGTAACTGAGTGTAACTGAGTGTAACTCAATGTAACTAAGTGTAACTGAGTGTAACTGAGTGTAACTCAATGTAACTAAGAGTAACTGAGTGTAACTCAATGTAACTAAGAGTAACTGAGTGTAACTCACTGTAACTGAGTGTAACTGACTGTAATTGAGTGTGACTGAGTGACAATTGGACTGGTAGGTTAAGAAGGGCGAGTTGCTCCCTAAAATCAAGGAAGAAGGGCGCACTAAGCAACTGGAGGGATAAAACTGAATAGTGAGAAGCTCCTGGGGGCTGGCTAACTGAGGGCTAGGTGCTGGACTGATGACTGGGATGCATGCAAACCCTAGAATGCATGCAAACCCTAAAAGTGCATGCATGACTGAAAATGTAAATGATCAAAATATTGGTGGGACTAGGATGGAGTATAGGAATATCCTAACACCCCCCCTTAATCCATCCTGGGCCTTGGTAACTGAGACCAAAGGTCACCCAATACAATGAATAATAACAATCAATAAACCAAGGAAGTGGGAAAATTTCATGGGAAACATACCCCCTCCTCAAAAAATAGACTGTAAGGCACACATAAAAAAATAAAAGCTCCAAACTCAAGCATGTGTGATGCTTGGTCATATGTCTGGAGGTATCTTCTTCTTGGGAAGAAGTGGATCATGCTCAAAAAGCATGTGCTTGTACTTGCTCTTCAGATCGAATGTGATGAGAACAAATCCAACAGTATTAGAATGATCCTTGAACCTGTGATTCGAATCAGCTGAGGTAGGATCAAATTTTTGAATGTGCATATAGTCCTTTTTCTTCTCCTTCGAACCACCATGGGTGAGATTATGCCAAAAAGAACTATTACATGTTTGCTTGAAATCAAAATCAGATTTAAGACTTTCAAAACAGTTTCTTGAGATCTCCTTTGAACCAGCAGGGGTGAGATCAAAACTATCATATGCATGAGAAATTTTCCCAAGCAGTAATTGCTTAGAACCCAAATTAGATACAAGACTTGAATCATGGCTTCTTGAGATCTCCTTTGAACCATGAGAGGTGAGATCAAAACCAGTAGATGCATGAGAAATTATCCCAAGCGAATGGCAATGGCCATATTCTTCAATGACCTTCTGAAAGCATGAATTTATGATCATATAGTAGTATAAAAGAGATGTTTGCTGAAGAGGAGCGAATGCATTACCTCCATTAGATGATTTGACCTCTGAAATAATCATGTGATCATGATGCAAACCAACAGACTCTGGTGCAAGAGAGGATTTAGGACCTTCTGCAATATCTAGAGTGTGAGCTGGCACAGAAAGAGAAGAAAGTTTGAGCATGAGCGGAGAATCTGCAATTTCTTTGTCAACAACTTCAATATGAGATGATACTGGTTCATGATCTGAGAGACCATCAAGAGGAGCGAATGCATCACTTTGTTTTCTTTCGAATGGGTTGGGACCAAGTCCTTCATTCTCTCTGCCAAATTTTCCATCCAGGTGAGCCCATATCTCTTTTGGAGTCCATAACTCTCTTGGAATTTCAACACCATCACAGTATTTGAATTGGAATCTCTGGTATGCATACAAAGAAAACATGATTGCGGCAAAGTGCATGTCTCTTTTATTTAACCAGTCAATCTTCTCTTCAGGGGATTCGAACTCTCTTTCAAAATAACAATAAAAAAAGATCATGGATCTTCAAGTCTGCTATCATTCTTGGTTTCCATTCATCATAGTTGAGTGGATCAAGAGGAGTAATTCCTGATGAATACATAGAAGATGTAGAGGACCTGCAAAAACAATATAGAATAACTGCAACTGCTACTGCTGCAAAAATGCAGATTCTGCTGCAACTGCTACACTCGAAATCTTGGTAATAACCTGCAAAAAAAAACTCTCAAGAATGGAGATAAACAATTCTCTCAACATGCTCTGATACCATGTAAAATTAGTCACAACAGATATAATGAACAAGTAAATCAATCACAACAGATGAACATAGAAAATATGGTGCAAAACTGTGCAAAACATGCAGCAGTGCTCTCTATCCCAGAAAGGGTGAATGAATTACAATACAAACTGTCACAATGACTGAGCAATTTGAATTGCCTAAGGAGGTCATTCGAATCACTGAATGGAGTAGCTTGACTCTATCTAGGAGTCCTCATAAATCATCGGTGGTGCTCATCAATCACAACAACCAGTCATCCAGGTGTCAATCTGAGTCTAACTGAGTATAATAAATGTAACTGAAGTGTGTAGCACTGATATAGGATCTGGAGGCTCAGTGGGGGCGCATGGGAGGCTAACTGAAGTCAGAACAAGTCACCTAATCAAACTGGAGGTAAAACGGAAGTGATACAGTCAGTCAGGAGTGAAACTAGCCTCAAATCAGGGAGAATCGGAGCTAACTGAATGTAACTGAAGTGAATCTGCAGTGGTAGGTGAACAAGTGCGCCCTTCTCTGGCAGTAGGTGAGAAGAGGGCGCCTTTCAGCTTAGGAGGGCTAAAACTCTGTGGTAAGTGGCTCCCGGGTGCTAGAAGAAGGTGGATAAGGTGCTGGAGGCATCAAACTGGTGACTGGGATGCATTCCTGTGCATGCAAGATCCTGAAATAGATCATATCTTGAAATAGATCATGCAAGATCCTGAAATAGATGATGTATCCCGAAATAGATGATGTGGATATCCGAACACCCCCCCTCAAGCTAGACTATGATGTGCCAACTAAAATAATGTGGGGCCCTGGTAACTAAGACCAAAGGTCACCCCAATACAATAATCCAAAAAACTAATAACAGTCAATAAACCGAGGAAATGGGGAAAACCTCATGGGAAAAATACCCCCCCTCAAAATAGACTGTAGTACACCAAAAGATTTAATTGCTCCAAAATCAAGTAGATATGTCTGGAGGTATCTTATTCTTGGGAGTAAATGGATCATGCTCCAAAAACATGTGCTTGAATTCTCCATCAGTGGATGCAAGCGAATGTGGAGACTTTAAGAACTTGCTCTTCATACTGAAAAAGGTGAGAACAAATCTGAAAATATGAGGATGATCCTGGAACCTGTGATTCGAACCAAGTGAGGTAGGAATAGCTCTAATCGGATCAAATAGATCTTGAAACTTGAACTTCTTATCAATAGAAGTTAAATCAGCTCCAAAAATAGATGAATGGTTTCTTGAGATCTCCTTTGAACCAACAAGGGTGAGATCAAAACCAAAATCAGCAAAAAGTGCATGAGAATTAAACTCAAGCGAATGGTAGTGCTCTTCATCTTTATTAAAACTCTGAGAAACTTTGCAAATGATAGAACATAAGTTTATAGAAGGCATGCAATCAAGGAGGGCGAATGCTTCACCTCCAAAATCAGATTTTACCTCCAAAACATCAAGTAGATCATTATTCCACATGCCGACAAACTCATGTGAAAGAGAGGATTCAAGAACCTCTTCGGAATCTAGAGTATGAGCTTGTTTATCTTGCTCAGAATTCGAAATAGAAGAATTTGAGAGAATGAGTGTTGAATCTACAGTTTCTTCTTCATCGTGAACAATTGTTGAGGCCAACACATGATCGGAAAGAACACATAAGGAGATTTCACTGGGCTTGTTCTCCAAAAGGCTAGCATGATCCTCTTCTTCCTGCTTTCCAAATTCTCTGTCAAGTTGGACCCATAGATCACTTGGATTTTCAGCAGTCTTAAGGAGGTAGCACATACAAGGAGACATAGCAAGACATATTGCTCCAAAAGCTCTATCACAATCATTGAGCCAATCATTCTCCTCTTCATCGGAATCAAAATCTCTTGTATTACCAATGCACATATCAAAAAGACATTGTCTCTTCAAGAATGCAATCATCTTTGGTTTCCATTCATCATAGTTGAATGGAGTAAGAATATTTTGTGAAGAAGAAGTCTCCATCTTTGCATTAGCGAATGCACATGGAGGAAGTAAGAAACCTGCAAATCACACACAAACAAACACTATGTTTTCAGCCTTGCATGCACATGAGCGAATGCACATGAGATTTTGCATGCCGTTGCTAAAATATATTGGTGAGCAAAGATTGCTCTCTCTTCATGTAGAACACCTGTAGAAAAGAAATCTTGTCCCTGTCATGGCTCTGATACCATGTGAAAATCCTCACAGCAGATCTAAGAGATGATGTATCTCACAAGAGAATAATTATGATTAAGCAAGAAAATAGAAGAAGAGTGATACATGCAGTATAATGAGCAACAGAATAATATGGTACAGTAGAACTCAGATAGAAGCAATAATACTTCGGTCATACTAAATTATTAATCACAAATGGACATATAAATAATACAATGCATGAGGAATTCGAATGCCTAAGGTGGCAATTCGAATTAGCCTTCATGGAGTGATCAAAGGATCACTGGAGTGTCATCGGAGCACAACTAGGTGTCCTCATGATCATCGGAGCGCAACTGGAAGTCTTCATCATCATCAGTGGAGTCGTCAATGCTCAAGTAACTGTCAACCATCAGTCAAACTAACTCTGGTAGGTGTAACTCAGTGTAACTAAGTGTAACTGAGTGTAACTGAGTGTAACTCAATGTAACTAAGTGTAACTGAGTGTAACTGAGTGTAACTCAATGTAACTAAGAGTAACTGAGTGTAACTCAATGTACCTAAGAGTAACTGAGTGTAACTCACTGTAACTGAGTGTAACTGACTGTAATTGAGTGTGACTGAGTGACAATTGGACTGGTAGGTTAAGAAGGGCGAGTTGCTCCCTAAAATCAAGGAAGAAGGGCGCACTAAGCGACTGGAGGGATAAAACTGAATAGTGAGAAGCTCCTGGGGGCTGGCTAACTGAGGGCTAGGTGCTGGACTGATGACTGGGATGCATGCAAACCCTAGAATGCATGCAAACCCTAAAAGTGCATGCATGACTGAAAATGTAAATGATCAAAATATTGGTGGGACTAGGATGGAGTATAGGAATATCCTAACACCCCCCCTTAATCCATCCTGGGCCTTGGTAACTGAGACCAAAGGTCACCCAATACAATGAATAATAACAATCAATAAACCAAGGAAGTGGGAAAATTTCATGGGAAACATACCCCCTCCTCAAAAAATAGACTGTAAGGCACACATAAAAAAATAAAAGCTCCAAACTCAAGCATGTGTGATGCTTGGTCATATGTCTGGAGGTATCTTCTTCTTGGGAAGAAGTGGATCATGCTCAAAAAGCATGTGCTTGTACTTGCTCTTCAGATCGAATGTGATGAGAACAAATCCAACAGTATTAGAATGATCCTTGAACCTGTGATTCGAATCAGCTGAGGTAGGATCAAATTTTTGAATGTGCATATAGTCCTTTTTCTTCTCCTTCGAACCACCATGGGTGAGATTATGCCAAAAAGAACTATTACATGTTTGCTTGAAATCAAAATCAGATTTAAGACTTTCAAAACAGTTTCTTGAGATCTCCTTTGAACCAGCAGGGGTGAGATCAAAACTATCATATGCATGAGAAATTTTCCCAAGCAGTAATTGCTTAGAACCCAAATTAGATACAAGACTTGAATCATGGCTTCTTGAGATCTCCTTTGAACCATGAGAGGTGAGATCAAAACCAGTAGATGCATGAGAAATTATCCCAAGCGAATGGCAATGGCCATATTCTTCAATCACCTTCTGAAAGCATGAATTTATGATCATATAGTAGTATAAAAGAGATGTTTGCTGAAGAGGAGCGAATGCATTACCTCCATTAGCTGATTTGACCTCTGAAATAATCATGTGATCATGATGCAAACCAACAGACTCTGGTGCAAGAGAGGATTTAGGACCTTCTGCAATATCTAGAGTGTGAGCTGGCACAGAAAGAGAAGAAAGTTTGAGCATGAGCGGAGAATCTGCAATTTCTTTGTCAACAACTTCAATATGAGATGATACTGGTTCATGATCTGAGAGACCATCAAGAGGAGCGAATGCATCACTTTGTTTTCTTTCGAATGGGTTGGGACCAAGTCCTTCATTCTCTCTGCCAAATTTTCCATCCAGGTGAGCCCATATCTCTTTTGGAGTCCATAACTCTCTTGGAATTTCAACACCATCACAGTATTTGAATTGGAATCTCTGGTATGCATACAAAGAAAACATGATTGCGGCAAAGTGCATGTCTCTTTTATTTAACCAGTCAATCTTCTCTTCAGGGGATTCGAACTCTCTTTCAAAATAACAATAAAAAAAGATCATGGATCTTCAAGTCTGCTATCATTCTTGGTTTCCATTCATCATAGTTGAGTGGATCAAGAGGAGTAATTCCTGATGAATACATAGAAGATGTAGAGGACCTGCAAAAACAATATAGAATAACTGCAACTGCTACTGCTGCAAAAATGCAGATTCTGCTGCAACTGCTACACTCGAAATCTTGGTAATAACCTGCAAAAAAAAACTCTCAAGAATGGAGATAAACAATTCTCTCAACATGCTCTGATACCATGTAAAATTAGTCACAGCAGATATAATGAACAAGTAAATCAATCACAACAGATGAACATAGAAAATATGGTGCAAAACTGTGCAAAACATGCAGCAGTGCTCTCTATCCCAGAAAGGGTGAATGAATTACAATACAAACTGTCACAATGACTGAGCAATTCGAATTGCCTAAGGAGGTCATTCGAATCACTGAATGGAGTAGCTTGACTCTATCTAGGAGTCCTCATAAATCATCGGTGGTGCTCATCAATCACAACAACCAGTCATCCAGGTGTCAATCTGAGTCTAACTGAGTATAATAAATGTAACTGAAGTGTGTAGCACTGATATAGGATCTGGAGGCTCAGTGGGGGCGCATGGGAGGCTAACTGAAGTCAGAACAAGTCACCTAATCAAACTGGAGGTAAAACGGAAGTGATACAGTCAGTCAGGAGTGAAACTAGCCTCAAATCAGGGAGAATCGGAGCTAACTGAATGTAACTGAAGTGAATCTGCAGTGGTAGGTGAACAAGTGCGCCCTTCTCTGGCAGTAGGTGAGAAGAGGGCGCCTTTCAGCTTAGGAGGGCTAAAACTCTGTGGTAAGTGGCTCCCGGGTGCTAGAAGAAGGTGGATAAGGTGCTGGAGGCATCAAACTGGTGACTGGGATGCATGCCTGTGCATGCAAGATCCTGAAATAGATCATATCCTGAAATAGATCATGCAAGATCCTGAAATAGATGATGTATCCCGAAATAGATGATGTGGATATCCGAACACCCCCCCTCAAGCTAGACTATGATGTGCCAACTAAAATAATGTGGGGCCCTGGTAACTAAGACCAAAGGTCACCCCAATACAATAATCCAAAAAACTAATAACAGTCAATAAACCGAGGAAATGGGGAAAACCTCATGGGAAAAATACCCCCCCTCAAAATAGACTGTAGTACACCAAAAGATTTAATTGCTCCAAAATCAAGTAGATATGTCTGGAGGTATCTTATTCTTGGGAGTAAATGGATCATGCTCCAAAAACATGTGCTTGAATTCTCCATCAGTGGATGCAAGCGAATGTGGAGACTTTAAGAACTTGCTCTTCATACTGAAAAAGGTGAGAACAAATCTGAAAATATGAGGATGATCCTGGAACCTGTGATTCGAACCAAGTGAGGTAGGAATAGCTCTAATCGGATCAAATAGATCTTGAAACTTGAACTTCTTATCAATAGAAGTTAAATCAGCTCCAAAAATAGATGAATGGTTTCTTGAGATCTCCTTTGAACCAACAAGGGTGAGATCAAAACCAAAATCAGCAAAAAGTGCATGAGAATTAAACTCAAGCGAATGGTAGTGCTCTTCATCTTTATTAAAACTCTGAGAAACTTTGCAAATGATAGAACATAAGTTTATAGAAGGCATGCAATCAAGGAGGGCGAATGCTTCACCTCCAAAATCAGATTTTACCTCCAAAACATCAAGTAGATCATTATTCCACATGCCGACAAACTCATGTGAAAGAGAGGATTCAAGAACCTCTTCGGAATCTAGAGTATGAGCTTGTTTATCTTGCTCAGAATTCGAAATAGAAGAATTTGAGAGAATGAGTGTTGAATCTACAGTTTCTTCTTCATCGTGAACAATTGTTGAGGCCAACACATGATCGGAAAGAACACATAAGGAGATCTCACTGGGCTTGTTCTCCAAAAGGCTAGCATGATCCTCTTCTTCCTGCTTTCCAAATTCTCTGTCAAGTTGGACCCATAGATCACTTGGATTTTCAGCAGTCTTAATGAGGTAGCGCATACAAGGAGACATAGCAAGACATATTGCTCCAAAAGCTCTATCACAATCATTGAGCCAATCATTCTCCTCTTCATCGGAATCAAAATCTCTTGTATTACCAATGCACATATCAAAAAGACATTGTCTCTTCAAGAATGCAATCATCTTTGGTTTCCATTCATCATAGTTGAATGGAGTAAGAATATTTTGTGAAGAAGAAGTCTCCATCTTTGCATTAGCGAATGCACATGGAGGAAGTAAGAAACCTGCAAATCACACACAAACAAACACTATGTTTTCAGCCTTGCATGCACATGAGCGAATGCACATGAGATTTTGCATGCCGCTGCTAAAATATATTGGTGAGCAAAGATTGCTCTCTCTTCATGTAGAACACCTGTAGAAAAGAAATCTTGTCCCTGTCATGGCTCTGATACCATGTGAAAATCCTCACAGCAGATCTAAGAGATGATGTATCTCACAAGAGAATAATTATGATTAAGCAAGAAAATAGAAGAAGAGTGATACATGCAGTATAATGAGCAACAGAATAATATGGTACAGTAGAACTCAGATAGAAGCAATAATACTTCGGTCATACTAAATTATTAATCACAAATGGACATATAAATAATACAATGCATGAGGAATTCGAATGCCTAAGGTGGCAATTCGAATTAGCCTTCATGGAGTGATCAAAGGATCACTGGAGTGTCATCGGAGCACAACTAGGTGTCCTCATGATCATCGGAGCGCAACTGGAAGTCTTCATCATCATCAGTGGAGTCGTCAATGCTCAAGTAACTGTCAACCATCAGTCAAACTAACTCTGGTAGGTGTAACTCAGTGTAACTAAGTGTAACTGAGTGTAACTGAGTGTAACTCAATGTAACTAAGTGTAACTGAGTGTAACTCAATGTAACTAAGAGTAACTGAGTGTAACTCAATGTAACTAAGAGTAACTGAGTGTAACTCACTGTAACTGAGTGTAACTGACTGTAATTGAGTGTGACTGAGTGACAATTGGACTGGTAGGTTAAGAAGGGCGAGTTGCTCCCTAAAATCAAGGAAGAAGGGCGCACTAAGCAACTGGAGGGATAAAACTGAATAGTGAGAAGCTCCTGGGGGCTGGCTAACTGAGGGCTAGGTGCTGGACTGATGACTGGGATGCATGCAAACCCTAGAATGCATGCAAACCCTAAAAGTGCATGCATGACTGAAAATGTAAATGATCAAAATATTGGTGGGACTAGGATGGAGTATAGGAATATCCTAACACCCCCCCTTAATCCATCCTGGGCCTTGGTAACTGAGACCAAAGGTCACCCAATACAATGAATAATAACAATCAATAAACCAAGGAAGTGGGAAAATTTCATGGGAAACATACCCCCTCCTCAAAAAATAGACTGTAAGGCACACATAAAAAAATAAAAGCTCCAAACTCAAGCATGTGTGATGCTTGGTCATATGTCTGGAGGTATCTTCTTCTTGGGAAGAAGTGGATCATGCTCAAAAAGCATGTGCTTGTACTTGCTCTTCAGATCGAATGTGATGAGAACAAATCCAACAGTATTAGAATGATCCTTGAACCTGTGATTCGAATCAGCTGAGGTAGGATCAAATTTTTGAATGTGCATATAGTCCTTTTTCTTCTCCTTCGAACCACCATGGGTGAGATTATGCCAAAAAGAACTATTACATGTTTGCTTGAAATCAAAATCAGATTTAAGACTTTCAAAACAGTTTCTTGAGATCTCCTTTGAACCAGCAGGGGTGAGATCAAAACTATCATATGCATGAGAAATTTTCCCAAGCAGTAATTGCTTAGAACCCAAATTAGATACAAGACTTGAATCATGGCTTCTTGAGATCTCCTTTGAACCATGAGAGGTGAGATCAAAACCAGTAGATGCATGAGAAATTATCCCAAGCGAATGGCAATGGCCATATTCTTCAATCACCTTCTGAAAGCATGAATTTATGATCATATAGTAGTATAAAAGAGATGTTTGCTGAAGAGGAGCGAATGCATTACCTCCATTAGCTGATTTGACCTCTGAAATAATCATGTGATCATGATGCAAACCAACAGACTCTGGTGCAAGAGAGGATTTAGGACCTTCTGCAATATCTAGAGTGTGAGCTGGCACAGAAAGAGAAGAAAGTTTGAGCATGAGCGGAGAATCTGCAATTTCTTTGTCAACAACTTCAATATGAGATGATACTGGTTCATGATCTGAGAGACCATCAAGAGGAGCGAATGCATCACTTTGTTTTCTTTCGAATGGGTTGGGACCAAGTCCTTCATTCTCTCTGCCAAATTTTCCATCCAGGTGAGCCCATATCTCTTTTGGAGTCCATAACTCTCTTGGAATTTCAACACCATCACGGTATTTGAATTGGAATCTCTGGTATGCATACAAAGAAAACATGATTTCGGCAAAGTGCATGTCTCTTTTATTTAACCAGTCAATCTTCTCTTCAGGGGATTCGAACTCTCTTTCAAAATAACAATAAAAAAAGATCATGGATCTTCAAGTCTGCTATCATTCTTGGTTTCCATTCATCATAGTTGAGTGGATCAAGAGGAGTAATTCCTGATGAATACATAGAAGATGTAGAGGACCTGCAAAAACAATATAGAATAACTGCAACTGCTACTGCTGCAAAAATGCAGATTCTGCTGCAACTGCTACACTCGAAATCTTGGTAATAACCTGCAAAAAAAAACTCTCAAGAATGGAGATAAACAATTCTCTCAACATGCTCTGATACCATGTAAAATTAGTCACAGCAGATATAATGAACAAGTAAATCAATCACAACAGATGAACATAGAAAATATGGTGCAAAACTGTGCAAAACATGCAGCAGTGCTCTCTATCCCAGAAAGGGTGAATGAATTACAATACAAACTGTCACAATGACTGAGCAATTCGAATTGCCTAAGGAGGTCATTCGAATCACTGAATGGAGTAGCTTGACTCTATCTAGGAGTCCTCATAAATCATCGGTGGTGCTCATCAATCACAACAACCAGTCATCCAGGTGTCAATCTGAGTCTAACTGAGTATAATAAATGTAACTGAAGTGTGTAGCACTGATATAGGATCTGGAGGCTCAGTGGGGGCGCATGGGAGGCTAACTGAAGTCAGAACAAGTCACCTAATCAAACTGGAGGTAAAACGGAAGTGATACAGTCAGTCAGGAGTGAAACTAGCCTCAAATCAGGGAGAATCGGAGCTAACTGAATGTAACTGAAGTGAATCTGCAGTGGTAGGTGAACAAGTGCGCCCTTCTCTGGCAGTAGGTGAGAAGAGGGCGCCTTTCAGCTTAGGAGGGCTAAAACTCTGTGGTAAGTGGCTCCCGGGTGCTAGAAGAAGGTGGATAAGGTGCTGGAGGCATCAAACTGGTGACTGGGATGCATGCCTGTGCATGCAAGATCCTGAAATAGATCATATCCTGAAATAGATCATGCAAGATCCTGAAATAGATGATGTATCCCGAAATAGATGATGTGGATATCCGAACACCCCCCCTCAAGCTAGACTATGATGTGCCAACTAAAATAATGTGGGGCCCTGGTAACTAAGACCAAAGGTCACCCCAATACAATAATCCAAAAAACTAATAACAGTCAATAAACCGAGGAAATGGGGAAAACCTCATGGGAAAAATACCCCCCCTCAAAATAGACTGTAGTACACCAAAAGATTTAATTGCTCCAAAATCAAGTAGATATGTCTGGAGGTATCTTATTCTTGGGAGTAAATGGATCATGCTCCAAAAACATGTGCTTGAATTCTCCATCAGTGGATGCAAGCGAATGTGGAGACTTTAAGAACTTGCTCTTCATACTGAAAAAGGTGAGAACAAATCTGAAAATATGAGGATGATCCTGGAACCTGTGATTCGAACCAAGTGAGGTAGGAATAGCTCTAATCGGATCAAATAGATCTTGAAACTTGAACTTCTTATCAATAGAAGTTAAATCAGCTCCAAAAATAGATGAATGGTTTCTTGAGATCTCCTTTGAACCAACAAGGGTGAGATCAAAACCAAAATCAGCAAAAAGTGCATGAGAATTAAACTCAAGCGAATGGTAGTGCTCTTCATCTTTATTAAAACTCTGAGAAACTTTGCAAATGATAGAACATAAGTTTATAGAAGGCATGCAATCAAGGAGGGCGAATGCTTCACCTCCAAAATCAGATTTTACCTCCAAAACATCAAGTAGATCATTATTCCACATGCCGACAAACTCATGTGAAAGAGAGGATTCAAGAACCTCTTCGGAATCTAGAGTATGAGCTTGTTTATCTTGCTCAGAATTCGAAATAGAAGAATTTGAGAGAATGAGTGTTGAATCTACAGTTTCTTCTTCATCGTGAACAATTGTTGAGGCCAACACATGATCAGAAAGAACACATAAGGAGATCTCACTGGGCTTGTTCTCCAAAAGGCTAGCATGATCCTCTTCTTCCTGCTTTCCAAATTCTCTGTCAAGTTGGACCCATAGATCACTTGGATTTTCAGCAGTCTTAATGAGGTAGCGCATACAAGGAGACATAGCAAGACATATTGCTCCAAAAGCTCTATCACAATCATTGAGCCAATCATTCTCCTCTTCATCGGAATCAAAATCTCTTGTATTACCAATGCACATATCAAAAAGACATTGTCTCTTCAAGAATGCAATCATCTTTGGTTTCCATTCATCATAGTTGAATGGAGTAAGAATATTTTGTGAAGAAGAAGTCTCCATCTTTGCATTAGCGAATGCACATGGAGGAAGTAAGAAACCTGCAAATCACACACAAACAAACACTATGTTTTCAGCCTTGCATGCACATGAGCGAATGCACATGAGATTTTGCATGCCGCTGCTAAAATATATTGGTGAGCAAAGATTGCTCTCTCTTCATGTAGAACACCTGTAGAAAAGAAATCTTGTCCCTGTCATGGCTCTGATACCATGTGAAAATCCTCACAGCAGATCTAAGAGATGATGTATCTCACAAGAGAATAATTATGATTAAGCAAGAAAATAGAAGAAGAGTGATACATGCAGTATAATGAGCAACAGAATAATATGGTACAGTAGAACTCAGATAGAAGCAATAATACTTCGGTCATACTAAATTATTAATCACAAATGGACATATAAATAATACAATGCATGAGGAATTCGAATGCCTAAGGTGGCAATTCGAATTAGCCTTCATGGAGTGATCAAAGGATCACTGGAGTGTCATCGGAGCACAACTAGGTGTCCTCATGATCATCGGAGCGCAACTGGAAGTCTTCATCATCATCAGTGGAGTCGTCAATGCTCAAGTAACTGTCAACCATCAGTCAAACTAACTCTGGTAGGTGTAACTCAGTGTAACTAAGTGTAACTGAGTGTAACTGAGTGTAACTCAATGTAACTAAGTGTAACTGAGTGTAACTGAGTGTAACTAAGAGTAACTGAGTGTAACTCAATGTAACTAAGAGTAACTGAGTGTAACTCACTGTAACTGAGTGTAACTGACTGTAATTGAGTGTGACTGAGTGACAATTGGACTGGTAGGTTAAGAAGGGCGAGTTGCTCCCTAAAATCAAGGAAGAAGGGCGCACTAAGCAACTGGAGGGATAAAACTGAATAGTGAGAAGCTCCTGGGGGCTGGCTAACTGAGGGCTAGGTGCTGGACTGATGACTGGGATGCATGCAAACCCTAGAATGCATGCAAACCCTAAAAGTGCATGCATGACTGAAAATGTAAATGATCAAAATATTGGTGGGACTAGGATGGAGTATAGGAATATCCTAACACCCCCCCTTAATCCATCCTGGGCCTTGGTAACTGAGACCAAAGGTCACCCAATACAATGAATAATAACAATCAATAAACCAAGGAAGTGGGAAAATTTCATGGGAAACATACCCCCTCCTCAAAAAATAGACTGTAAGGCACACATAAAAAAATAAAAGCTCCAAACTCAAGCATGTGTGATGCTTGGTCATATGTCTGGAGGTATCTTCTTCTTGGGAAGAAGTGGATCATGCTCAAAAAGCATGTGCTTGTACTTGCTCTTCAGATCGAATGTGATGAGAACAAATCCAACAGTATTAGAATGATCCTTGAACCTGTGATTCGAATCAGCTGAGGTAGGATCAAATTTTTGAATGTGCATATAGTCCTTTTTCTTCTCCTTCGAACCACCATGGGTGAGATTATGCCAAAAAGAACTATTACATGTTTGCTTGAAATCAAAATCAGATTTAAGACTTTCAAAACAGTTTCTTGAGATCTCCTTTGAACCAGCAGGGGTGAGATCAAAACTATCATATGCATGAGAAATTTTCCCAAGCAGTAATTGCTTAGAACCCAAATTAGATACAAGACTTGAATCATGGCTTCTTGAGATCTCCTTTGAACCATGAGAGGTGAGATCAAAACCAGTAGATGCATGAGAAATTATCCCAAGCGAATGGCAATGGCCATATTCTTCAATCACCTTCTGAAAGCATGAATTTATGATCATATAGTAGTATAAAAGAGATGTTTGCTGAAGAGGAGCGAATGCATTACCTCCATTAGCTGATTTGACCTCTGAAATAATCATGTGATCATGATGCAAACCAACAGACTCTGGTGCAAGAGAGGATTTAGGACCTTCTGCAATATCTAGAGTGTGAGCTGGCACAGAAAGAGAAGAAAGTTTGAGCATGAGCGGAGAATCTGCAATTTCTTTGTCAACAACTTCAATATGAGATGATACTGGTTCATGATCTGAGAGACCATCAAGAGGAGCGAATGCATCACTTTGTTTTCTTTCGAATGGGTTGGGACCAAGTCCTTCATTCTCTCTGCCAAATTTTCCATCCAGGTGAGCCCATATCTCTTTTGGAGTCCATAACTCTCTTGGAATTTCAACACCATCGCGGTATTTGAATTGGAATCTCTGGTATGCATACAAAGAAAACATGATTGCGGCAAAGTGCATGTCTCTTTTATTTAACCAGTCAATCTTCTCTTCAGGGGATTCGAACTCTCTTTCAAAATAACAATAAAAAAAGATCATGGATCTTCAAGTCTGCTATCATTCTTGGTTTCCATTCATCATAGTTGAGTGGATCAAGAGGAGTAATTCCTGATGAATACATAGAAGATGTAGAGGACCTGCAAAAACAATATAGAATAACTGCAACTGCTACTGCTGCAAAAATGCAGATTCTGCTGCAACTGCTACACTCGAAATCTTGGTAATAACCTGCAAAAAAAAACTCTCAAGAATGGAGATAAACAATTCTCTCAACATGCTCTGATACCATGTAAAATTAGTCACAGCAGATATAATGAACAAGTAAATCAATCACAACAGATGAACATAGAAAATATGGTGCAAAACTGTGCAAAACATGCAGCAGTGCTCTCTATCCCAGAAAGGGTGAATGAATTACATTACAAACTGTCACAATGACTGAGCAATTCGAATTGCCTAAGGAGGTCATTCGAATCACTGAATGGAGTAGCTTGACTCTATCTAGGAGTCCTCATAAATCATCGGTGGTGCTCATCAATCACAACAACCAGTCATCCAGGTGTCAATCTGAGTCTAACTGAGTATAATAAATGTAACTGAAGTGTGTAGCACTGATATAGGATCTGGAGGCTCAGTGGGGGCGCATGGGAGGCTAACTGAAGTCAGAACAAGTCACCTAATCAAACTGGAGGTCAAACGGAAGTGATATAGTCAGTCAGGAGTGAAACTAGCCTCAAATCAGGGAGAATCGGAGCTAACTGAATGTAACTGAAGTGAATCTGCAGTGGTAGGTGAACAAGTGCGCCCTTCTCTGGAAGTAGGTGAGAAGAGGGCGCCTTTCAGCTTAGGAGGGCTAAAACTCTGTGGTAAGTGGCTCCCGGGTGCTAGAAGAAGGTGGATAAGGTGCTGGAGGCATCAAACTGGTGACTGGGATGCATGCCTGTGCATGCAAGATCCTGAAATAGATCATATCCTGAAATAGATCATGCAAGATCCTGAAATAGATGATGTATCCCGAAATAGATGATGTGGATATCCGAACACCCCCCCTCAAGCTAGACTATGATGTGCCAACTAAAATAATGTGGGGCCCTGGTAACTAAGACCAAAGGTCACCCCAATACAATAATCCAAAAAACTAATAACAGTCAATAAACCGAGGAAATGGGGAAAACCTCATGGGAAAAATACCCCCCCTCAAAATAGACTGTAGTACACCAAAAGATTTAATTGCTCCAAAATCAAGTAGATATGTCTGGAGGTATCTTATTCTTGGGAGTAAGTGGATCATGCTCCAAAAACATGTGCTTGAATTCTCCATCAGTGGATGCAAGCGAATGTGGAGACTTTAAGAACTTGCTCTTCATACTGAAAAAGGTGAGAACAAATCTGAAAATATGAGGATGATCCTGGAACCTGTGATTCGAACCAAGTGAGGTAGGAATAGCTCTAATCGGATCAAATAGATCTTGAAACTTGAACTTCTTATCAATAGAAGTTAAATCAGCTCCAAAAATAGATGAATGGTTTCTTGAGATCTCATTTGAACCAACAAGGGTGAGATCAAAACCAAAATCAGCAAAAAGTGCATGAGAATTAAACTCAAGCGAATGGTAGTGCTCTTCATCTTTATTAAAACTCTGAGAAACTTTGCAAATGATAGAACATAAGTTTATAGAAGGCATGCAATCAAGGAGGGCGAATGCTTCACCTCCAAAATAAGATTTTACCTCCAAAACATCAAGTAGATCATTATTCCACATGCCGACAAACTCATGTGAAAGAGAGGATTCAAGAACCTCTTCGGAATCTAGAGTATGAGCTTGTTTATCTTGCTCAGAATTCGAAATAGAAGAATTTGAGAGAATGAGTGTTGAATCTACAGTTTCTTCTTCATCGTGAACAATTGTTGAGGCCAACACATGATCGGAAAGAACACATAAGGAGATCTCACTGGGCTTGTTCTCCAAAAGGCTAGCATGATCCTCTTCTTCCTGCTTTCCAAATTCTCTGTCAAGTTGGACCCATAGATCACTTGGATTTTCAGCAGTCTTAATGAGGTAGCGCATACAAGGAGACATAGCAAGACATATTGCTCCAAAAGCTCTATCACAATCATTGAGCCAATCATTCTCCTCTTCATCGGAATCAAAATCTCTTGTATTACCAATGCACATATCAAAAAGACATTGTCTCTTCAAGAATGCAATCATCTTTGGTTTCCATTCATCATAGTTGAATGGAGTAAGAATATTTTGTGAAGAAGAAGTCTCCATCTTTGCATTAGCGAATGCACATGGAGGAAGTAAGAAACCTGCAAATCACACACAAACAAACACTATGTTTTCAGCCTTGCATGCACATGAGCGAATGCACATGAGATTTTGCATGCCGCTGCTAAAATATATTGGTGAGCAAAGATTGCTCTCTCTTCATGTAGAACACCTGTAGAAAAGAAATCTTGTCCCTGTCATGGCTCTGATACCATGTGAAAATCCTCACAGCAGATCTAAGAGATGATGTATCTCACAAGAGAATAATTATGATTAAGCAAGAAAATAGAAGAAGAGTGATACATGCAGTATAATGAGCAACAGAATAATATGGTACAGTAGAACTCAGATAGAAGCAATAATACTTCGGTCATACTAAATTATTAATCACAAATGGACATATAAATAATACAATGCATGAGGAATTCGAATGCCTAAGGTGGCAATTCGAATTAGCCTTCATGGAGTGATCAAAGGATCACTGGAGTGTCATCGGAGCACAACTAGGTGTCCTCATGATCATCGGAGCGCAACTGGAAGTCTTCATCATCATCAGTGGAGTCGTCAATGCTCAAGTAACTGTCAACCATCAGTCAAACTAACTCTGGTAGGTGTAACTCAGTGTAACTAAGTGTAACTGAGTGTAACTGAGTGTAACTCAATGTAACTAAGTGTAACTGAGTGTAACTCAATGTAACTAAGAGTAACTGAGTGTAACTCAATGTAACTAAGAGTAACTGAGTGTAACTCACTGTAACTGAGTGTAACTGACTGTAATTGAGTGTGACTGAGTGACAATTGGACTGGTAGGTTAAGAAGGGCGAGTTGCTCCCTAAAATCAAGGAAGAAGGGCGCACTAAGCAACTGGAGGGATAAAACTGAATAGTGAGAAGCTCCTGGGGGCTGGATAACTGAGGGCTAGGTGCTGGACTAATGACTGGGATGCATGCAAACCCTAGAATGCATGCAAACCCTAAAAGTGCATGCATGACTGAAAATGTAAATGATCAAAATATTGGTGGGACTAGGATGGAGTATAGGAATATCCTAACACCCCCCCTTAATCCATCCTGGGCCTTGGTAACTGAGACCAAAGGTCACCCAATACAATGAATAATAACAATCAATAAACCAAGGAAGTGGGAAAATTTCATGGGAAACATACCCCCTCCTCAAAAAATAGACTGTAAGGCACACATAAAAAAATAAAAGCTCCAAACTCAAGCATGTGTGATGCTTGGTCATATGTCTGGAGGTATCTTCTTCTTGGGAAGAAGTGGATCATGCTCAAAAAGCATGTGCTTGTACTTGCTCTTCAGATCGAATGTGATGAGAACAAATCCAACAGTATTAGAATGATCCTTGAACCTGTGATTCGAATCAGCTGAGGTAGGATCAAATTTTTGAATGTGCATATAGTCCTTTTTCTTCTCCTTCGAACCACCATGGGTGAGATTATGCCAAAAAGAACTATTACATGTTTGCTTGAAATCAAAATCAGATTTAAGACTTTCAAAACAGTTTCTTGAGATCTCCTTTGAACCAGCAGGGGTGAGATCAAAACTATCATATGCATGAGAAATTTTCCCAAGCAGTAATTGCTTAGAACCCAAATTAGATACAAGACTTGAATCATGGCTTCTTGAGATCTCCTTTGAACCATGAGAGGTGAGATCAAAACCAGTAGATGCATGAGAAATTATCCCAAGCGAATGGCAATGGCCATATTCTTCAATGACCTTCTGAAAGCATGAATTTATGATCATATAGTAGTATAAAAGAGATGTTTGCTGAAGAGGAGCGAATGCATTACCTCCATTAGCTGATTTGACCTCTGAAATAATCATGTGATCATGATGCAAACCAACAGACTCTGGTGCAAGAGAGGATTTAGGACCTTCTGCAATATCTAGAGTGTGAGCTGGCACAGAAAGAGAAGAAAGTTTGAGCATGAGCGGAGAATCTGCAATTTCTTTGTCAACAACTTCAATATGAGATGATACTGGTTCATGATCTGAGAGACCATCAAGAGGAGCGAATGCATCACTTTGTTTTCTTTCGAATGGGTTGGGACCAAGTCCTTCATTCTCTCTGCCAAATTTTCCATCCAGGTGAGCCCATATCTCTTTTGGAGTCCATAACTCTCTTGGAATTTCAACACCATCACGGTATTTGAATTGGAATCTCTGGTATGCATACAAAGAAAACATGATTGCGGCAAAGTGCATGTCTCTTTTATTTAACCAGTCAATCTTCTCTTCAGGGGATTCGAACTCTCTTTCAAAATAACAATAAAAAAAGATCATGGATCTTCAAGTCTGCTATCATTCTTGGTTTCCATTCATCATAGTTGAGTGGATCAAGAGGAGTAATTCCTGATGAATACATAGAAGATGTAGAGGACCTGCAAAAACAATATAGAATAACTGCAACTGCTACTGCTGCAAAAATGCAGATTCTGCTGCAACTGCTACACTCGAAATCTTGGTAATAACCTGCAAAAAAAAACTCTCAAGAATGGAGATAAACAATTCTCTCAACATGCTCTGATACCATGTAAAATTAGTCACAGCAGATATAATGAACAAGTAAATCAATCACAACAGATGAACATAGAAAATATGGTGCAAAACTGTGCAAAACATGCAGCAGTGCTCTCTATCCCAGAAAGGGTGAATGAATTACAATGCAAACTGTCACAATGACTGAGCAATTCGAATTGCCTAAGGAGGTCATTCGAATCACTGAATGGAGTAGCTTGACTCTATCTAGGAGTCCTCATAAATCATCGGTGGTGCTCATCAATCACAACAACCAGTCATCCAGGTGTCAATCTGAGTCTAACTGAGTATAATAAATGTAACTGAAGTGTGTAGCACTGATATAGGATCTGGAGGCTCAGTGGGGGCGCATGGGAGGCTAACTGAAGTCAGAACAAGTCACCTAATCAAACTGGAGGTAAAACGGAAGTGATACAGTCAGTCAGGAGTGAAACTAGCCTCAAATCAGGGAGAATCGGAGCTAACTGAATGTAACTGAAGTGAATCTGCAGTGGTAGGTGAACAAGTGCGCCCTTCTCTGGCAGTAGGTGAGAAGAGGGCGCCTTTCAGCTTAGGAGGGCTAAAACTCTGTGGTAAGTGGCTCCCGGGTGCTAGAAGAAGGTGGATAAGGTGCTGGAGGCATCAAACTGGTGACTGGGATGCATGCCTGTGCATGCAAGATCCTGAAATAGATCATATCCTGAAATAGATCATGCAAGATCCTGAAATAGATGATGTATCCCGAAATAGATGATGTGGATATCCGAACACCCCCCCTCAAGCTAGACTATGATGTGCCAACTAAAATAATGTGGGGCCCTGGTAACTAAGACCAAAGGTCACCCCAATACAATAATCCAAAAAACTAATAACAGTCAATAAACCGAGGAAATGGGGAAAACCTCATGGGAAAAATACCCCCCCTCAAAATAGACTGTAGTACACCAAAAGATTTAATTGCTCCAAAATCAAGTAGATATGTCTGGAGGTATCTTATTCTTGGGAGTAAATGGATCATGCTCCAAAAACATGTGCTTGAATTCTCCATCAGTGGATGCAAGCGAATGTGGAGACTTTAAGAACTTGCTCTTCATACTGAAAAAGGTGAGAACAAATCTGAAAATATGAGGATGATCCTGGAACCTGTGATTCGAACCAAGTGAGGTAGGAATAGCTCTAATCGGATCAAATAGATCTTGAAACTTGAACTTCTTATCAATAGAAGTTAAATCAGCTCCAAAAATAGATGAATGGTTTCTTGAGATCTCCTTTGAACCAACAAGGGTGAGATCAAAACCAAAATCAGCAAAAAGTGCATGAGAATTAAACTCAAGCGAATGGTAGTGCTCTTCATCTTTATTAAAACTCTGAGAAACTTTGCAAATGATAGAACATAAGTTTATAGAAGGCATGCAATCAAGGAGGGCGAATGCTTCACCTCCAAAATCAGATTTTACCTCCAAAACATCAAGTAGATCATTATTCCACATGCCGACAAACTCATGTGAAAGAGAGGATTCAAGAACCTCTTCGGAATCTAGAGTATGAGCTTGTTTATCTTGCTCAGAATTCGAAATAGAAGAATTTGAGAGAATGAGTGTTGAATCTACAGTTTCTTCTTCATCGTGAACAATTGTTGAGGCCAACACATGATCGGAAAGAACACATAAGGAGATCTCACTGGGCTTGTTCTCCAAAAGGCTAGCATGATCCTCTTCTTCCTGCTTTCCAAATTCTCTGTCAAGTTGGACCCATAGATCACTTGGATTTTCAGCAGTCTTAATGAGGTAGCGCATACAAGGAGACATAGCAAGACATATTGCTCCAAAAGCTCTATCACAATCATTGAGCCAATCATTCTCCTCTTCATCGGAATCAAAATCTCTTGTATTACCAATGCACATATCAAAAAGACATTGTCTCTTCAAGAATGCAATCATCTTTGGTTTCCATTCATCATAGTTGAATGGAGTAAGAATATTTTGTGAAGAAGAAGTCTCCATCTTTGCATTAGCGAATGCACATGGAGGAAGTAAGAAACCTGCAAATCACACACAAACAAACACTATGTTTTCAGCCTTGCATGCACATGAGCGAATGCACATGAGATTTTGCATGCCGCTGCTAAAATATATTGGTGAGCAAAGATTGCTCTCTCTTCATGTAGAACACCTGTAGAAAAGAAATCTTGTCCCTGTCATGGCTCTGATACCATGTGAAAATCCTCACAGCAGATCTAAGAGATGATGTATCTCACAAGAGAATAATTATGATTAAGCAAGAAAATAGAAGAAGAGTGATACATGCAGTATAATGAGCAACAGAATAATATGGTACAGTAGAACTCAGATAGAAGCAATAATACTTCGGTCATACTAAATTATTAATCACAAATGGACATATAAATAATACAATGCATGAGGAATTCGAATGCCTAAGGTGGCAATTCGAATTAGCCTTCATGGAGTGATCAAAGGATCACTGGAGTGTCATCGGAGCACAACTAGGTGTCCTCATGATCATCGGAGCGCAACTGGAAGTCTTCATCATCATCAGTGGAGTCGTCAATGCTCAAGTAACTGTCAACCATCAGTCAAACTAACTCTGGTAGGTGTAACTCAGTGTAACTAAGTGTAACTGAGTGTAACTGAGTGTAACTCAATGTAACTAAGTGTAACTGAGTGTAACTCAATGTAACTAAGAGTAACTGAGTGTAACTCAATGTAACTAAGAGTAACTGAGTGTAACTCACTGTAACTGAGTGTAACTGACTGTAATTGAGTGTGACTGAGTGACAATTGGACTGGTAGGTTAAGAAGGGCGAGTTGCTCCCTAAAATCAAGGAAGAAGGGCGCACTAAGCAACTGGAGGGATAAAACTGAATAGTGAGAAGCTCCTGGGGGCTGGCTAACTGAGGGCTAGGTGCTGGACTGATGACTGGGATGCATGCAAACCCTAGAATGCATGCAAACCCTAAAAGTGCATGCATGACTGAAAATGTAAATGATCAAAATATTGGTGGGACTAGGATGGAGTATAGGAATATCCTAACACCCCCCCTTAATCCATCCTGGGCCTTGGTAACTGAGACCAAAGGTCACCCAATACAATGAATAATAACAATCAATAAACCAAGGAAGTGGGAAAATTTCATGGGAAACATACCCCCTCCTCAAAAAATAGACTGTAAGGCACACATAAAAAAATAAAAGCTCCAAACTCAAGCATGTGTGATGCTTGGTCATATGTCTGGAGGTATCTTCTTCTTGGGAAGAAGTGGATCATGCTCAAAAAGCATGTGCTTGTACTTGCTCTTCAGATCGAATGTGATGAGAACAAATCCAACAGTATTAGAATGATCCTTGAACCTGTGATTCAAATCAGCTGAGGTAGGATCAAATTTTTGAATGTGCATATAGTCCTTTTTCTTCTCCTTCGAACCACCATGGGTGAGATTATGCCAAAAAGAACTATTACATGTTTGCTTGAAATCAAAATCAGATTTAAGACTTTCAAAACAGTTTCTTGAGATCTCCTTTGAACCAGCAGGGGTGAGATCAAAACTATCATATGCATGAGAAATTTTCCCAAGCAGTAATTGCTTAGAACCCAAATTAGATACAAGACTTGAATCATGGCTTCTTGAGATCTCCTTTGAACCATGATAGGTGAGATCAAAACCAGTAGATGCATGAGAAATTATCCCAAGCGAATGGCAATGGCCATATTCTTCAATCACCTTCTGAAAGCATGAATTTATGATCATATAGTAGTATAAAAGAGATGTTTGCTGAAGAGGAGCGAATGCATTACCTCCATTAGCTGATTTGACCTCTGAAATAATCATGTGATCATGATGCAAACCAACAGACTCTGGTGCAAGAGAGGATTTAGGACCTTCTGCAATATCTAGAGTGTGAGCTGGCACAGAAAGAGAAGAAAGTTTGAGCATGAGCGGAGAATCTGCAATTTCTTTGTCAACAACTTCAATATGAGATGATACTGGTTCATGATCTGAGAGACCATCAAGAGGAGCGAATGCATCACTTTGTTTTCTTTCGAATGGGTTGGGACCAAGTCCTTCATTCTCTCTGCCAAATTTTCCATCCAGGTGAGCCCATATCTCTTTTGGAGTCCATAACTCTCTTGGAATTTCAACACCATCACGGTATTTGAATTGGAATCTCTGGTATGCATACAAAGAAAACATGATTGCGGCAAAGTGCATGTCTCTTTTATTTAACCAGTCAATCTTCTCTTCAGGGGATTCGAACTCTCTTTCAAAATAACAATAAAAAAAGATCATGGATCTTCAAGTCTGCTATCATTCTTGGTTTCCATTCATCATAGTTGAGTGGATCAAGAGGAGTAATTCCTGATGAATACATAGAAGATGTAGAGGACCTGCAAAAACAATATAGAATAACTGCAACTGCTACTGCTGCAAAAATGCAGATTCTGCTGCAACTGCTACACTCGAAATCTTGGTAATAACCTGCAAAAAAAAACTCTCAAGAATGGAGATAAACAATTCTCTCAACATGCTCTGATACCATGTAAAATTAGTCACAGCAGATATAATGAACAAGTAAATCAATCACAACAGATGAACATAGAAAATATGGTGCAAAACTGTGCAAAACATGCAGCAGTGCTCTCTATCCCAGAAAGGGTGAATGAATTACAATGCAAACTGTCACAATGACTGAGCAATTCGAATTGCCTAAGGAGGTCATTCGAATCACTGAATGGAGTAGCTTGACTCTATCTAGGAGTCCTCATAAATCATCGGTGGTGCTCATCAATCACAACAACCAGTCATCCAGGTGTCAATCTGAGTCTAACTGAGTATAATAAATGTAACTGAAGTGTGTAGCACTGATATAGGATCTGGAGGCTCAGTGGGGGCGCATGGGAGGCTAACTGAAGTCAGAACAAGTCACCTAATCAAACTGGAGGTAAAACGGAAGTGATACAGTCAGTCAGGAGTGAAACTAGCCTCAAATCAGGGAGAATCGGAGCTAACTGAATGTAACTGAAGTGAATCTGCAGTGGTAGGTGAACAAGTGCGCCCTTCTCTGGCAGTAGGTGAGAAGAGGGCGCCTTTCAGCTTAGGAGGGCTAAAACTCTGTGGTAAGTGGCTCCTGGGTGCTAGAAGAAGGTGGATAAGGTGCTGGAGGCATCAAACTGGTGACTGGGATGCATGCCTGTGCATGCAAGATCCTGAAATAGATCATATCCTGAAATAGATCATGCAAGATCCTGAAATAGATGATGTATCCCGAAATAGATGATGTGGATATCCGAACACCCCCCCTCAAGCTAGACTATGATGTGCCAACTAAAATAATGTGGGGCCCTGGTAACTAAGACCAAAGGTCACCCCAATACAATAATCCAAAAAACTAATAACAGTCAATAAACCGAGGAAATGGGGAAAACCTCATGGGAAAAATACCCCCCCTCAAAATAGACTGTAGTACACCAAAAGATTTAATTGCTCCAAAATCAAGTAGATATGTCTGGAGGTATCTTATTCTTGGGAGTAAATGGATCATGCTCCAAAAACATGTGCTTGAATTCTCCATCAGTGGATGCAAGCGAATGTGGAGACTTTAAGAACTTGCTCTTCATACTGAAAAAGGTGAGAACAAATCTGAAAATATGAGGATGATCCTGGAACCTGTGATTCGAACCAAGTGAGGTAGGAATAGCTCTAATCGGATCAAATAGATCTTGAAACTTGAACTTCTTATCAATAGAAGTTAAATCAGCTCCAAAAATAGATGAATGGTTTCTTGAGATCTCCTTTGAACCAACAAGGGTGAGATCAAAACCAAAATCAGCAAAAAGTGCATGAGAATTAAACTCAAGCGAATGGTAGTGCTCTTCATCTTTATTAAAACTCTGAGAAACTTTGCAAATGATAGAACATAAGTTTATAGAAGGCATGCAATCAAGGAGGGCGAATGCTTCACCTCCAAAATCAGATTTTACCTCCAAAACATCAAGTAGATCATTATTCCACATGCCGACAAACTCATGTGAAAGAGAGGATTCAAGAACCTCTTCGGAATCTAGAGTATGAGCTTGTTTATCTTGCTCAGAATTCGAAATAGAAGAATTTGAGAGAATGAGTGTTGAATCTACAGTTTCTTCTTCATCGTGAACAATTGTTGAGGCCAACACATGATCGGAAAGAACACATAAGGAGATCTCACTGGGCTTGTTCTCCAAAAGGCTAGCATGATCCTCTTCTTCCTGCTTTCCAAATTCTCTGTCAAGTTGGACCCATAGATCACTTGGATTTTCAGCAGTCTTAATGAGGTAGCGCATACAAGGAGACATAGCAAGACATATTGCTCCAAAAGCTCTATCACAATCATTGAGCCAATCATTCTCCTCTTCATCGGAATCAAAATCTCTTGTATTACCAATGCACATATCAAAAAGACATTGTCTCTTCAAGAATGCAATCATCTTTGGTTTCCATTCATCATAGTTGAATGGAGTAAGAATATTTTGTGAAGAAGAAGTCTCCATCTTTGCATTAGCGAATGCACATGGAGGAAGTAAGAAACCTGCAAATCACACACAAACAAACACTATGTTTTCAGCCTTGCATGCACATGAGCAAATGCACATGAGATTTTGCATGCCGCTGCTAAAATATATTGGTGAGCAAAGATTGCTCTCTCTTCATGTAGAACACCTGTAGAAAAGAAATCTTGTCCCTGTCATGGCTCTGATACCATGTGAAAATCCTCACAGCAGATCTAAGAGATGATGTATCTCACAAGAGAATAATTATGATTAAGCAAGAAAATAGAAGAAGAGTGATACATGCAGTATAATGAGCAACAGAATAATATGGTACAGTAGAACTCAGATAGAAGCAATAATACTTCGGTCATACTAAATTATTAATCACAAATGGACATATAAATAATACAATGCATGAGGAATTCGAATGCCTAAGGTGGCAATTCGAATTAGCCTTCATGGAGTGATCAAAGGATCACTGGAGTGTCATCGGAGCACAACTAGGTGTCCTCATGATCATCGGAGCGCAACTGGAAGTCTTCATCATCATCAGTGGAGTCGTCAATGCTCAAGTAACTGTCAACCATCAGTCAAACTAACTCTGGTAGGTGTAACTCAGTGTAACTAAGTGTAACTGAGTGTAATTGAGTGTAACTCAATGTAACTAAGTGTAACTGAGTGTAACTCAATGTAACTAAGAGTAACTGAGTGTAACTCAATGTAACTAAGAGTAACTGAGTGTAACTCACTGTAACTGAGTGTAACTGACTGTAATTGAGTGTGACTGAGTGACAATTGGACTGGTAGGTTAAGAAGGGCGAGTTGCTCCCTAAAATCAAGGAAGAAGGGCGCACTAAGCAACTGGAGGGATAAAACTGAATAGTGAGAAGCTCCTGGGGGCTGGCTAACTGAGGGCTAGGTGCTGGAATGATGACTGGGATGCATGCAAACCCTAGAATGCATGCAAACCCTAAAAGTGCATGCATGACTGAAAATGTAAATGATCAAAATATTGGTGGGACTAGGATGGAGTATAGGAATATCCTAACACCCCCCCTTAATCCATCCTGGGCCTTGGTAACTGAGACCAAAGGTCACCCAATACAATGAATAATAACAATCAATAAACCAAGGAAGTGGGAAAATTTCATGGGAAACATACCCCCTCCTCAAAAAATAGACTGTAAGGCACACATAAAAAAATAAAAGCTCCAAACTCAAGCATGTGTGATGCTTGGTCATATGTCTGGAGGTATCTTCTTCTTGGGAAGAAGTGGATCATGCTCAAAAAGCATGTGCTTGTACTTGCTCTTCAGATCGAATGTGATGAGAACAAATCCAACAGTATTAGAATGATCCTTGAACCTGTGATTCGAATCAGCTGAGGTAGGATCAAATTTTTGAATGTGCATATAGTCCTTTTTCTTCTCCTTCGAACCACCATGGGTGAGATTATGCCAAAAAGAACTATTACATGTTTGCTTGAAATCAAAATCAGATTTAAGACTTTCAAAACAGTTTCTTGAGATCTCCTTTGAACCAGCAGGGGTGAGATCAAAACTATCATATGCATGAGAAATTTTCCCAAGCAGTAATTGCTTAGAACCCAAATTAGATACAAGACTTGAATCATGGCTTCTTGACATCTCCTTTGAACCATGAGAGGTGAGATCAAAACCAGTAGATGCATGAGAAATTATCCCAAGCGAATGGCAATGGCCATATTCTTCAATGACCTTCTGAAAGCATGAATTTATGATCATATAGTAGTATAAAAGAGATGTTTGCTGAAGAGGAGCGAATGCATTACCTCCATTAGCTGATTTGACCTCTGAAATAATCATGTGATCATGATGCAAACCAACAGACTCTGGTGCAAGAGAGGATTTAGGACCTTCTGCAATATCTAGAGTGTGAGCTGGCACAGAAAGAGAAGAAAGTTTGAGCATGAGCGGAGAATCTGCAATTTCTTTGTCAACAACTTCAATATGAGATGATACTGGTTCATGATCTGAGAGACCATCAAGAGGAGTGAATGCATCACTTTGTTTTCTTTCGAATGGGTTGGGACCAAGTCCTTCATTCTCTCTGCCAAATTTTCCATCGAGGTGAGCCCATATCTCTTTTGGAGTCCATAACTCTCTTGGAATTTCAACACCATCACGGTATTTGAATTGGAATCTCTGGTATACATACAAAGAAAACATGATTGCGGCAAAGTGCATGTCTCTTTTATTTAACCAGTCAATCTTCTCTTCAGGGGATTCGAACTCTCTTTCAAAATAACAATAAAAAAAGATCATGGATCTTCAAGTCTGCTATCATTCTTGGTTTCCATTCATCATAGTTGAGTGGATCAAGAGGAGTAATTCCTGATGAATACATAGAAGATGTAGAGGACCTGCAAAAACAATATAGAATAACTGCAACTGCTACTGCTGCAAAAATGCAGATTCTGCTGCAACTGCTACACTCGAAATCTTGGTAATAACCTGCAAAAAAAAACTCTCAAGAATGGAGATAAACAATTCTCTCAACATGCTCTGATACCATGTAAAATTAGTCACAGCAGATATAATGAACAAGTAAATCAATCACAACAGATGAACATAGAAAATATGGTGCAAAACTGTGCAAAACATGCAGCAGTGCTCTCTATCCCAGAAAGGGTGAATGAATTACAATACAAACTGTCACAATGACTGAGCAATTCGAATTGCCTAAGGAGGTCATTCGAATCACTGAATGGAGTAGCTTGACTCTATCTAGGAGTCCTCATAAATCATCGGTGGTGCTCATCAATCACAACAACCAGTCATCCAGGTGTCAATCTGAGTCTAACTGAGTATAATAAATGTAACTGAAGTGTGTAGCACTGATATAGGATCTGGAGGCTCAGTGGGGGCGCATGGGAGGCTAACTGAAGTCAGAACAAGTCACCTAATCAAACTGGAGGTAAAACGGAAGTGATACAGTCAGTCAGGAGTGAAACTAGCCTCAAATCAGGGAGAATCGGAGCTAACTGAATGTAACTGAAGTGAATCTGCAGTGGTAGGTGAACAAGTGCGCCCTTCTCTGGCAGTAGGTGAGAAGAGGGCGCCTTTCAGCTTAGGAGGGCTAAAACTCTGTGGTAAGTGGCTCCCGGGTGCTAGAAGAAGGTGGATAAGGTGCTGGAGGCATCAAACTGGTGACTGGGATGCATGCCTGTGCATGCAAGATCCTGAAATAGATCATATCCTGAAATAGATCATGCAAGATCCTGAAATAGATGATGTATCCCGAAATAGATGATGTGGATATCCGAACACCCCCCCTCAAGCTAGACTATGATGTGCCAACTAAAATAATGTGGGGCCCTGGTAACTAAGACCAAAGGTCACCCCAATACAATAATCCAAAAAACTAATAACAGTCAATAAACCGAGGAAATGGGGAAAACCTCATGGGAAAAATACCCCCCCTCAAAATAGACTGTAGTACACCAAAAGATTTAATTGCTCCAAAATCAAGTAGATATGTCTGGAGGTATCTTATTCTTGGGAGTAAATGGATCATGCTCCAAAAACATGTGCTTGAATTCTCCATCAGTGGATGCAAGCGAATGTGGAGACTTTAAGAACTTGCTCTTCATACTGAAAAAGGTGAGAACAAATCTGAAAATATGAGGATGATCCTGGAACCTGTGATTCGAACCAAGTGAGGTAGGAATAGCTCTAATCGGATCAAATAGATCTTGAAACTTGAACTTCTTATCAATAGAAGTTAAATCAGCTCCAAAAATAGATGAATGGTTTCTTGAGATCTCCTTTGAACCAACAAGGGTGAGATCAAAACCAAAATCAGCAAAAAGTGCATGAGAATTAAACTCAAGCGAATGGTAGTGCTCTTCATCTTTATTAAAACTCTGAGAAACTTTGCAAATGATAGAACATAAGTTTATAGAAGGCATGCAATCAAGGAGGGCGAATGCTTCACCTCCAAAATCAGATTTTACCTCCAAAACATCAAGTAGATCATTATTCCACATGCCGACAAACTCATGTGAAAGAGAGGATTCAAGAACCTCTTCGGAATCTAGAGTATGAGCTTGTTTATCTTGCTCAGAATTCGAAATAGAAGAATTTGAGAGAATGAGTGTTGAATCTACAGTTTCTTCTTCATCGTGAACAATTGTTGAGGCCAACACATGATCGGAAAGAACACATAAGGAGATCTCACTGGGCTTGTTCTCCAAAAGGCTAGCATGATCCTCTTCTTCCTGCTTTCCAAATTCTCTGTCAAGTTGGACCCATAGATCACTTGGATTTTCAGCAGTCTTAATGAGGTAGCGCATACAAGGAGACATAGCAAGACATATTGCTCCAAAAGCTCTATCACAATCATTGAGCCAATCATTCTCCTCTTCATCGGAATCAAAATCTCTTGTATTACCAATGCACATATCAAAAAGACATTGTCTCTTCAAGAATGCAATCATCTTTGGTTTCCATTCATCATAGTTGAATGGAGTAAGAATATTTTGTGAAGAAGAAGTCTCCATCTTTGCATTAGCGAATGCACATGGAGGAAGTAAGAAACCTGCAAATCACACACAAACAAACACTATGTTTTCAGCCTTGCATGCACATGAGCGAATGCACATGAGATTTTGCATGCCGCTGCTAAAATATATTGGTGAGCAAAGATTGCTCTCTCTTCATGTAGAACACCTGTAGAAAAGAAATCTTGTCCCTGTCATGGCTCTGATACCATGTGAAAATCCTCACAGCAGATCTAAGAGATGATGTATCTCACAAGAGAATAATTATGATTAAGCAAGAAAATAGAAGAAGAGTGATACATGCAGTATAATGAGCAACAGAATAATATGGTACAGTAGAACTCAGATAGAAGCAATAATACTTCGGTCATACTAAATTATTAATCACAAATGGACATATAAATAATACAATGCATGAGGAATTCGAATGCCTAAGGTGGCAATTCGAATTAGCCTTCATGGAGTGATCAAAGGATCACTGGAGTGTCATCGGAGCACAACTAGGTGTCCTCATGATCATCGGAGCGCAACTGGAAGTCTTCATCATCATCAGTGGAGTCGTCAATGCTCAAGTAACTGTCAACCATCAGTCAAACTAACTCTGGTAGGTGTAACTCAGTGTAACTAAGTGTAACTGAGTGTAACTGAGTGTAACTCAATGTAACTAAGTGTAACTGAGTGTAACTGAGTGTAACTCAATGTAACTAAGAGTAACTGAGTGTAACTCAATGTAACTAAGAGTAACTGAGTGTAACTCACTGTAACTGAGTGTAACTGACTGTAATTGAGTGTGACTGAGTGACAATTGGACTGGTAGGTTAAGAAGGGCGAGTTGCTCCCTAAAATCAAGGAAGAAGGGCGCACTAAGCAACTGGAGGGATAAAACTGAATAGTGAGAAGCTCCTGGGGGCTGGCTAACTGAGGGCTAGGTGCTGGACTGATGACTGGGATGCATGCAAACCCTAGAATGCATGCAAACCCTAAAAGTGCATGCATGACTGAAAATGTAAATGATCAAAATATTGGTGGGACTAGGATGGAGTATAGGAATATCCTAACAACCTAATCTGGCTATGTTCATCATTGAGTTTGAAGACAAGGTATCAGAACCACAATGACTGCTGGCGCTTGAAGAAGCATTGAAGGTTACGCCATCAAGGTGGTGGGAAGCACACATGTCATCAATCACGAGCTGGAAACTATATCGACAATTGATAGAAGTCAGGTCTGGGGAGACTAAATGCTACTACGGAGAGAAATGCAATGGAAGGGGTGATCCAAGAGATCATCTAGGAGAGTGTGAAAATGCATGGGGAATGAGAGTGAAGCAGGAATGGGTTCATGTGTTCATCCATACACTAGATGAAGTACCACGGAGCTGGTACATCGCAACAGAATTACAACGACGAACAACTACATGGGAAGAATTGACCATTAGTTTTATCCATAACTCCAGCTTTGCTGATGAGAATCCCTTCATCCACAGTGCATTACATGATATCCACGAAAAGGTACTCGAAGCAATTCCAACAGAAAGACCAATGGGATTACAATGGATTGCGACAATGAAAATGTTGATGGAATGCTAGAATGTGTCGGGAGGACCTGACGACGAGGATGATCCTAGAGCCATTTATGTTCCAGAGTCAGAGGGAAGTCACGATGTTGAAGCACTAGAGATGTCATTTGAAAAATTCCAACAGATGCTGAAAACTAAGAAGGTTAATATTGGGTTAGAGGAAAATCCCAAGTTCGCTAGTATTGGAGATTATGGGATGATTCAAAAATTGGAAAAGTTACTGACCTACTGCATGAGTTTCAAGACTTGTTCCTGACAAAATTTTCAGAAATGAAGGGCATTTTCAGGGACCTGGGTGAGATGAATATTTCTCTCAAACCTGATGCAAAGCCAATAAAGCAACGACCATATAGATTGAATCCCAGGTATAGGGAGCGGGTGAAAGCTAAGATAGAGAGAATGTTAGATGCAGGAATCATAGAACTTGTCGAAGAATCATAATGGATCATCCCAATGGTCGTCCAAGAAAATAAGACCGACAAAATATGGATTTGTGTCGATCTAAGGAAACTGAACGATGCATGCCTCCACAATCCATTCCCTACACCATTCACTGATGAAGTACTGGAAGGTGTTGGAGGCTAGGAGATATATTCATTTACAAACGGATTTTTAGGATAACACCATATTAATATTGCGAAGGAGGATCGACATAAAACTACCTTCGTGACAGAATGGGGTTACTTTCAATACAGAGTGATGTCGTTTGGTCTTAAAAATGCCCCTGCAATCTTTTCAAGGCTGGTTGTTGTTGCATTTAAAGACTTCATTCAAAAAATTTTGGTAGTGTATATGGACGACTGGACCATATATGGACTGGTTAAGGACCACATTGTGAACCTAAGGATGATGCTGGAAAGGTGTCGAAAACATCATATTTCACTAAATTTTAAAAAATGTATTTTCTATGCACCATTTGGAATCCTGCTGGGACACATTATATGCAAGGAGGGGATGTTGGTCGAACCAGTGAAGATTGCAATCATCGTTGACTTACCACCACCAACGACAGTGAAGAAAATAAGGGAGACATCGGGACATATTGTATATTACAGGAATTTCATCAGGGGATATGTAGCGATTATTGCACCGATGGAGAAGATGCTAAAGAGGGATGCAAAATTTGAGTGGAACGGAGAGTGTCAGAAGAGCCTCGACATACTAAAGGAAAATATGGTTGCAGCACTGATATTAGTTGTTGGGCCCAAGTTGGGACAAAGTTTTGATAACATTTTTTATAAGAAGGAGTAATTTCTTCTAAGTGGTTGAGGGTGCTTCGAAGTTGTGCGCAGCATCCAAGTTTTGACCATGCTGCGAAGTTGTGTGTAGCATCCGAATTTTGGAAGCACCACGAAGACCAGCGCTGCAAGGAAGTAGTGCTGCGAAGCAAGCAGGCCACGTGGAGCTAGCAAAACAGAGTGCTAGACAAGGATCAGGTACAGGTACTGGATGGACCAGTAGTGGTCTAATTTTGGAAAGATGCTCCAAGAGTGCTGAGTGGCAGGCACGAGCAAATCAGGAAGGAGGCCAATGCACAAGTTTGTTAAGGGAAGGACAGCTCAAGGAAAGTGACGGCTTGGCATGCCTGGTGGGAGAAACCGTTAGAGATGAATGGTTCAGTGAAATAGACCTGTTAGCATGCATGCGACAGGAAGCTCGACAGTGACAAAGTGAAGACGTGGAGAACTGCCATGATGAAGCAGACGCTACTAGATGCCAGCAAGCCGGTTTAGGGAAATCGACACGGTTTTGCAAACCCTAAGGGTTTTTGGGTTTAGGTCTTCGAAATTGTAAAGACATGACCTTCGGGCATGGTCTATTTAAGAAGACAATTTTGTATGGGATGGGGTTATTATGTTGTTACTTTTTGGGGGATTATTTGTTGTTGTATTGAAAAATATCTTGAGTCAAGAAGATTGTAAAGGTTCTGCAGCTATGGGCGCAGAGACCTATCTGAGAGGAAGGAAGGTCTGCAGCTGAGTGCACATACTAAGAATGGTTGTCCCCATCCCTTTTAAAGAAATATATTACCAACCGTTCTTGTGGACGTAGCTTCCCACCCGGGGGAGTGAACCACGTTAAATATCGTGTTGTGTGATTTTGTTTTATGAGTGAATGATTATTTGTGTTTTCTGTAAATGAATGTCTAGATGTTTCCTTGCATGCTGTTATCAGATAACTTTGATATGCATTTGCCTTCAGAAGGAGTATGGAAATGATATGTTAAGTTCTGTATGAATAGATTAATGATGAACATTTAGTGTTGTGTTTGAAGACATCGAATCAGTCATTTAGTTAGACACTTTCTCTACGCAGTAAAAGAATGCATAACAGTTGGGTTGTATAGTCATATATGTTCAAATCGCAACATTCCAACTTAACGAATGAACGTTAGAAGAATAGTCAGTTAAGGGCCTGAACAAGTGGATGAATGATATTCATTTCAGTGCCTTAAGTGTTTTCAAGATAATCCAAGTATAGAGTAAAGCTGCATTATTTGCAGCTTCAGGAGAAGTCCCGTGGTAGAAGAACATAGTGGTGTGGACCGTAGCGTTACCCACCGCTGCACAGTCCCCCCTTCGCAGTGCATACCCCTTGTTGTGCTGCGCGGTACATTTGTCCAAGCAACTCATCACTTACTATGGAAACCTGATTCCGCAGTACCCCATAGATACACCTCGGGTGAGACCTCAACCTGCTCGCAGGTTTTTGCCGAAAGGGCCGGTGCGAAGGGGTTTTGTTGGTCAAAGGGAAACCGCGAAGAACCTGGGTCTTATAAGAAAACCTCTGGGTCAGTTATAGCCAACATTAGTCTTCCCCGATTGGAAGAAAGAATTCCATGTCCATGTGGATGCATCATCAGTAGCGCTAGGACTGATATTGGCCCAGCTAGGGGAAGGATCGATCATGACCATCTGATTGCATTTGCGACCAGGAAGTTTTCCAATGCGGAGAAGAATTATACGATGACAAAGAGAGAAGGCTTGGTGATGGTATATGCACTGCAGAAATTCCGGCACTACCTACTTGGAGGACATTTCAAAATGTTTACTGACCACTCCACATTAAAATACTTAGTCAATAAGCCTGTGTTGGGGGGGAAGATATGTTGATGGTTTCTACTCTTCTAGTAATTTGATTTTGAAATCATTGTGAAACCAGGGTGATTGAATGTAGGACCTAATCACCTGTCAAGGATTGAATCAGGTGAAGAACCAAGGAGCATTGATGAAGACTTTCCCGATGTGCAACTATTTAGGATTGGAATGGTCAATGACCATTACGAGCATATTATTCAGTTCTTGGGTACAAGAAGAGCACCAAAGGAGTTCACTACTAGTCATAAGAAGCCGTTGGTTGTGAGGGCTGCTGATTTTCAACTAATCACAGGACAACTCTACAAGATGGTACCAGACGAAGTCCTTAGCCGATGCGTCCTTCCACATGAACAAGAAAGAGTATTGGTGGAAGCTCAGGATGGGATCACAGGAGATAATTTTGGAGGGTGCGCAACTGCCAGGAAGATAATTAGGGTTGGACTATGGTGTCCAACAGTGCATGGTGATGCCGCATACTATGTTAAAATTTGTGACGTATGTCAAAGGATAGGGAAACCATCGGGAAGAGATGAAATACCACTAGTACCTTAGCTGACATTACAAGCCTTCGACAAGTGGAAATTATATTTAATGGGACCCATTAACCCACCAGGAAGAAGAATAGTTGTGAGATACATTATCACTGCAATTGACTACTCGACCAGATGGGATGAAGCTACACCAGTAAAGGATTGCACAGTTGCGACATCAACACGGTTTTATTCGACAACGTGGTCACCAGATTCGGCTTCCCAAAGATACTGATGAGCGATTAAGGAAATCATTTTTTCAATCAAACTATCAGAGCCATGATAGAGGAATTTAAAATCCAACATCGAAGGAGCACACCATATCACCCACAGGAAAATGGCGCTGTGGAAGCGCTTAATAAGATATTAGAGAATGCACTCACCAAGGTGTGTAACAAAAACCATGACGATTGGTATTTGAAGGTTCCAGTGGTATTGTGGGCCTACAGAACGACATGTAAAAGGTTGAAAGGCCAGACTCCTTTCAAGTTAGTATATGGACAAGAAGCAGTGATGCCAATGGAATATATTGTCATGAGTCTGCACATCGCAGCAACGAAAGGAATGAGTGACGACGGAGCCATTCAAGAATTATTGGCGCAACTAGTACAAATCGAAGAGGATCGATTCATCGAAGGATTTCACCAATAGGTAGAAAATGAATGAAAAAAGGCCTGGCATGATTTCCACGTAAAGGTGAAACACTTCCAATGTGGAGATATGGTTTTGTTGTATGACAGTAAGTTTGTGAAGCACCCAGGTAAGCTCCAGATGCATTGGCTTGTTCCATACATAATTAATTTCATTATTGATGGAGGTGTGGTGTAGCTACAAAAGCTAGATGGGACACTGTTGACAAATTTAGTGAATGGGAAACGGCTAAATCCATATCGGGATAGCTAGGCGCATATCGATTGAAAAAACAATTGAGTCGACAAGTGAAAAAAAAATCTAAGTACATAACGAAGGTTGGGAGTCTGTCGACAACACTATGTCTGTCGATGGAACAACAACGAAGTTCGAAATAATGATGAGGTTCAGGGCCTGCCGACATTCGGTAAGGTACGAACAGGTCAAATCGAGTAATAAATGCAACAATGAATGACAACGCAAGTGGATGAAGACACAATTAATGACATATGAGTGCACATGATTCGGTAAATCAATGAAGGATTTGGTAAAATTGATGGACTATTTGGAAATCATTGTCCAAGATCGACAAGATGGACGGGAAACGAGAAATTGAAGCTATAAATATACGCAGAGATGGACAGTTTGACTCACTCTGCGTTGCGAAAATTAGTGAAGAAATTGCAGAAGAAGAGTTAGAGCGAAGAGTAACAGTGAAGAGAGGTAGTTGCAATGGCACCTTTCGTCTCCATCACGAGCACACAAGATGCGCTAAGGGTGAGGACGACAATTGTTCACGAGCAATCGGAGATTGCATCGGCGCAAATTATTAGGAAGAAAAGAAGTGCCATTCGACCGGTGGATGGCGACAGAAGGATGAATCGGGATACTTGCAACTCGGCACGAGCTACAGTGTAATGTCCTTTTTTTGAATTTTATTAAAATGGTGAATTTTTCAACTTTTTCCACTAGTTCGACCTTTGACTAGTCTTGGGTTCTTGACCTCCAAATGGCTCCAAATGCTCCCAATTTGTTACAGAATGTCTATGAATGGTTTTAGTGCATAAATATGAGGTTCATGTATTATTTGGAGTTATCAATCAGCTTCTTCAACTCCTCTTTAATTTTTGGCCAAAGTAGGGAACTTGACTAGCAATTTCTCTTTGACTAGTATTGGTCTCTTGGTCTCCAAATGACTCCAAATGCTTGTATAATGGGTCTGAAGGTATTTTAGAGGTATTAATACATATAACAGAGGATTATGGATACTTAAAACCCCTTAAAACACTTATGCAACATTCATTTACAATCTGGACAAAGTAGGGAAGATTACTAGTAATTTTGAGCTTCAAATCCCCCAAGGGTAGTGGACAAAGATGGCTTCCCAAATGTTGTTAAAACATTCCAAATTTATGAATAGAGGTATGGTACTGATAAGTGGCTTTAATTATCTCCCAAATTTATCATTAATTATCTCTTATGGCCTTCTGCAACTCCTTAAAATCATATGTTTATATGCAAGATTTCACATAGGGGAAAAGCTAGTTATTTTCACCATGACTTATGAAATTCGAATTTTAAGTGCCAAGGGCTTATGATATGTTAATGAAACTTATTAGAAACTTTAATAACATTCCATACATCCACAAAATCATAGATAATAACTTATATAAATTGAAATAGTGTCTCTTCAAACTCCAACAACAAGATCTCGGGGAAATGGCATCATTTACTCATTAATAATCATATTTACATGGTTTCACTTGGAATATTGACTTGAATACATGATGAAAATGAAGAACAGAGAATTTACATCATATGATAAAATAATGAATCATTATAATCTCCCCCAAATATAAAAATAATTCACCATGTGCGCAATTCCTCAAGGATCATGAATATGCTAAGAAATAGAAGAATTGTTGTAGAAGCAAGCTGAAATAGATGTGACCATGAGGTTCCCTGTAGATTCAACCTGTCACAAAATACTTCATTAAATCTACAAATGAAAGGTCTGAATGGCCTTTCCAATTACCAACTAGTATGAGAATCTTTCACCCTCGAAATTGGTGCTAAGGCAAGTAGAGTAGCACTCCACTAGCTCTCCTCTCCAAATGCAAATGCAATTTCTAAAATTATAAAAAGATACCATCCTTCTTTGTTATTGTATTTTATAAAATTCTAAGGTTCTCCATGGGTTGAATTCCTCCCAAGAGCTTCATTCCAACTCAAGTTGGGAAGAGATTCCCAAGTATGCCACTTGTCCTTCCAATTCTAGCCCTCTCCTTCTCCAAATTCGAATTGGTGTCTCTTTGGCTACACTAACTCACTTGAGAGCCCTCTTGGAGGCTATTTTTAGCCCTAACATGTCATATAAGTCAAATTTCAGCATTTAGGTCTGATTTGTGTCATAAGTGTCATAGCATCTTCATCATTGTTGTCATAGAGCTAGGGAATCTAGTCCAAGTGTCTCACTAGCTCCAAAATGCCTCTTCCTCTTCCATGGGAGTTACTCTTCCACTCCAATTCGACCTTAATTGATTCATGCCAAGTATATTGACCTTCCAACTCATCCCAAGAACCTTCAACTTCTTATGTATTTGAAATGACAAGAGGAGGATGTCATGTGGCATAGAAAATATAGCTTGTGTGGGTCCCACATCCTCCATGTCTCTTCATGATCAATTGTCACTTTGATTTTCCCTTGTATTTATTTATTTAGCTCCTTTATTAAATATTTATGCCATTCTAATGTTCAAACATCATTTATTATCCCCCTTATTTCAAATCCCAAAGCTTCCACCCCCCAACCTAGGGAACTAGTAATTTTCCTCCATGGCAGTTCATTTGGATGGGCATATTACAACTTTGAATTGGGAATGTCTCTTAATGTGACCCACCTTGTCCATTTGGATCTAATTTCACATTATTACTAACTTGGACTTCATTCTTGGCATTTATTTGACCCTTACATCCATTTGACAAACTATCATGAGTCTGGCCAAGGGGCTTAGGCCATTGTGACCCAATGCAAAATTTTGGGACATGACATACAGTTGTTGGAGGAGAAGCAGGCCTTTCAACATCCGCAGAACTAATTCCAGGGTCACTACAAATACAATGAAGGATGATCAAATTCGTGAAATGGATGTGTCAGAACAAGTTCAAGCTGACAAATCCACTTCTCAAGTTCTGTGAAACAGTGGAAGTCATCCCACATGCTTGGAGCAGTTGGATTTCGTACACCTTGTCCACTATGGGTGCTATGAATATTCTTTCAAAAGATGAAGAGGAGTATGAAGTAGCAGAAGTCATGACGATTAAAGATGTGACCAAGGAAGCGGTCGACCAAATCATGGCGGCTTATAACGAGTTCAAGATGCAGGTAAACGCACCAGCAATTTCCAGCTGAGGTGGCTCAAGGGTGAGACACAAGTTTGTGTTGGGGGCCTATTGGCACGGGTCCAGAGCGCACAAGTGCGGTACCACCAAGCGGCGAAAGGGTCAGCGACATGAACAAAGGTCCGGTCGTGAAGTATAAAAGATCCGATAAATGCGGAGTATTTGGTTAAGTTAGTTAGTAATGGGTCATTTGGACCATTTTGTAATGGCCAAATGAGCTTATAAATAGGAGTGATTGTAAGCCTAAGGGCATCTGACATGATATTATCTTCTTGGGCACCTTTGTTCTTATCTTTTGATCGATCTGTTTTGGAGCATCTATCCGGTTTCAGTCTTTTTCATCGCAATTGTTGTTATGAGTTGTAATGATTCTATGTGGTATGAAACCATTTGATGAGTAATGGAAGCAATTGATTGATATATGTCTTTGTATCTTCTTGAGTTAATGTGTTTGAATATGTGTTGTAGCAATGTTTGATATTGCTACATGGTTCTATATGGGTTTATGAATGAAATCGTAGTTATGTTATGTGGATCAGATCTGCTGAGTATGTTGTAATAATCTATTTAATTTTTCAACTGTGAGATGATAATGCATTGATGTGAAAAATGTTTAAGTAGATCTGGTCGATAGGTCGACAATGTGATCTTCTGATGCGAATGAGGATATCTGGTTTATGTTGCGAATGAGTGTGAAATAATGCATGTCTTATTACAACTACGGAAACTTGGTTCCTGTAGCCCCCTTAGACATCTCAGGTGAGACTTCATTCTCTTTGCGGATGTTGTTGGAAAGGGTAAAACCTTTCTGGGCCGATGTTTAAGGGATTCTATGTCGATGTTTGTTGACAGCAATGCGAAGTGAACCCCTGTCGAGAGAACTTTGTCAACATTGACTCATATCCTTTAGCTTGGTCATATTATTGGGAAAGAAGGAGTCAAAGTGCATATGGAGAAGATCAAGGCCATACTTGAATGGCCAAGCCCAAATAACATAACAAACTTAAGGGGATTCATGGGTTTGTGCACTTACTACTGGAAATTTGTAAAAGGATTTTATAAGCTAACATCCCCTTTGACAAATCTCACCAAGAAAGGTGCCTTTTCCTGGTCAGATAAGGCTGAAAAATCTTTCAATAGAATGAAGGAAGTCATGAGCAGTTGCCCAGTACTTGTACTTCCTCATTTCACTCATCCTTTCATATTGGAATGTGATGCCTCAGGAGAAGGCATTGGAGTAGTTTTAATGCCGAATAGGAATCCCATTGCTTATGAGAGCATAAAGTTGTAGCCACATGAGAAGCATTATTCAATTTATTATAAATAGATGCTGGCCAAATTCAGACAATACCTAGTGGGAGGCAAGTTCATAGTCAATAAACCACTTATACTATGAAATGATAACTATATACTATGAACGAGAACTCTACCCATAAAAACAATGATTTTTGCAAAACAAACACCCAAAACACTCCCCAAATAGAAAAGTGTTGATACTAGTATACACGTATTTTTTTTAGGGTAAAAAATAGAGCCATGGCCTAAACATCCCATATTGTTGTTTAACAAAACTTTAAAATCAACCTTAAATTGGAAAAAAAAAAATTTCTTGAAGAGATAAATTACAACTTTCTGGAAAATTGCATATTAAACAAAAAACAAATTTCTCTAATAATTTCACCATTATAACCATATAAAAACAAAGAAATTATGATGAGATTCATAATGAGATAATACATTAGACCATAAAAGAACAAATGGTTCATATAAATATTCAAAAAATCCTCTAGAGTTTCAATTACAAAAATCATACTAATAAAAAGCATCTACACTGCTTCTTCAAATTCATCCATGGATTCTGACACCCCATCAGAATCTACATTTTCTGCAGATGAAGGACTTGATGAAGATGTAGATGACCCATACTCTTCTCTATTATCAATGGGTGCACTATCTGAGTCTGCATCTATGCCCATCATTTCAGATGTCATATTCCTTCGGGATCTACGGTTTGGTTTAATAGACTCACATCTTGCAACTTCTGGCTGTGGCAGCAACCTCTTGATAATCTCTATAGTCTTGGAGTGAAGAGTGTCTTTCTTTGTCAACTTGAAATCATAAACAAGTATATCAACTTCCTCTAATTTCAAGATGTCAATGCGGTAGCGATTTATTTTTTGACCCTTTCTTTTTCTCTTTCTGCAAACCTTTTTCTAAACCACCATCTCTGCCTTGTACACACCATCAAATGGGTGCGTATCTATTACATACCAATGTACTTCTACTGATACTACTTCTTCATTTTATTTATTGACCTTCATAGCTTTTGCAATCCAGAATGGATAATGACATGGATCATCTTTAGCCAAAACTGCAATCATGCAACCCTCCTTGATATCTTGTACCGAGCCCCTGTAAAGGTCTTCCATCTCTCGACGCTTTGCGGATGATCTTCTAGAGCCAATATACATTTCTCTTTCCTCTACTTGATAAAACTCAACAGCTCGAAGTTCAACATTTGTTACCTCATTTTCATTTGATAAACTTTGTGGCCAAGCAAATGGAGTCTTCAAAAATATATATCCATTTGTAGAGTTTGAAATTATGTCACTTTGCTCCATGAAAAAAGACTCCCACCAAACGGAATCAGCAACATCAAACTACGCATATGTATCTTCGATAGAATTTTTGATTTCTTCCAAGCATTGAGAAGAATCAACATCTCTACTATGTCGCCTTGCAATTATGAATCTCTGTAGATTATTGCAATAACAATAACTTTGAAGCATACATTTGACAACTTGGGATGAATTTCAAAAATGCCAAACCTGATGAAGGCCCCCATTCTGTGCTAGTTGAGTACTTCTTGCCCCACAATAGTGTTTTTCCATCATTCTTTTTATACGAAATTGATGCTGAAAGCTAATGTCATTAAGTTTTTCGATGCACCTTTCTTCACCATGTGATCCAAACAGAAATATTCGCATGTCAACAGTTTCTTCCAATTTATGTACAGTAGGCTTTGGATGGTATGCTTTCCCTATAATTTCAATCAACAATGGTAGGCTCCCGACTTTCTTCCTCCTCAATGTCCTTGCAAAATGGCTGAACATTTGATCAATATGATCATGTGTATTCCCAACAAGAAGCAACCCAACTTTTACCTTCTTAAAAATTCCCAATTCCACAAGCATGCTTAGATAACCAAACACGACCTGATTTTTGTTTTCCCGGCTTGTGTTGTCCAATTGTAGATATAGAACTTCTGGAAGATCACAAGGCCAATGAGTAATGACATCGTGAATTATGCTGATGATCAAATTTGCATCATTGTGAATATTTGGAGCTGTAAAGTAAACCCTTGGAATCATTTCACCATTAAAACCATACACCCAACCAAGTGAAACTGAATAAAATTCTCCTCCTTTAAATTCTTTGGCACACAGACAAAATGTGGCAAGAGTGTTTTTTTCTGATCCATGCCATCAATTATCAAACCCATATACTTATGTGGAGCATCATAACACTTCTTGCGATGTTTGTACAATTTTTTCCATTCATTTGATTGTTGATAACGATGTTCTTGCAGTGCATTGATTATGGAATCTACAAACAACATAACAAAAAAATATTGTTAACTAGCTTCAATAATTGACATTTATCTATTTGTTTTTTTTGTTTTGTAAACATACCTCTTTCTATCCCTTCTTTCTTTAAGACAATCACATGTACTGCAGACCCCCATCCTTGACCTCTTTGGAATGCGGACGTTGTTGAACTTCTTTTTCCATACTCTTGTGAAATATGCATATCTGATGAAGTTGTCATTTCCTTGACCACCTTGAACATAATCCTTGTAAAAGTTGTAGATTTCCTGCCTTGTGAAATTATCTAGAAGGTGTATTGTTTCTCTATTTGGCATACTCTCTCCATGCTTGGAAAAGAAATCATGCATCCATGATATTGCAATGTGTGTTGATAGCCTAGTGATTCGTCCCTGATAATCGTCAGTGTAAAATGTAGGATCCTTTTCTAGTCTTGTTTGAATTCTTGATAATCGAAGATTACCAATTGAGTGAATCCGTTTGAATGCCTTTCTACAAAGCATAATTCTTCCAACGTGATAATCATAGCCTGTCCTAGTAGAAATCATGCACCCCACTAAATATGAATTTTGCATGCTTTTGTTCATTGAAAGATACATCTTCCTTCTCTCCAAGACATAATTGTAGCCTAAACTTTTCAAACAACTTTTGTGGCAACACTCACTCGAAATCAAATGAGTAATGGAACTTGGACTTGTGAGCAATTCTGTCCTAGACCTTGTATAACTGGAATGCTTTGGATTGACATAAAAAGGTCTAGTCCTACACTTAATCTTGCTCTGCATTGGATTATGTTCAAGGTGGTCAAGGAAATGACAACTTCCTTATACAAGGAAAAATTCCAAAGGAATCCTTTCCATATGCAAAGCATTCCAAAATATTCCCTCCAAAACTTCCCTCCAAAATTTTCGTTCAAAATTTTCCCTTCAAAATTTCCCTATGGAATATTTTGGAATGCTCTGCATATTGAAAGGATTCCTTTGGAATTTTCCCTTGTATAAGGAAGTTGTCATTTCCTTGACCACCTTGAACATAATCCTTTGGAATGCTCTGTATATGACCCCCCTCATTGAAAATTTCATCACCAAATTCATTATGAAAATTATTGTCATGATCACTTGTTGCCAGATCAATGTGACCATCAACATTATTTGTGCCACTAAATTCTTCACTGAAAGGGAACTCTGGAGATTCAACATTCTCATCATTGTTTCCTGTAAAATCCTTACTTGGAGGAGAATCACTGTCTTCATTATTGGTTCTTGTAACATCCTTACTCGAAGGAGAATCATTGTCTTCATCATTGGTGGCTTCATCATCAACATAATGATCATCGGTGCCATTGAAATCCTCGCTCAGAGAGAAATCATCATCGGTTCCATTGAAATATTCACTCGGAGGAAAATGATCATCAGTGCCATTGAAATCCTCACTTGGATGATAGTGACCATCGTTTCCATTGAAATCCTCGCTTGGAGGTAACTCATCATCGGTGCCATTGAAATCCTCGCTTGGAGGAAACTCATCATCGGTTCCATTGAAATTCTTGCTTGGAGGAAACTCATCATCGGTGCCATTGAAATCCTTGCTTGGAGGAAACTCATCATCCGTTCCATTGAAATCCTCGCTTGGAGGAAACTCATCATATGTGCCATTGAAATCCTCGCTTGGAGGAAACTCATCATCTGTGCCATTCAAATCCTCGCTTGGAGGAAAGTCATCATCTGTTCCATTGAAATCCTCGTTTTGAGGAAAATCATTTTCACCATTATTGATGTCTTCTTCCTCACCAAGATCATCATCCATCCCATTAAAATCCTCACTGGGACGAATATCATCATCAATCCCACAAAAATCCTCGCTGGGAGGAAAATCTTTGCTTGAAGGAAAATCATCGTTGGTGCCTTGAAAAGCCTCGCTTTCAGGAAAATCATCATTGGTGCCTTGAAAATCCTCGCTGGGAGGAAAATTGGCATCATATTGTTTGTTGTCTTTAAGATCCCCACTTGGAGGAACCTCTTCATCATCATCACATTCTTTCTCTTCATTACTAGTGTCTTCAAAATATTCATAACTAGGAAGTTCTCGAATAACATGCTTGATTACATTGCTTGCACTGCCAGTATCTTGGCTAGATGAATTGTACATTTTTTCATTAAAAGAATTGAAATAATATAATAACTAATTACATATTTCTATCCCAGACATTTAAGACTAATAAAATTTCTCGTAACATTTTTTATTCACAATTTGTAACAAAACAATAATTATTTTCATTTTTTTTACCCAACATTCATAACATTCGTAATTATTTAATTTTAACCTATCTTATATAAATTTAATAATAATGCAGTAACTACTTTCATTTTTTTATCCCACATTAGTAAAAAATTAATGTTAAACTTAATCTACGCTATATAAACATTTTAGATTTCCTACTATTCATCATTTATTTTGGAGCAATTTAGTAACACTTGCAAGGTTTTTTTTTTTTTAATAAATAAATTGATTTTTTTTGTTAATTTTGCAATAATTATTTTATGTTTTTATTAATTTAGTAATGATTGTTTTATGGCTTTATTAATTTAGTAATGTTTTTTTATTGCTTTATTGCTTTATTCTTTTATATTTTTGTTTTTTTAACATTCTTAAGAATAGTAAACTTAAACCTAATCTATCTTATTAATACAGGATTATTTAGTCTTTGGAGCAATTCACAAAGATTTTCAAGAAGAACGGGAAGATTGCAGAGAGGAACTTCTAGCACTCTCAACATAGGAGGCTCTACCACTTTCCGGGTTAGTTTTATATATTTTTTTAAAATTCGTGTATTATTAATCAAGGCAAGGCTTGCCCCTTATTCAAAGAATATTCGCTTTGGGTTTAAAATAGAAACTAATTTTTTTTTATCAAACCTACCCATGCCCCCTTCCTTATTTTTTTTTACCCTCCACCCAAGTTCTAATTTTTTTTTTTACCATCAACCCTGGCACCCCACCCCCTAAAAAAGATTAGAAATTAATTAATTTTTCTTTTTTTTTAAACCCTCACCTTCCCCCTCCTCTCGGGCCACCCGCTTGGGAGCAAAAGGGCGGCTCTCACGGCCGTCATCGATGCCCGACATCAAGTCACCATGAGGGCCTCCCTTTGGCGCCCAAGTGGCGGAGCTCCGCTCGCTTGGGCGCCAAAGGGCGGCCCTCACGGCGGCTCGATGCCCGGCATCGAGCCGCCGTGAGGGCTACCCTTTGGCTCCCAAGCGAGCGGAGCTCTGCCGCTTGGGTGCCAGAGGGTGGCCCTCACAACCCCTCTCGATGTCGGGCATCGAACCACCATGAGGGCCGCCCTTTGGCGCCCAAGCGGCGGAGCTCCACTCGCTTGGGTGCCAAAGGGCGGCCCTGATGGCGGCTCGATGCCCGTCATCGAGCGGCCGTGAGGGCCGCCCTTTGGCACCCAAGCAAGCAGAGCTCTGCTCGCTTGGGTGCCAAAGGGCGGCCCTCACAGCCCCTGTCGAAATTTTTTTTTAAGGGTAGGTTTGTTTAAATTTTTTTTGGTAGTTTAAATATTTGGTTTTTAACTTTTATTGTATTTTAAAAAAAAAAAAATTATATTGTTTTTTTAATTTTTATTAGTGGGGTTAGTTTTAATTTTTTTTAAAACTTTTGTATTATATTGCTAGGTGGAAGGGTTATTTTTAATTTGTTTTCAAATATTTTATTATATTGTTAAGGGGTTAGGGGGTAGGAGGTTAGTTTTAAATTTCTTTTTTAAAATTTTTATTATATATTTATGTGGTAGGGGTAGGTGTAATTTTTATTTTAAAATTAATTATTATGCTCTTTAGAGGGGTAGGGTGTAGGTTTACATTTTTTTTTAAAATTTCAAAACGTAAAAAACAACGATTATGAAGGTAAGAATATTTTTAAATTTTTGAAAACGTTTTTCAAATATAGTTTATAGTGAATATTGATGTTGATTTTGTTTAGATTATAAATTTTTGTCGATTTATTTTAAAATTCTACATTTTGTATATAGGTACAATGGCATCAAGGTGGATATTTGTAAACGTTTCTGGATCAAGAGCAGCAATCATTGCATCGAAGAAAACAATTGAGGCATCTGAGAATGTTGAGACTTAAGAGAGAGTTCTTAGCTTTGAAGAATTAAGAATGAAGAATGCTAGAGAATGGAAACATGCAACAGAAGAAGATAGAACAAAGTATCATTGGCATCTGAAGGAAAAAAATCAAGGAAAACCAGAAAGCATTCTCTTATTTTGTGCTGCAGATCCATATATTCAAGCAGATTACAATCTATTGGGATTGCTGAGAGATATATGTGTAGTGTCGGGTACCGATATTGTTTATGCACAGGTGAAACAAGCCAATAACTTTGCAAAAATCTGATATGCTTTGAAGATTGCAAAATATAATGTTCAAGAAAATTTCACAGATTTTTGTCAAGGGGTCGTGGATGAAATTGAAAGTAGGAGAGTAAGTTTGAATATTGATATTATTCTTAAACTGGATTTGTTATAACTTGGATATCACAATGTAATAGATTTAATACGATAATGTTTTTATTTTGCAGGATTTTTCCATTTCGATTTCAAAAAAGTTGAATGGAATTTATTATACAGAGGAGGATCCCATGGATGTCATTACTGTCGCTATTCAAAAGGGACCAGAAGCAAGGAAGGAAAAACAAGTGTTAAATGTTCAAACTGAAGAAGTACAAGCAGAAAGAGGAAAGAGAATCCGACAATCAAATCAGGTACCTAGAAGGGTTATATTTAAATCTTCATCTCGCCGAACTGAACATGATGAAATTGTTTCAAATGAGCTTGTTACTCCTGCTAGTAAGAGTAGCAAACAATCTCGTAAAAGAAATATGGTTGAGAGTGCCTCGATTCCTGTTGAAGGCATTGTTGATTTAGAAGGAACCCCTTCAAATAAAAAAAGGAGGAGATTTGTTGTTGCTGAAACCAATGTTATTACTAAATCTGAGAGTGAAAATTCTGGTGGCAGTAGGGAAATCATTACTCCAGGTGCTGATTTAGAGGATGGCATTGTCAAGACAACACAAAATGCCATTCGAGATCGATTGCGGAGGGATAAGTTGGTTAACAATGGACATACATTTGAGTTGAATGTGAATCAACTTTATAAACCCACGGAAGGGCAAGATCACTTTAGAATTAGAAAACCACATCACTTGCATATTCACAACTTGAAAGCATTGATGAGGCACAATCCCTATGCACATGTGGTTTACTACCTAGTCCTTGTTGACCCGGAAGTTGTTCCTACTAGAGATGAATTTGATGAAACAAGATGTTTTCATTACAAATATTATGTTCTTGGAGGGAATCATTCTGCAGAGGCAAGAAGAGAGTTGATGCAAGAATATCCCAATAACCCTATTTTTGAAACAGTTAAATGCATCATTTATGCTGGTTTAACAGATGTTGAAGCAAAGTTGTTGGCATGGGATCATAACACAGATAGTGAATATAGGTTGACAATGACATTTGTTCAAAGGGTGAGATTTATACACAGTGAATTTGTGCAAATATGTGGTGGGGAAAAATCTAGAGTTGATGCAAGTTTTCGAAGACAATGTTGTATGGAAATAGGTCTCCCTATTAAATATGATCTTATTCTACAAAAAAGTTCCAGAAGAAGTGATGCATTCAGACCTGTAGATGCCTATTTCCAGTTGGCATTCAGAGTTGGGAAAACATGGGATTTGATTGATGACATATTTAGCTTGTGGGAGAATATTGGCATAAAAACCAAAAAGTGAAAACAGGTAGAGTTGTTCCATGGAGCGGTGGTAAGGCAGGTCCTGACATCAAGAATCTGCGAGAAGACATGACTATTACACCTTTGAGAGCAATGCAAGGTGTGAAGGATGAAACATTAATAGCTACAATACTATCACAAGTAAAGTCGGGTGAATTATCCATGGAGGAAATGTGCAGCGAACTTGAGAAGTAAGTTGAGCATTTTTTTTAGTTTAACATTTTTGTTATGTTCTAGGTATTCTGTTATATTATTATATATGATTGTAAACATCATTTATTGTTTCATTGTCTAGTCACAAGGTCTACATGAAAATACAAGAGGAGATGGTTATAATGTTGAGTGAGAAGAGTTGGGATGATGTCAAATGCAACTATCCAGACTCAAGCTCGATAGAAACTTTACAACAATTTTTTGTTGCATTCAAGAAAGTATGTTGATCTATGATACATCCTGTTTTATTTATTTTCTAATTCAATTAATTTCTATTTTATTACTTATAGAGATCATTTTCATTTGAAGATGCCAAAGAGGGGTGGATATGGAGTACCAGAGTCCTTCAAAATCCATATCCAAAGAGCCAAAATAGAACGACAAAGGAGACAATGTCTTGCAAATGTTGAACTTGATGATACACTTGATCATTATATTTGGAATGGGCTTGACATTGTGCAATATAAAGTCATTTTAGGTGAATGTGCAAACATTGCAAATCTTGTTCCTAAAAAGGAGTACGCACTAGTGATTGCAGATATCCCTCATGGATACAATATCCGAAACACTACTTATGATTGTGAGCCTTATACTTACCAATCATTCAGTAAAGTGGTTTTGGGATTTGTAGATGTCACAACATCACCACTATGGAGATTTGTTGTTTTCCATTCAGACACACAATTAGGGGGCTTGTTGACAGCCTTCAGGGGTAAAGGAAAAAAAAGGAAGCAACTTCATTGGTAATATATTTGCACTATATTATCAAAATTTTGAATTTATAAATCAATTATATTTATTGATAAGTTAATTAATTGTTTCATATTTTTGTTACAGGCAAAAGCCTAATGTTCATAGCTCAGGCAACGATCCATTCCTGAGTGATGATGAAAGCATACATGTTGCAAATTGGACATAGGAGGATGCTTATGAATCTCTTTTAATCAATGAAAAGAGAGGAGGAAAACATAATCAAATATTGAGTTATAATGCCGTGGTAAAAAAATTAACATATGAAGAAAGGGATTTGAAAGGAGTGACTGTAAACATCTATCAAAAGTCACAAGCGTTGATTAATTATCTCATAGATACATTTTCAAGAGAAGGAGATTGGGTCTTAGATTTGTTCTCGGGTTCAGGTAAACTTTCTCATATTACATATGAAATATTATATCAAGTTTTATTGTATGTTTTATCCTTCATTATTTTATTGTTTTAAAGTATGCTTCTTTATGATATTTGACTTAACTTTAATTTTGTTTTTGGTGATTAGGTACAACAATAGCATGCTCCGTACAGAAAGGAAGAAATTGCATATCGATTGATAATGATCCACTCCAATGCAATTACATAAAACAAATAATTAAGGCTATTCAAGTTCTTCCAGATGAACTGCAAGAAGTTGGTTTGAAGAAAGGAGAGTTTAGTGAAACACTTGTGGCAAAGATGTCAAAAGATCCCCAACCCCCGTTAGGAGGGTTGTTTGGAAAGGAGCACTTTGGGGATCTTGTAGACATAGAAGACCCAATGGAAGAGGACATTGATGTCCCTGAGGAAATTCAAGCTCCAGAAAATTCCAATGTCGATGAATAATTTGGCATGCATGATATTGTTGAATAGTTTCATGTTTTGAAGAAAATGTTAATTTTGACAATTTGTTACAGTTTTTTGATAAGATATATTAGTAATGTTTTGACTTTCAGAATTTATTTTAGAAATAAAATTTCTAAATATAATGTTTTTAATATGTTTTTTACAAATAATTTGTATATTTTTTCTTGAATTTATGTGAATCGTCACTTTTCGATAACTAATATGAAATATGATCATTTTTATAGAAAAATTCTCTGAAAATTCATTGAAAATGGTTTTAAATGTCTTTATTTTCTGGAATTGTTTACAATTTTCTCAATAAAAATGCCTTATTTTGTCCATAAAAATGTCTTATTTTATAGAAAAAAACGTAAAATGTATATGTTTTTCATTATAAATTGCTTAAAAATATATGTTATTTTGTTAAATTTCAAAAAACACACTTGAAAATAGAAATTAAAAATATTTTACAACAAAGATAATTCAAAGGCCCCAAAAAATGTCTCAAAATGAAAATGTGTGATACTGGCATCAACCATTTTTGAAACAGGGGTAAAAATAACTACTAAAATTAGGAGAGAGAAAAACGAGAACTGTGTCGAGTTCTCATTTCATAGTATAAGTGGTTAATACTGATCACAATAGTTTGAAACATTTCTTGACCCAAAGAGAGCTGAATGATAGACAACAGAAATGGGTAAGTGAAATTCAGTCTTATGACTTTGACATAGAATACAAAAAGGGTAACTTGAATGTGGTAGTTGATGCCCTCTTTAGGAAACCTGCTTTTTCTTTGCTGCAAGTTCCTACTGATTGAAAAGTTCAACTAGCTATGGAATACTCTAAGAACCAATTTACTTGTGAAGTGTTAGATAGGGTGATTCAGGATGATTCCTACCAAGTCCTCAATGATTTCATATATTACAAGGACATAATTTTTCTAGTTCCTGGATCCAAATTAAAAGAAAATATTTTGGTGGCTTCCCACAATGTACCAGTAGCAGGCCACCTTGGATTCCTAAAAACTTACTGGAAGGTGAGAGAGAGATTCACTTGGAAGGGCCTAAAAAATGATGTGTTAAGGCATGTAAGGGAGTGTACTGCGTGCCAATATAATAAAGTGGAGCACACTCATCCTGTTGGTCTCCTTCAACCCCTACCAATTCCAGAAAAGAAATGGGAAAGTGTGTCCATGGACTTCATCACAGGACTACCAAAAACTCAGGGTAAGGATAGCATTTTTGTAGTAGTTGATAGATTGACTAAATTTGCTCACTTTTTTGCTGTCACATCAACTATTACTTCCATTCAAGTAGCTACACTATTTTTTAAAGAAGTATTCAGATTGCATGGTCTGCCCAAGACTATAATCATTGACCAAGATAGCAAATTTACTAGTGCTTTCTGGCAAACTTTGTTTGAGCTAATTGGAAATAGTTTGAATCTCAGCGCAAGCTATCACCCTCAGATTGATGGCCAGACTGAGAGGGTAAATCAATGGATGGAGGGTTATCTCAAAAAATATGTTACCGGGTAGTAGAAGGCATGGGTCAACTGGCTACATTTGGGGGATTTCTTTTATAATACAACATTCCATATGTCCGTTGGAATGACCCCATTCAAAGCGCTGTATGGATATGAATCCCCACTTTTGCAGATCTGATTTTTTGGGGATTGCGGAGCACAAGAATAAAAGGATTGGATGCAAGAAAACCAATACATACTCAAGGCCATCAAAGAAAACTTGTGGGTTTCACAGAACCAACATAAGATGAATGCAAATAAGAAAAGAACATACCAAACCTTCCAAGAAGGTGACGTGGTCTGCTTGAGGTTGCAGCCCTACAGGAAAACCACTCTGAAATCAAAAGGGGCTGAGAAATAGTTGCCAAGGTTCTATGGGCCTTATAAGATCACAAGGAAAATTGTTGAAGTTGCTTATGAATTAGATTTGCCATTAGGGAGCAAGATACATAATGTTTTCCATGTTTCATGTTTGAAGAAAGCAGTTGGACAACAAGTAATTGTTTCAGAAGAATTGCCTCCTCTTGATGATGAAGGACACCTAGTCTTAGAACCATAAATTATTTTGTAGGTTAGAGAAAATAATTTGAGGATCAGAACCATTCAAGAATATCTAGTGTAGTGGAAGGGGTTTCCTAATGAAGATGCAACCTGGGAAGGTGAACAGATTTTGCAACATCCTGGATTGCAACTGCTTGAGGACAAGCAATCTTTTGGAGGGAGGACTGTCATGTCCCTTCCCTAGTAACCTTGGTCAAGACTTGGATCCCCCCATCCCTAGGGGTCTAGTAAAAATCATTAAATAAGGAATAATTAATAGGGGTAAATTTTGGGTACAAGTACTATAGTAATTAATTATTTTAATATTCCCAGTTTTAAATTATCATTGATAATAAATGTCTCATCGTTATTAATTAATTTTTATGGAAATAATTAATGATGACATGGCTAGGAGGGCGCATAAGGTCAAAAATGGACCTCGCTTACCCAAGAGGAAAGCTCAGAAACATCAAGGAGTTAGCTAAGGTAAGGTGGCAACACAAGGAAATGGAAATTGACAAAAGCAAGGAAAAAACAGGAAAAAAAACAAAGCATGAAATTTTACAAGAAGGAAAGTGCAGAAAGAAAACAATTGGAAAAGAAAGAAACATTCAGAAAGGCTAAGTAGGGCGTACTTGCTAATTTCAGTGAAAGGACACAAAGCAGGAAAGTTTTGCAAAGCAAGTAATTGCTAATTATCTCAAGGAATGCACCCTTCCTCTATCACACATGTGGATGGCTTGTGGATGAAGTTACCTCAACTATAAAAGAATGATTCCAACTCCCATTCACATTTTTTGGTTAATTATTTTTTTCATTGAGAGCTCTTACTATTCATAGTTGAGAGATATGCCTCAACCTTTGCTTGGGATATGAGCCCCAAGGTCTTTCGTGTTTCAGAAATTCATTGATCAGATCCAAAGATATCGTGTACTGATATACATATCCATATCATTCCATTATTGAATATTCTCAAGCTTCAAGATAGTGATCATCAGTCAGAGTGCCATTGGAGAGAGTATTGGAAGATTTCATCATAAGGAGGTGCTCCATTTCAGTGGATGAGTCCAGTGAAACTCAAAATGTCTATTTCACACCCTATATACAGTCAATAGGTGATCTACAGATCCATATCATTCCAGTATTGAATATTCTCAAGCTTGCATAGAGTGATCATTAGTCAGAGTGCCCTTGGAGAGAGTATTGGAAGATTTCATAAGAAGGAGCTGCTCCATTTCAATGGAGGAGTCCAGTGTAGCTCAGAATGTCCAGTGCACACCTAATATACAGTTAATATCTATTATCTCATTCTCATATCATTTCTAGTGCAGACATCCATCTCTTCCTCCTCTCCTCATGCTCAGTTTCTCAATAATGTAATAATTTCTAGCATTGGAGATGCATTGAAGGTCTGAATGTTAAAATATCTTAATTATTTGCTCAATACCTCTAATTTCAACCTACTTTTGTTCAATATATTGTATCAGAACCCTCATTTATTCTATAAATTATTTTTGTAAGCCTTTGATGCAATTTGGAACAATTAAATGGAAGACTAGCTCTTTATGCATCAATTAATCACTAGTTTTTCCATTTTGGTCAGTAAAATTTATTTATAAGTCTATTTTATGATATTATGGATGTATGAGGTTCCTGAGACAACATAAAATCACCCCAAACCTTGTTTCAGAGAATTTGGACACACCTTAGTCAGTTTGAGAGAGTTTGGAAAACTTTTAGTTGAGCAGTCATTCCTAACGCACTTGACCCTTTTTCTCCCAAACTTCATCCAGAGCCTCCCGATTTTCCCTGAAATATGATCCATCATTTATTACAGAGTTTAAACCCTGACATACACCCTTGGTTTAATTCAGGTGTTACATCTAAGTCTAGTTTGCATATGCTGGAAGGCCCAAGAAGCATCGAAGTAGACATCAGCTTTGGCTGACTGTTGAAAAGTAAATGGCTCCAGTGCTTTATGCACATGACTTGTAAGTTGGCCCTATTCTACGTTGCTGATGCACAATTTCCCATACAAAAACTAGAACTTAAATTAATTCCCATTATCCTTGAGTTGGGAGTCAGTATCCAGAGCTATCACCTTGCAAAATTTAAAAATTGTTAAAATTTACTACTAAAAGTTCTGCTTAAAAAATGTGTTTTGAGTTGAGATTCAAGCCTATTCTTGGCTGGTATCTTACACCTTTTATATAAATGTATGTATGATCAGGTATATCTAATTATTAGAGTGTAGGTATCCATTTATGGGATGCTAATCAGTGAGGAATATATATATATATGTATATATATATATATATATATATATATATATATATGAACAATACAAATACATAAAGAGATTATTATTGTATTATATTTAATCTTATAAAGGGATTATATATATCTAAATCTTTATATATGAATGGGATGATAATATAATACCATAATTATATTTAAATGAAACTTTAAAGATAAGAGGGGTGTAGTAAAAAAATGGTTAAAGTTCTTTAAGAAGGCGGTGTCCAAGAAATCAAAAGAAATCATCTCACCGTAGACAGCGGGATGGTCGACAACCATTAGGGGGTAGAAGACTAAAAACTCCCTTTCCGAACAAAATTGTAAAAATAGATGGCCCAAATTCGGTTAATGATAGAAGGGAGGAGGGTGGTGCTCATGAGGATGAGTGAAAACTCACGTTGCAGAACAAGAGCCAAGCATGTTCAGAAGGATTCCCTCCAAACGAATGATAAGTATCATGACTTACTTTGTATTTTTTATTACTTTTCCTACTGCATTAAAAAAAGAAAAGGGAAATGTTAGTAAATTCCCTAGATATTTCTCTTTTTACCAGAGGGCTCTCAACCCTGGCGACTCTTTAAACACAAAAATTCTATTGTTTCTTTTAATGTTGAAACCTGGAATGTTGTTTTTCTAAAAGAGAACAAGAACCTTTAGGCATAATCTAGATTTTTGGAAATCCACTTCTTGAAAATGTAAGTCTATTTTGTTGGGAAAAATAATAGTGTGAATAAATTTTAGTTATAGAGTATGGAATAGAGGACTCAGCCTCTGTTTTAGTTACTGTGAATTTATTAAATATCTATGGCTGGATAGAGCTAGGGAAAGCGTAGCCCCATACTTAGTTTGTAGTGGTTTTAATTTCATAAGATATTACACATAAGTATTACACTTTATTTACCAAAGGGATTAAGATGGCACATCCTTTGGAGGGCACCACCATTGCACCGATCCTGTTATTGCTGTGAGATTTTCAATTACTAGGAACTAGATTCATAAGACAATTTCACCATGGAATATTTTAGACAATGAGAGAAGAAGAATAGAGAGAATAAATTATGGAAAACACTCTGTATAATATTCATTGATATTGTAACAATATATAATACATCCTCCATGGAGAAAATCAAATTGCTTTGAAGCAATATGGAAAGAGCAAAAAGAAAAGGCTTAGAAAAGACAAAAAAAACCCTAGGTGGCAAAAGCAGTTTCCAAAACTGTGCTAGAGACTCACAAATTTGGAAAGTATGGTATGGCAGCTCATGAGTGAGGTAAATTGAATGTAATGATGGATTTATAAGGTTAGATATGATGTGGAGGTCGAATTGGTCAAGTGGCAAAAGATTCCAAGTAAACTAGCTTTATATTTTCCACTAGATAGCAGAAAAAAACAAGACAAAGCTAACTAAAACTGGATAGTGTCTTTCTAATTCAGGAATGGAATAAAATCAGACAGAATCCAAGGAAATCTTATCCTGAATCTAACCAAATTCATTTTTGTGAATGAGGATAGCATGTGGTCCACTAAAAGACAAAACTGGCCTATTCTACCTAGTCAAAACTCAGGAAATTAATCATAAATGATTAATTAATTTTATCCTACATCTAGAATGACATAGTGGGTTTTTTAAATGTTACAACACCCCCCCTTAAGCCTGACTTTATGTGATGGGAATTATCAAAATATCAGAAATATAGGGCCCAAGCAACAAGGCTTATGGTCACCCCAATACAAAAATAACTAGTCCAAGTAAACCAAGGATATAGGGAAAACCTCATGGGAACAAAACCCTCCCTTAAAAATGGACATGCTTGATGTCTTCATACTGTCATGTTGCTCATTTGAACGAGCTGAATGAGCTGAATGGGCTGCTTCTGAGTAACTGACTTGATGAAGAGATTGTGGATGTCATGATCATGCATCAGTGCATCGATGTTGCGTAGGAAAGAACCATGTGTTGAAGCTCTATGAAGTTCATCTTCTGATGATGGAGTAACATCAAATGAATTTTTCTTGCTTCTGTAACATACATAATCAAATCTAAAAACATAATCAATGATGGAAAGAAGATCTATGCATACTCCTTCCCAAGGAGAAACAATGAACTCAATAGGATCAATTCCTTCTGTAGCTGCAATGTGGTGTACTAGTTCTTGTACTTTCTTCTCAAACTGATGTAGAACCTTTCTGATATTTAAAATGAGATCATGCAGCTCTGAAATATCAGAATGTAAGTCATATGGAGCAGCAACCACTAAATATGTGGAATCTCCATGATCGAACATAATTTCAGTAGAAAACATTTGAGAAACTAGATCACCAAGACAACTGAGCGAGCCTGGAGAGTGTGAGGACTTGAATTTTGAACCATGAGTGATGGGGTCATGTCCATATGTGTGTAATATCAGTCCAAATAATGCCAAAACAATGGCTGTCCAACCAATGAAATATATGCAAGATAAAAGTGCAATAGAGGCAAGTGACACAGTGTAGGAAAACATAGAATTGTGTAGTTTCTTAATTGGAGAACTTGGGGTTTGTAGGGTCTTTTGTGCATCCAAAGGTTGGGAATATGATGTGGGATATGTAATGACCTGCATATTGGACTGTAAATCATCTTCTAAATCAGAATCTAAAAGATTTGAATGATGGTGGAAAGACCTTTCAGAAAACAAGTCAGAAGCTAGTAAAAACTGACTAGTTTTGAGAGTAGACTTGGATGAATTGATTGAAGATTGTTCCAAGGAAGAGGTGGAGGTTTCTAATTCTGATATATCAGAATGTGAATCAATATCAGAGATATCAGAATTGTATTTTAGTCTAGCACTCAAATAATAAACATTATTACCTTTGGGAGAGGCTTGGAGACAGAGTTCTTGTTCTACAGCAACCTTGCCTTGTTCTTTCTTTGCAAAGTCAGGAACATCTATGTTATGCTCTTCAAGCATCTTGGCCATGATGTCCAATTTCTTCTTGAAGCAAGATTTCTCAGGATGAGTGCCTTTGCAACAATAAGAACACTTGAGCTTCTCCTTCTTCATCTTCTTGGATTTGGAATCTCCATCAGAATCCTCTTCATCTGACAATATATTCTATTTGGATTTGTCATTCTTAAAACTCTTTGCTCCATGAGCAACAAGTGCAAACTCTTTGTAGGGTGATTGATCCCTCATTTGGAACAGCTTGTCCTTTTCTTGAGTAAACAAATCAATGAATGCATCCAAGGTTGGCATCTTCCACTTGGGAACTGCAAGTCTTATAGAATGAAAAGTAGACACAAATACTGAGTATTCAGAGCTCAGTTTTGATAGAATGGTAAGGATTAATTGCTCATCCTTCTTCTCTATAGCACATTGCTTGAGTTGAAGCACTAGGTTCTTGAATTTTGAGATGAACTCCTCCATAGAATCGAAATTACTTGGACTAAGAGAGATCAGCTCAATCTCCAACAAATGACCTCTGAGCTCGTCCCATTTTCCAAAGATAGACTCTAGCTTTGTCCACACTTCATTTGGAGTTGATAGAGAATCGATATGGAATAGAATATCTGGAGATACAGAGAGACAAAGTAACCCATAAGCTTCATCAAGCCTATTGAACCATTTGGATTTTAATGCAATAGCTCCTGGCTCAGTTTCAAGCCCCATAGTGACTCTATACAATCCTTTGCTCCGAAGCTGGATGATCATATGCACCTTCCAGTCAAAGAAATTGAAGGGAGTGAGAGTCACAGCTTTGGCTTGATTTTGCTCCATACTGATGCACTCCTGGTAATGGTAATACCTACAAAAAACACTCTTGGAAATTTTTTTGAATCAAGCTAGCTCTGATACCATGTGAGATTTTCAATTACTAGGAACTAGATTCATAAGACAATTTCACCATGGAATATTTTAGACAATGAGAGAAGAAGAGAAGAGAGAATAAATTATGGAAAACACTCTGTATATTATTCATTGATATTGTAAAAATATATAATACATCCTCTATGGAGAAAATCAAATTGCTTTGAAGAAATATGGAAAGAGCAAAAAGAAAAGGCTTAGAAAAGACAAAAAACCCCCTAGGTGGCAAAAGCAGTTTCCAAAATTGTGCTAGAGACTCACGAATTTGGAAAGTATGGTATGGAAGCTCATGAGTGAGGTAAATTGAATGTAATGATGGATTTAGAAGGTTAGATATGATGTGGAGGTCGAATTGGTCAAGTGGAAAAAGATTCCAAGTAAACTAGCTTTATCTTTTCCACTAGAAAGCAGGACAAAGCTAACTAAAACTGGATAGTGTCTTTCTAATTTAGGAATGGATTAAAATCAGACAGAATCCAAGGAAATCTTATCCACAATCTATCCAAATTCATTTTTTGTGAATGAGGATAGCATGTGGTCCACTAAAAGACAAAACTGGCCTATTCTACCTAGTCAAAACTCAAGAAATTAATCATAAATGATTAATTAATTTTATCCTAAGTCTAGAATGACATAGTGGCTTTTTTAAATGTTCCAACAATTGCTTTTTTTAAATGAGGGACGTTTTCCTTTTCTATTAATTTCAACGCTTAGGTGAGTGCTTCTTCCCTAATTAATTATTATTCACTCAATTGTTTTGTGTAATTAGTGGGAAGAGGTGCTACTCCTCATTACAGTCTTCATCATTATCCTTATTTATGGATAAAGATAATAGGGGCAAGGCTCTTGGTTCAACTTTTATAAATTCTAGAATAAACCCGTGAAGAGTAACCCTAGGTTGGTTTCTTGTTTACACTCCTTGTATATCTTGATATTGACATCAATTATATATCTGAATTAATGCTTTCTTTTATTTATGAAGTATTGAGTGGTTTTGCATATAAGAGGGTAAGCCCCCCCTCTAGAATGTCTCAACCCTTTGCATATGAGAAAAGAAGAATCTGGAAGCTGTATTATATACGGTTTATAGTCGCTCTCACTTCGTGGATGAAGAGGACCGGGGGAATGGGCATAGGTCCTTCTTTGTGTGAGTATATATTACGTTTTAATTGGATACTCTGGAGTGTTTTATGAATTATGAATTATTTATAATCTTTTAATTTTTACTAGATGTTAAATTAAATTCTAAATAAGCTAGGGTGGGAGCAGTAAGAGAGGATGCGAACCTAGGCAATGGCTGGTGTATTTTTACATGTGTTTTGTTATATTATCTAAGCCTCAAATAAGCCAATGAAGGCATGGTTCGAGTATTGATAAATGGATACATACCTAGGCATAGTGTTTATTCCTTTGATAAAAGGATCAATGAGGGCAATCCCTTGGTTGCCATTCTTTATATAATTCTTAAGTACTTGCAATTATAGGTAAAGAAAATTAAGAAAGGGAACGGCCCTAAACTTATATCCCCTTTATATAATTTAAACATATATATATATATATATATAAAATGTGCACAAGATGAATGATGAGTGTAGTATAAACACCCATCTTATTGTGAATAATTAGAGTGAACATATTTTGGTGTAGATTCTGTAACTAGGAGGAAGTCTTTCCCTAGTATTAATGTGACAAAGCTTAATACCTTGCAATTTAATCATGTAAGGTAAATTTTCTTGATACATAAATCAAGAGAGTGGGAAAAATCTCGGAAGGAAATTCTCTACTTAGTGGATTCGTTCCCAGCTCGGGGGTGACCTCTCGGTAGGAAAACATACACCAGGTAGAGGATCAAATGGTTGGGTAGAAAGTTGTAGCCAATCCTTTAGTCGCCAAGTGCTCTTCCTATGTAATGCCTTTATTATGATCAAGTGTAAGAAAATATTATGTTGGGTTAAATTGTTGTTAATGCAAATACATGAATATTCTTTTATGTTATCTAGGAGGAAATGTTATCATTATGTCTCAATCAAGTGTAAGAAAATATTATGTTGAGTTAAATTGTTGTTAATGCAAATACATAAATATTCTTTTATGTTATCTAGGAGGAAATGTTATCATTATGTCTCAATAGATATGAGCAAGTAATAGTGTAAATATTGAACTGTTGGTTGTGGTTAGAGTTCAAAAGAAGTAGATCATATTATTAGTTGTTATAATTAATTATTCTCTTAATTTTGGTGATAAGTGTCCATCTCTTTACCAGATCTCAAATGTAAAAAGTTGTAATAGAATTCAATGTGGATTGTTTAACTTGTTATGATTATGTACATTTGTGGATAATATGTATAAGATTCATAAGTCACAATGTGTTATCCTTTTCATTAAGAGGGTGTAATGAACTTGATTAAGAGTAAGTCTTGAATATCTTAAATTCTTAGTAATTATTGGATTATGAATTAGAGTAGTTAAATAAATAATAATGCTCTTGTAAGTAAATAGATTAAGGATGTAATGGGAATTATGTTCTAACTTTTAATCTAAGCATAGTCAATGGTTAATTCATATAAGCACACTTTATACTTGGAAGTGATTTCTAAATGAGGGTTGAGTTAAAGGTTATCATGAGTTAAATATAATTAGTCATAGCTCATGTATTAAATAATTCTAGGTAGGCACAAGCAATAATCATTCTTACTAAGAAAATAATTAGAGTCGTGTATGATAATATGCATAGAGTAAGGTGTTTGATTCTACGGTACCTTTTCCTTCATGGAGAGATCAACCTAGTTGTTAAGTATAAATGGTATGTAGTCTATATTTTAGAAGTCTATGTCTTAAAAGGAATGTTAACTTAATATTTGAGTTATATCCAAGGATGTGGATGTTAAGTAATAAGAAGGTTTCTATTACATAAAGTAAATTTGAAAAGGAAATTTGTACAATGTTGTGGACGAAAACGTATTAGTTATCATCGTTGGTTATGTTATGAGACTAACTCATTTGTTGTTCAAGTAATGTTTAAGAAAAAAATTATACCCCATATCCCAAGATTCTACTGCGAGTATTGGGTTGTTACACACCTTAATCAAATAGCGTATGAGGGAGCGAAAAACCATGTGTTGGTTATCTGATGCCTATGTGTTGGAGAAAGGCATGTCTTCATCGCTTTCTTTATTCTTCATAGGGGTTGGTTATCTGACTTTATTCCCGTCGATTATTCAACGCAAATATCTTCATCAGATATCCGTCGAAATTGCATCGATGGCTTTGGTGTACCGATTGCGTCAGATATCCATTGATTTGTAGTCGGATAGCAAACGAAGGGCCATCATATTTTGGTCCATAAGATTTAGTGTCCTACTGATTCAATCTAAATTATAGATTGAAAAAAAAATTAGTACTATTTGGATAAGAAGATCACCATCATGGAATATGTGTAGAACCTAAATCATTATGAAGCATATATCATAGGTGAAAAATGCATGGGGGAATTTAGAGACTAAGTCCAATGGATAAAGAAATTAATAGACCCCTTTAGAAATTTGAGAGACCGTAAGAAGCTTGAGGGTATAGCTTCAAAGTTGTAGAGTAGATAATGAATAACTAAACAAGGCTCATGAATAACACAATTAGTTGAATGTTGGCATGCTACATATTTTGACAAACATATAGAGGAAAATGAGCCATGGATAGAGTTCAAAAACTATTGGAAGGAGCGGGGATAGCTCTAGGAATCATTCTCACAAAAGGTACCACGAAACCAAAGGAAAGTTCTCCAATAATGGGACATATAAAACATTAGAGTCCTTGTACAGTCAATCATCTTCCTCTAAATATTTATTGAACAATTCAGGATCCTATTCTCATAAGCAATGGATAAGGTGATATTCTTGAGATAGCCTATAGGGAAAATTTAGAAAAGACAAACCATATATTTTTATGAGGAGGTAAAGTCTAGGAAGGAAGTTGAAGATTGGATTCTTGGAATCAAGAAGTATTTTCAAGAATGTTCCTTTTTTGGAAACATAAAGGTCAAAGTAGCACTATTCAATATAAATGGTAGAGAAGCCATTTGGTGGGAACATCTCAAAGAAGATCAGTGAGAGAACTATTGCTTAATTAGAAATAATTTAAGAAGTACTTCTAACATAAATATATATTTGATAGATTATATGAATCCAAGGTGAAGAAAATATATGAGTTAAAGTTGGGACAAATGACCATAGATGAATATGAGAATGAATTCCCAAAGCTACTAAGATATGTCTACTACATTATAGATGCGAAGGTGGTGATTCAATGTTTCTTAAGTGATTTACTTCATTCATACATACATAATTGAGTTTGATGAACCCCAAACATGGGATGAAGCTATTGGGAAAGTTATGCATTGATATGAGCAAAGTAAAATAAGCCTAAAGTTCATAAGGCGTGAAAAAATAAGAAAGAGGAGAGGTGGGTTTAGCTAAGGAAAGGGTTCAAGCCTCTACATTAGAAAAATTAGTCAAATAAATTTTAGTAGAATTAGTGAACACAAGGAGAATACAAGTCAATTGAGTTAGGGGACATGAGGCCAAAAGATCCTGTTCAACACCGAGGATGTAGAGAAGAACATTTGCTTAGGAATTGCCCACTTCATAAGGATAACATCAAGGAATTACATAACATTCAAGAGGCTACAATAGTTGGAGATGCAACAAAAAATATTCATAAGATCTATGCTACCATGGAAGAATGCAAAGTATATCATCAATCGACAATGCTTAAAGTTGAAGGTAAGATTACTAAGCAATTCATATCCATTTTAATTGACCTAGGAGCTAATCAAATTACTGTACCCCTAAAGTTGTTGATTTATGTGCAGTAAAGAAGATCATGTATAGTAAGTCATGGCTAGTTTATCTAGCCACTATATCCAAGAGGAAGGTTAGTGAGATGGTGGAGAGATATACAATATAGCTAAATGGGCTCTTCACATAGGTAAATATAAAAATTATACCCTTCGATCATCTCATGTCCTTAATGGCATGGATTGATTAGATTGTTATAATAAAAAATTTGAATGTATTGATGGAGATGGAAACTCAAGGACAATAATGTTAAGATTCAATAGGCTAAGACATAAAATATTAGCATTGTATTTCATTTCACAATAATAGCATATATAGGATCACTGAAAGAACAACAAGAACAACATAAACACAAGAGACACATATTTATCCTGGGAAACCCTCACGGGGTAGAAAACCCAGCAAAGCTTCCTCAATATAGATGATCAACAATACAGAGATGTATATACCAAACATGAGCTCCTTCTCCTCCATAGCAGATCTCTCTCTCTCACCTATACACCATTCACAAGTGAGTGAATAATGAGTGAGTGTGATAAATGAGGAACACACTTCCTCTATTTATACACAACTCCAACTTTACTTTTACACTAACTAGGTTGGCCCCATCTTTAACCATTGGGTTAAACACCCCATTACAACTGACTCTGGGCCGAACCCACTAGGGAATTCTAATAACCCAAGTTACGACATTCTGACGGAGGAATAAACATCTCCGGATATACAATAAGGTCTTCATGGAGGAATGAAACATCTCCGGAATAATAAAGTACAAATATAATATTCTTAGAAGTTATAATATTTCAGCACTCCCCCTTAACGAGAAGGATAATATAACAACATCTATAGGAGCAAGGAGTCATCAACTACATGATACATGATACATGATACATCTATAGATCATTGGAAGCTTTCTCAACATCATTAGTAACTCAACCAATTACTGGAATATCTTCAGGTCTTGAATATTGGAGTATCAGCATCTTCAGTATTGAGTCTTCACCTTATGCAGCACTTGATCAGCTACAACATCATCATCATCTAGATCACCCAATCAATAGCCTCATCATCTAGATCTACTGATCATCATCATAATAACATCAACTGGATCCTCTTGATCACTAGCATCACATCATCAACTGGATCCTCTCGATCAACAATATCACATCATCAACTGGATTCTCTCGATCAACATCATCACATCATCAAATGGATCCTCTCAATCAACAACATCACATCATCAACTAGATCCTCTCAATCAACAACATCACATCATCAACTGGATCCTCTCGATCAATAACATCACATCATAGCAGCATACTCTGCAATACACATGATCCAATTACAGGATGATCAATCCTGCTCACTTTAGGACATAAGTCCAAGGATGATACAATCCTATCACATGCATTTTAAACCAAACGTTCAGGGACGATGCAGTCCTATCACGTACATTTTGAACCAAATGTTCAAGGACGATGTAGTCCTATCACGTACATTTTGAACCAAACGTTCATGGACGATGCAGTCCTATCACATACATTTTGAACCAAACGTTTGGGGACGATGCAGTCCCATCACGTACATTTTGAACCAAACGTTCAGGGACGATGCAGTCCTATCACGTACATTTTGAACGAAACATTCAGGGACGATGCAGTCCTATCACGTACATTTTGAACCAAACGTTTAGGAATGATTTAGTCTTGATCTGCTTACAGGATGATCAATCCTTCTCACTTTAAGACACCTCTCATGTATAGGGACAATGCAATCCCGATCTACTTACAGGATGATCAATCCTTATCACTTTAAGACACCTCTCATGTCTAGGGACGATGCAATCCCAATCTACTTACAGGATGATAAATCCTTATCACTTTAAGACACCTCTCATGTCTAGGTACAATGCAATCCCGATCTACTTACAGGATGATCAATCCTTATCACTTTAAGACACCTCAACATGTCTAGGGACGATGCAATCTCGACCACAGTGCCAGTCCTTTTTCATACTGGATGTGACCTAGATTAAATCTAGGATTTTACCACCTGTGAATGATCACTTGCTGCTGCACTGAGCAGTTCAAGAACGAACATTACATCATTACAGGACCTGTGAATGATCACCTGCTGCTACACTGAGCAGTCTAGGAGCGCACATTACATCATTCCAGTCAACTACAGAGCCATTACTATTTCAATTGGGGTGTGACATGGATCACATCTACGATTTACAACCACAGATCCAATACTATTTCAACTAGGGTGTGACCTAGATCAAATCTAGGATTTACAACCTGTGAATGATCACCTGCTAATCCAGGAGCGAACATTACATCATTACAGGTTTTGTGAATGATCACCTACTGCTATGCCGAGCAGTTCAGGAGCGCACATTACATCATTCACCAACATCTTTCTCAAATACAAGAGTCTACGGATCAATTTAGGGACCGAATTCTGGGGATGATACAATCCCTCTCGTCCACTAGGGACCACTTCTCGGAGACACATGTCTACGAATCAATTCAGGGACCAAGGTCCAGGGATGATACAATCCCTCTCATCAGCTTAGGCCAAGTCTTAGGACCACTTATCAACCTTATTGTTGATATCATCGACCTCATCGTCGGGACATGTAACCTCATCATCGGAACAGGTAACCTCATCATCGATACATGTATCCTCATCATCGATACAAGTATCCACATCATCGATATAGTATCCTCATCAATACAGGTATCCTCATCATCGACCTTACCGTCGATATAGGAAATCTCATCATCGATACAGGTATCCGCATCGATACCAGTATCCAAATATTATCATCAACCATATCATTCCCCCTTTTGGCGAGGGTACTACACCAATCTTGTCTCGGAAATACTCAAACTTTACTCGAGACAGAGGTTTGGTCAATACATCAACAACTTGCTCATCAGTGCTCACATACTCGAGCTTTATAGCTCCTTTCAGCACCATATCTCGTATATAAAAAATTTGGATCTCTATGTGCTTTGACTTATCATGGAACACTGGATTCTCATTCATCTTGATACAACTCTGGTTGTCACACAGGATCACAGTGGGGTCCATCTCTAATTCAAACAATCCTGATAACAAATTTTGAAGCCATATCAATTCAAAACTGGCAGAGCAGGTAGCTATATATTCCGCTTCAGCTATGCTGAGATCCATACTAGACTGCTTCCTACTAAACCACGAGATCATGGCAGATCCCAGACACTAACATCCACCCGATGTGCTCTTCCTGTCTGATACACTTCTTGCCCAATCAAGATTTGTGTAGGCATACAATCTGAAGTCATGATATCCAAGATAACATAGACGAAAGTCCATCGTACCCTTTATGTACCTCATCACATGTTTTGAAGCTATCGGGTGAACACATCTAGGTTCTACTAGATATTGACTCAAGGTGTTCACAACAAAGCATATATCTGGCTTGGTATTCATCAGATACATCAATAACCCAATAATATGTCTGTACAAAGTCACACCCACTAAATATGATGAGTCATCATCTAACAGCTTCAAGTTGGAATACATAGGAGTGGCCATGGCTTTGCATTCTAACATATCAAATACTTTCCCTGGTTGAGAAATATTCCTTTTGGACCTTGCCATACTTCCAGACTTAGGAACTAATGCATCAATTCGAGATCTTTCATCTCAAATTTTGTATCTACCTTCTTCTTTCTTTCCATGATTTGTTTCTCATTCCCTGTCAGAAAGAGATCATCCACATATAGTAATAGTATGACAGTTTCATCATCCATAACCTTAACATAAAGGTTAGGATCAGCTTTACTTTTGGTAAAGCCCAAGCTTGTCAAGAAGCTACCAATTCTCCCTCCGTGATTGAACATCATTCACACTCTGCATTGAGTGATCTTCTGCATATCTATCCATTTCTCGTCAGATGGGTCTACTGATATGACCCTCAAGATAATTCAAACTTTGTGGTGAGTTCCATCTTTCATCCATCTAAGATAAGAATGTTGTCTGTATATAGACAGCATCTTCAACCTTGTAGCAAAGGTTGAAATCCACATCACCCATGGTGATCATTAAGCTCATCAAATGACTATTGATCCTGGGTACCCGTACAGAGCTTTCTTCAATTGAATCCTGGGAGTTTTCTCGATTAACACTTCTTCTTCAATTACACCATTAAGAGAATGGTCTTATCTAGCCACTTGGAGCAAACATCTCGTCATGATCCTCTTCCTCTTTCTAAGAGAATCTTCTAGCCACGAGCCTTCTATAGTATGTTTGATTTGTAAGTCTTCTTGTTGAGCATCCATCACTTGTTCAGTGTTCATCATTCTTCATGATATTTCCTACAAATCAAAGTTAATTACATGATTAGTAATACTTCATAATCATCAAATCATGTTGACATGATAACCTATTATGCATACAAATATGATTCACATGGTTATGCAACTATCTTGACCAATACTTTGGCACAACACTTTTCCATATTCTGTATGCATACAGTGGTTATCTAGATGCCTTCCATCTCTACCAAAACATACTATCGAGAGCGTGCACAGCTCTCAGCATGTCAGCAAAGAGGTTTCATTCTAGACAAGCAACAATGGAATGTTTGTCCAACTTACCCATCATATGCATATTAGTAGTATACTATTCAATTCTATAATATGCATGATATATTCTAAATATGCATACAACTATTACGAGCAATATCATTAACTATTCAAAGATTCAAATAACAACTCAAATACTTATCTTTTATGTTTGTGTGGTTGCCTCCCGCTTGATCTCTATATGTCTTTGAACTTCTATTCATTCTGTACCACTATGCATTCTTAAGTGTGCACTAGTGTCATCCTCATGATCTCATACATAATCATACATTCATTAGTATAGTCTCAATACTATCAAAACATTATGATTCCAAATAATCTTAAGTATGTATGGTCATGATCATTTCATACATAGGTATACTTACCTAAGATCCTAACACAAAGTAGGATTCTAACTTGATATAGGAAAACATACCTGGATTATCATGCTTGGTTATGTCTTAACATACCCAAACAATATCTTCTTTGTTCTCTTCAATGATTTAGAGACCTTGTGCTAGAACCTGCATATCTCATGGGTTAAGCATAGTAGAACAAAGTCATACATACCTCGCAAGTAGAGCTTCTATGTGGTCAAAGACTATGGATGAGTCTTTGTCTCCATGTCATCATGGTCATAGAACTTTATTTGTCTTTCTTGATGTACCTATATCTTGTTAGCAAACAACATCATCCTCATACAATGCCACAGGTGCATTAGTACAATCATATAACCCTAATCAATGAATGTCTTCTATCATTCACATGCATTCATACTTTTACTAGGGTGATAAGAAAATTCTAAGATTAATCAAGATTGTACTAACCTCAATAATATGAAGACAAACATATCATAAAATTAATCATGAATAGATTTCAACACATACCTGTATCTCCTCAAGTCATACCCGTCTAGATTTCTTGTAGTATTCTTATGTAAGGCCTTAGCCTCATCTCCCTCTGGAACGGGAACTTCTTCACTTATGTAAGTGTCCAACTCATTCTCTTTTAGGATTGACCCAATCTACTTGATTGGCTGAAAACTGGATCTTGGAGCTGGATTAGGGTTTGTCAAAGAAACCCTAAAAATTCAAACTTTGAATTTCAAACTTCTGAAAGGATAGAAAGATGTGCCTTACTAAGCTAATCAAGCTAGTATACTCAGAATTTGAAAACTACAAAGTTTCACCCCTCAAAATTGATTTTGAAACTTTTGGATTCACTGGGCAGGACCTTGAATTAGGGTTTGAGTTTCCCGAAGCTTCACCCAGCCAAAAAGTTCGATCCAAAGCTCTAAACTTCTATTTTTCCAAGGAGCTTCCAGCCATGTTCTTAGATTTCAAAAATTCCAATTTTTGTAGAAACCCTAATTTCTGGATTTACTAAACAAGACACCAAACTAGGGTTTGATTTTCCAGGAGCTTCACCCAACAAAAAAGTTCGATCCAAATCTCTAAACTTCGATTTTTCCAAGGAGCTTCTAGCCATGGTCTTAGATTTCAGAAATTCCAATTTTTGCAGAAACCCTAATTTCTGGATTTACTAGACAGGACCCCAAACTAGGGTTTGATTTTCCCGGAGCTTCACCCAACCAAAAATCTCAATATTGGTCTCTAAACTTCGATTTTTCTGAGGAGCATCCAGCCATGGACTCAGATTCCAAAAATTCCAATTTTCTCTGAAACCCTAATGTTTAGGTCAAAAACTAAAAATGCTCAGAATTGAATTATGTCTTGACAGAAAGATGCGCCTTGCTGAGGATAGTCAATCTAGCCTCCTTCCTTTCAAGATATGTGGAGAGAAACCCAAAAAACAAGAATCCCTAGCTTCCGCAACTGCACAGTGTCTTCTTCTCAGGTTAGCTCTGATACCATGTTAAGATTCAATATGCTAAGACATAAAATATCAGGATTGTATTTTATTTCACAATAATAGCATATACAGGATCACTGAAAGAACAACAAGCATAGCATAAACACAAGAGACATAGATTTGTCCTGGGAAACCCTTATGGGGTAGAAAACCCAGCAAAGATTCCTCAATATAGATGATCAACTATACAAAGATGTATATCCCAAACATGAGCTCCTTCTCCTCCATTGCAGATCTCTCTCTCTCACCTATGCTCCATTCACAAGTGAGAGAATAATGAGTGAGTGTGATAAATGAGGAACACACCTTCTCTATTTATACACAACTCCGAATTGACTTTTACACTAACTAGGTCTGCCCCATCTTTAACCACTGGGTTAAACACCCCATTACAACTGACTCTAGGCCGACCCCACTAGGGAAGTCTAATAACCCAAGTTACCACATTCTGACAGAGGAATAAACATCTCTGGATATACAATAAGGTCTTCACGGAGGAATGAAACATCTATGGAATAATAAAGTACAAATATAATATTCTTAGAAGTTACAATATTTCAACAAATAAGAGGTATTCTAAAACCAATTTATATTAGGAAAAATCCATCCTAATAGGTAAAGAATTTCTTTTGAAATGAATTTTAGTTGTATGTAGAGCATGTATTAGAATCAACGAAGAAAATAGGTCTAATGTTTGAGGGCTATCCCGTGTTGCAATATTTCATAGATGTATTTCTAAATGAGATATCAGGTCCACCTCCATAAAGAAATATCAATTTCTCAATTGACCTTGTTCCTAGAGTTGCACTAGTGTTTAGGGTTACTTACAGAATGAGTATCCCATAACTAATGGAACTAAAAATGTAATTCTGATAAGTGTTAGATAAGGGACACATTTTTCCAAAGTGTGTCCCCATAGGGAGCACAAATTTTGTTCATGAAGAAGAAAGATGGAATTCTCAGGATGTGTATTGATTACATATAGCTTAACAAGGTAACAATCAAGAAAAAAAAAAATATTTCTCCGAATGGATGATCTATTTGACCAAATGAGAGGAGTATGATTAGGATATCATCAAGTAAGAATTAAGGAAAAATACATCGATAAGAAAAAATTTGGAACAAGGTATGGTCACTCTGGATTTGTGGTGGTGCCATTTGTTATTGTCAATGCACAAGCTACATTCATGTGCCTCATGAATAATGTCGTCAATAAATACTTTGACAAGTTTGTGCTAGCTTTCCTTGATGATAGACTAATCTATTTGAAATGTAAACAAGAGCATGAATATCATTTGAAAATGGTTTTTCAATTGTTGGGAGAACACCATCTATATGAAAAACTCAATAAATGTGATTTCTCTCAAAAGAAAATTCACTATTTGGGTCACATTATTGTAAAAGAAAGAGCCATATGTGTATTCATAAGAGAGTGAGGCAATATTGAGATTTCCCACTCCAAGGAATGTAATATTTATGAGATCTTTCATGGGTCTTGATGGTTATTATTGAAGATTCATTGAGGGATTCTCCAAGATTACACACCTAATAACTTCCTTATATAATAAAGGAAAGAAGTTTGAGTGGTCTCTAAAATGTGAGGAAAGTTTTCTGCAACTGAAAAATCTCCTCACGTGTGCACTAATTCTAGAGATTACAAATCCAAACAAATATTGTGTTGTGTGCATGTAAGCTTGTAAGGAAGGACTCGGTGGAGTTATTATGTAGGATAACCATGTGGTATGTTAGGAATCATGCAAATTAAAGGAACATGAGACAAAATTATTGTGTTACTTGTGATTTGGAACTTGTTGACATAGTACATGCATTGAACATGTGGTGACACTACTCGATGGGCCATAAGTTCATGTTGATAATAGATCATGATGGATTGAAGAATCTATTTGACCAACCAAACTTGAATTCCAAGCAAATGAGATGATTGAAATTATTTTGTGAGTGTGATTGAAAATTTTGAAATCATTTTCAAATTGCATAGGATGCCTATAACCATTATATTAGGCAAGGATTTGAAGTTTACTTCAAATTTTGGGGAAAGAGTTTTTGAAGGCTTGGGAGCCAAGATAAATTTTAGAAATGCTTACCATCCACATATAGATGGGAAAACTAAAATACTAAATGAAGTACTTGAAGGCATGCTTCGCATGTATGTGATGGATAAGTCATCCAAATGGGAGGACTATATACACTTTGTGGAGTTTTCTTATAATAATGGGTATCAAAATCATTAAATATGAGTTTGTTTGAGGCTTTGTATGACAAAGGATGCACTACTCTAGTACATTGGATAATCACATGAATAGAGTTGTACTTGGGACAAAAATTTTCAAGGCAATGGAATATTAGGTTGCTAAGGTTAGGCAACATATGGAGGTAGCCCAAGGAAAGAAAAAAAGTTAGGTACAGATATAAATAGGGTGCATAGAGAATTTAAATTTGGGGATCATTTCTACCTGCTATTGTGGCCAAGGAAGAGCTCCTTGAAGCATGGAAGTTGTGCTAATTTTGTACCTCGAGTTATTGTGGGTCATGTGAGAACTTAGAGAGAATGGGGTTGGTAGCATATAAACTTGCATTTCCTACTAACATTAAATCTCACAATGTTTTAAAAGTTTTTTTCCTTAAGAAATATGTGCATGATCCTAACCCTGTGACTGATTGGGTTGTGATTCAAGTGGAACTAGAGTGAGAGGGAAATGTCGTATTCTTGTTTTGACCCTTTGGATGTTTTGGACCTGATGACATGAATCATGTTCTATGAATGACCCTGCATGTAAATGATGTAATTTCTCTAGGCATGTATTTTTTATTAATATGGTTTCAAGGTACCATGATGTATCCTTACCATGGTATTCTCAATATATGTAAATATGTTTTCAAAATTAATATAAAAGGTTTAAGGATAGATACAAGAGCATAATAGGGGCTATGATTCCACTAAAGGGGAAGAGGAAATTAGGTCCAAGGGGTTGATAAGGAATCCTAAAATGCCTAAGTCTTTGAGGATTCAACTTCTTACCATATGCCTTATTAAAGGCTCACCAACCAATCTTTGAATGCAAGTGGTTATTGGTAGGTATGTCCACCTTCAATAGTTATGAGAGCATGGGGAAAAAGTACAAGTCATGAGAAGTGTAAGAGATTCCATCTTTAATAGAATTCAAAGTTCCTAGAAATTTGAATTATCACTTTTCTCGTGCTCTCTCTTCTTGCATTCAAATTGACCAATCTATTGGCTCATTTTACACACAACATCCTAATGCACTCTTTCTCATTGATTGCAATGAGAACTTAATTCACCAACAACCATTTGCTCATGGATTCCTGAGTTATACTCTCATGTTGAAGACCATAGTTGGGAATTTGTGAGGGATTAAGTAGAGATAAAATATGTTAAACCTAAGATAGAGATGGAAGACTATCAAGGAGCACAAAGGTTAGAGTGATAGGAAACCATACCCACTTCCTTGTAGATTGTTGTTCATTGAGTTCTCAAGTGCCATGAATAAAATTTGTTGGGTTATCTTGAAAGGTAGACATTAGGTTGGACTCCTTTTGCACACTTTTGAAGAGAAATGAAGGGAAGGATTCCTTTGAAAGGTTCTATATCTTATGTTTATTAGGGTAGTTGTAGAGAGTGTCATCAGTGGGATAGCTTGACGGTTACCTAGAGATTTTTGTGGTGAATTGTTTGGTTAAGCCTAAGAGCAATTGGGGTTGCATGAGAGGTTTGAGTGTCCTATACCAATTTCCTACACCGTAGTGACCTAAGAGTCCACCTTATGGGTGGAATCCACAAGGGATTTCCTATGGTTAGGTGGAAATTTATTTTTCACTTGCAACCAGTTTGCATGGACCAACTTGTTTAAATATAAGTGTTCCATCTCGATTCTAAATTCTTGTTTATAATTCCACTAATAAGTTTGTGTTTTCTTAAGCATGAATTGGAATACAATTCATGGTTTTATGATGATTTCAAGCTTACTTTTTGTAGCTAGGGTTTTCGCCCCAGCTTGTGCAAATGAGCACCTACTAAGGAGAAGGGCCTCCTTAGTAGCAGTTCAATAAATAGTAATTTAAAGCAGTAAAACAGTATGAAATTTAACCTAGAATGAGCATTAACAGAAATAAAAAGACATGATAATATGATAAATATTTTCCTTTTGTATTAAATTTACCTCAAGTGTTGAGGTTGGTGGAGCTCTTGCAGTATTCCAGAAGGGCTGCTTCCATGCTCCAATCGGTTCCTTCTCCTTCTCCAAGGTGTTTGAATAATGGGCCAAAGGGGCACTCAAATGGGAAAAACTAGCTCAAATGGTAAACTAGGGTTTATAGGGTTTTAGTGGTGGAGTGTTGACTCATGGTTTTTGGCACCATATGGTTTAGGTCAATTGTATAGGGTTTTTGCTTCATTTTTTCGTCTTTTTATATTTTTTATTCCTTTTTATTTGATTTTTGGGAATTTAGGGCCCTTTTAAAAGGTTTTTGCTACTTTTGGAGGAAATTTAAATTATTTTGGGGAAAAAGGGGGGGTTTTGGCATTTTGGAGGATTTTTAATGGTTTTTTAAGGTTTTGGAGGCAAATATGGTAGGAAATATAGACAAATGAGGGAGATGAGATGGTGAGCTCTTTTTGGGTGTTAACAGATTGCCCCCTGATATGTGAGGGTAGGAGCTCATCGTATGGCCGATAGACATAATAAGTCTTGTATGGTTTTCCTGGGATGTGGAGACGAGAAGAAACGAACTAGAGCCCGAAACAATGGTCACGAACAAAATGCAAAAACTAAAAATACACAACCTCAATAATGAATGAGGAATAATCTCAATATATGGACAAGGCAGGCATACCCATGCTCGTATCAAGATACATAAAAATAATAATGAGGCCCAAAAATGGGGACCTGAAAGATACATGGAGAACTACTGTGTACATCATAAGGGTCCAGAGGGGACACAAATTTGGGACATACTGCCGAGTTGACCATATCTGAGCTAAAGAACTGATACACTGGAATATCAATAGTGGTGCTGAGTATGGTACCAGAGGAACTGATGAACTGGAAGATCATAATGACGGGGAGTTACACCCTCAATGGTACACTGAACTGGAGCTGAACTGGGTACTCAAGGAAGCATAGAAGTGGATGGATTCCGAATACAATCGCCAACACAACCCAGATATCCATGGGAACATATAACTGGGTGTTCCAAGGTGACTCACCAATGTGCTAGAGTAGAGGGAAGTCCGGGGTCTTCAACCAATAACTGAAGGGATATAAACCCTGCACGATTCTCAACGATGCGATCAAGGTGTTGAAGTCGAGCATGTGAGAAACAACCATTCGGAGAGGCACTAATGACTCCTCTCAAAATGGTCCGTAGGCACTCACCACAGATGGTGATGACTCCAAGGTGCAGGGACCTCTAGGTCTATCCTCTGGAATAGATGGGCTTTCCTCGATAAAGGGAGACCTACAACTAGCAAGGCAATGATGTTTTCTTGATAGGAGCACGAGGTAGAGAACCGAAGTGTGAGAGTACTGATGGTAGGACTGACATACGATGGGGGTGGGGAATAACTGGGCCAATAGAGTGGGTGGACTCAAACTTCCTTTGTTCAGAGTATGATGGCGGGGGTGATCGGGCAACATATGAAACTAACTGGTGGGAAGGGGATCATAGCTTTAATGGATCAGGGATGGTGACTGGGATGAGTGATACTCAAGTTGGTGTAAGATGGTAGGAGACTGCAGAATACTCCAAACAACGACGACCTTATTGGGGGTGCTGCCGAGATGATCGATCAAAGCGCCGAGAGGCACTGGGGGTACTTCTTCATGGTTTAAGGAACTAAAAGAAGTGTGTTCAAAATGGTACTGTCGTGTGGATTTATACGAGCCCAAGACAGTTCATGCTCATGATTGCTTTCAATTTTAAGGAGTTTGAAAGCGATAAGAAGACTCTGAAATAATGGAATGGTACCATCGTGTGGATTTGTACGAGCCTAGGACGGTGCATGCTCGTGGTTGCTTTCAATTTTAGAGAGTCTGAAAGCAATAAGAAGACTCCCGGGGGTTCTTTTTCATGTGTTAGTCTCCAAGGCCCGAAAAAGCATAAAAGGATGCAATGAAGAACTCTTCTAGCCGGTGTGACTAGAGTATTCCTTTTTCGTAATTAGTCTACTAGGTCCAGAAAAGGGTTAAACTTATACCAGATAGACACCCTTTCAGGTACTTTAACGAGCATGACAGGAAGCAAGATTGCTCGATGATCTTTTCATTCTTTTAGGAGTTGGAAAAGAGCTTAACAGAAACTCCCTAAGTGCCTTTTTCGTAAAGGACTTGCTTGGCCTGAAAAAGGGATAAAATTATACCGAACAAAAGGAATGGCCAAGCAAGGAGAGAGTGTTCAATCAAGGGACATCGATGAGAACCAAGAACGAGGGTGGAGGGGAACACTGGTGGGCCTCCTTGTGGGATGATGAATGGTGGAAAAATAATGAAATAATTGCAGTATGAATGGAGTGAATGGCTCATGTAAAAATGTGTAACAATCTGATGGCGGCCGATGTGGTGCGCAAACCGAGGCAACAAGGTGTTGGGACATGATGTTGGAAGTGTATCCAGTGAGAGTGAGAAATGATCTCAAGCGTCATCACGAGCTCGAAAAAATGAATCCAGTGATATAAAAAGTGTAAAAAATGGATAACGGCCGAGGTGGCATGCAAACCAAGATGACTAGGGGCAAGTAAAAAATGCCCGAAAAATTTGGGGGTGAGAGCGAGAAATGATCTCAAGCATCATCACGGGATTGGAAAACTGAATCCGATGGTATAAGGAATGCTAAAAACTAACAATGGCCAATGTGGTGCGCAAATCGAGATGGCGACATGCAGGGAAAAAATTCCAAAAAATGGGTTCGAAGAAAAATAGAAACCGAGTCGACCATTCTGAAGGTCGCATCGTGCTGATTCTAGTGGTGGAAATGGTTTGCAAAATGGACTCCATATGAATCCATAATGGCCAAATCAAGAAAAGTCAACTATCTATCAATAGTAAGTGCCTTCTTGAACCAGGACCCCTGACACGGCATGGTCGGATGTTGAGATGTAAAGGATAAAGTCCTGAGAGAAATTGGAGGGGAGATCAAAGGGGCTTGCATGAGAGATTTTTTAAGGGCCTCGAAGGCAGCTTGCGTCTGGTCGTCCCAAACAAATGGGATGTGGGTACGAAGCAAACGTAAGAAACCATGAACTGTGGTGGCATAATCAGGAATGAAGCGGCGGAGGAAATTAGATTTCCCCTGTAAGCTCTGTAGTTGCCGGAGCGTGCGTGGTGTGGGCAGGTCTAATATGGCTTGAACTTTGAGGGGGTCTACAGTGATTCCTTTGTGGGAAACAATTAAACCTAAAAAATGGCCTGCCGGAACACAAAAGACGCACTTGAGTGGGTTCAAGCGGATCTGATACTTGCGACAACGTAGAAAAACTTGCCGGAGGTCAGTGAGGTGGTCGGATCGTTTCCTGGAACGTGCTATAAGATCATCAAGATAGACTAATAGGATATGGACCAAGTCGTGAAAACAATAGGTCATGGCCCACTGGAAAGTGGCACCAGCATTTTTAAGGCCGAAAGGCATGACACGATAGGAAAAGGTGCCCCATGGGGTGGTAAAGGCAGTCTTGTATTGATCTTCTTTGCGGATCTGAATTTGGTTGTATCCTGAGAAACCATCCATGAAGGATAGGACCTCATGGCCTGCACACGCATCAATGAGTTGGTCAATGAATGGTGTGGGGAAGTTGTCTTTGGGACATGCTTGGTTTAAATCACGGAAGTCAGTACATACTCGGATGGTGCCTTGTTTCTTGTTAACAGGGATGGGGTTAGAAACCCAAGTGGTTATGCAATAGGATAAATGAATCTTGTTGTGCGAAGTTTCTCAATCTCTGCTTTAATGGCAGGGAGCTTTGATGGATGAATGGGGCACTATTTTTGGTGAACGGGGCATATCGGGCCACGTGTCAACGTGGTGTTCTATGATAGCGGGGTCAAGACCAGGCATTTCAGCGTAAGACTAGGCAAAGACATCGCAGAACTCTTGGAAAAGTTTTTTGTACTCTCCGATCTCGTATTCACTGCAGGAGGCTCCTAACATAATGAGTTCATGAGCACTGGTTGGGGCAGAGATATCATTGTGGATCATGGGTGAGATATTGGCCATGTTACCTTCCTCGAAGGCATCGAGAGCGGGAGTGGGCTCTTTAAACCAGTTGACTTTGGTGGGGAGGAAATCTTTGGACTCAACCGAAAATTGGGTGGCTGTGGTGGGGCAGGACTCCTCCGGGAGGAAATACGAATGATGGTGCATATCCTCCTAGGGTTAATCAGGTGTAGTAAGAGCCTCGAGAATCTCCTCATCATTATGGAAACGATGGGTCGTCAAATTGGTTGATGAGGGAGCGTTAGTAGAAGAGATCATATAAATGGTATTGATCTTGCCTGTTGGTGGAGATTTCGGGGGGTGGATCTCTTCAATGGTGGGGGGAGCCATCTCGAGGTCCAAGTTATTCATCTCATAGAGAGAAGCTCTGTAATCAGGGAGATCAACACAGTGATGTGAGTAATGGCCTTAAATACCGCATATTGCACAAGGGTGATTGGTACGCAGTGATTTATTGCGAGGCTTAGGGCTAGGGTCGAGTTGGACAACCGGGATGTTGGGGTCGGCGTCAAGCATTTGCATGTGCTCCTGTAATGCGGGTAATTGTGGACATTGGTGGGTAGCATGGCCCAACTCATCACACAAAGAGCATTTGGGAGGAGCGCGAAACGCGGGGGGATTTTTAACCATTTTGGGTGGGGGTAGAGCAGTGTATGCTTGTGGGCCTCTGCCCCCATTGTGCTTGATAAGAGGGGATGAATTGGTGGATGAGGAAGGAGGAGTGACACTGGGAGGTGGTTGACTAGTAGTGGTGATGGATTGCACCGGTTGTAAGATGACATTTGGTGTCGAAGGGGAAACGGGAGGCGTGATGTACCATACAGGTAATCCTAAAGTTAAACCAGGGAGGCTGAGAGTAGCCATAACCGGGGCGCTTACTACTCCCAAAGGGGGGAATAGGAAGGGGATTGTATGGATGGGCGTAACACTAACATGACTAGGGACCAATGGTGGTTGGGGTAGCAAGGGTGGTTGATGGTTGGGTGTTTGTCTATTGTGGGAAAGGGTACATAAGTCAGATATTTTGGTTGCTGGTGACGGGGGTGGAATGGAGTGGAATGCTGAGGTCATTGGCGTATCTAAGTAAATTATGGGTCCCACTGAGGAAACCAACAAGGTAGATGCACCGCAAATAGGTTGTTCAACCATGGGGAGAACGTTTTCGGGTGCAGCGGGGGCATTGGGATCGTAATAGGTGAGTTGATCAACCTTGATCACACGTCCATCATGGGGGAACATCATGGTACGAAAAATGGATGAGGCAACTGCCTGCATGGCGTACATGTAACTGCGGCCAAGTAAGAGGTTATAATCAAGTTGGGCATTGATGACCTCTATGTCAATAAGCACTGTTTTACCATCCAACTGGATGGGGACATTAGCTAAGAGACCTTGGGGTTGAGCCGAACGACGATCGTAGGCTCGGAACGCAGTGGTGGACTGCTGGAGAGTAGGGGATCCCAAATTCTGCCAAACAAATGTGGACATAACGCATGTAGAGGCACCCTCATCGATGATGCACCGATGGATGACAAGATCCTGAATGGATATAGAAACTTGGAACGCTAATGTGGAAGGCAGACGTGGTTCGGATTGATCCAATCGAAGGCCATCATTCGTGAATTGGTTGGGTCAATAGCACCAATGGCTGATAACAAAGTCTTGCGCTGTGTAGGACAATGTTTTAGGACCTTTAACGCAGACATGGATGCGGGGGATTGAGCTAGGTCATCCACAATGTTGTAATTAGACGCAGCACGAGCATTGGGGTTATTGTTAATGCGGCGAAGTGGGAAGCAAGGGGATTTTGAGGCGCCATCTAATGGGGCCGGAGGTATTCGTAACAACTGATCGGTGGGAAGAGCATTGGTGTTTTTGTCGGCGGGAGGGGCTTCAGGGGTGGAGCCGTATTGGTTCCGACGGGTTTGAAGGTTGACATCGACGGATGACATCATTAACAAGTGATGGGTACCTAAGTCTAGCATGGGTTGATTAGGAGTTGCATAAGTGATTTGCTGTTGTGGAGGCGCGTTTCCTTGAGGGGGAGCTAATGGTTGAGTGTTCACCACACCTTGGGTTGGTAAAGGGTTCTGTAACACCAAGGGTTGAGTCTAAGGTGGTGGGGGGTTGGGCGGCGCCTGAGGAACCGCGTGCCCTTGGCGGTGGGCATCATCAGTCCAGAGTTGTCGATCCCGCTCCAAATGTGTGAAAGCGTGTGTGTAATGGCCATAGACCCCGCAAATAGAACAAGGATGGTTTGTTCTCAAATTAGTGTTTTTAGCTTGTTTGGGTAGCCTATCGGGATTTTGGTTGGAAGGGGCCGCATTATTATTGTTTGGAGGATTAGGTGGCTGGCCGCCTTGGTTTGGAGTAGGGTTGTTCCTACGGTTACGTCCTTTACCACGGTTTTGCTGGCGTTGGTTATTTTGGTTCTGTTGCAGATTTTGTTGCGCATACACTTGCCCTTGGGCGGCAAGTGGGTTCTGGGGTTGTGTAGGTGCGGGAGCATGCTAAGGTGGATAATAAGTGGGTGGAGGCGGTGCAGTAGCTGAACCTTGTGGGGGTTGCTGATACGTCTGTGTGATGGGTTGAGGGTTTCCCGCAGGTGCTTCCTGTGGCGAATAATAAGTAGGAGGGGCTTGAGAGGATACAGGAGCTTGTGCGACCTGCGGGTGATAATATGGTTGAGGTGCGACCCGGAGGACGTAAGCGGGGGATGCATGGCCGAAGCACTGAGGTGGACATGAGGGTCCGTGGGAATGGTGATTATGTGCCATGGGAGCATATGAATTGGTTGCTCCAGAGTGGGATGTAGCCCGAGAAAGGTCGGGGCCATGTCTAGTACGTGCTATGGAAAAGGGTTGGTTATGCAACACAATACGACCAATGATGCCATCTGCGACATGGGATGCCCCCGACGCATCATTTCGGGAGGAATCGTCGTGGGGGGTGTCAGGTATAATGGTGTATAGATAACCAGACTGGGCATAAATAAGGTCAAATTGCTAGGCTTTTAGGATGGCCTCTTCCTTGGACTGGGGTCGCTCGGATGCCACATCCTTGGCAATGACGGGAAGGAGAGATTTTAGAAACCAATCTAAGAAGATACAGTCATCTAACTTGATTTTTCACAGGCTTCGGCATCGACGCCACTCATGAATATGGTCAGTGATGTGGGTGGTCGTATTCTGTCTGTAAGACAGTAGGATCTCAACTTCTGCATCATAGCGAACAGGAAATTGAAAGAACTGCAGGAAGGTTGAGGCGAGGGAAGTAAAAGTGGCATGGGTCCCATGGGGTTGCTCGATGTACCATTTGGCTGCAGAGACAGTGAGAATGCATTGTAACAGACGGAGTCGGACAGAGTCGTCCACTATGGAGTTGGAGGAACACCATAGATGGAAGGACATAATGTGGTTCTAGGGGTCTTCACCTGCCTTTCCCTCAAACTTAGGGATGTCTGATGGGAGCTTCGTGGGCATGTGAAGCCACGCAGGGTCGTGTCTGATGGGATCGTTGGTCAGTACGACCAGGTCAGGAAGGTTGAGACTAGCCATGAATGGAAAACTAGTAGAAGGATGTGACATACTGGTGGTCGTGGCCACGTTGGAGCCAATGCCCCTAAGTGTAGGGGTTGGGTTCAGGTTGGGGATGTTTCCCCCAGGTGGAGGAACGAAAGGGGTATGGGATGGTCCTACGCCACTAAGGGTAGTGTGAGTCACTAGTGGAGTTGGGTTGGGTATGCTAGCCATTGGAATTGGCACAGTGACTGGAATGGTGGGTGTGGGCCCCATCGAGGGCATACCTAAAGCGGGTGTCGTAGCTGGGATGGTGGTGGACACTTTAGCAATAGTCCCTACAAAGAAAGGATTGGAATTCATGCCAGCCATGGGGCTGGTGGGTGCAGTATAAGTGGGGTTCTCGGACTCTGCCTCGGAATCAGATGTAAAATAAGGGGCGTCAGGGCCGGGGGATGGAGCTCTATGTCGTCGACAAGTGGAGTCGAGTGATGAAGCCCTACATCTATGACAGGTGATGTCAAGTGAACTGTGCTGCGGGGGCTCACCCCAGAGGTGTCGAGAATGTCTTGGGGACTCAATGGTGACAGATGGTGTCAAGTATTTGGGGGTTTTGTTGAGTGATAAATAGCTCAAAAACCCTAATGCAGTCGAGTGTGCAGAAGGAGAGCACAAAAAATATGACACTTAGGCCAACAACCAGCTCAAAACACTCACTGTAACAATTGTGCTACAATAAGCGGAGCGTCAACAACAATGGTCAAAATACCAACAAGCAGCAGGTTTCCAAAAAAATAAAAATAGTGGACTCGCTAGACCAAAGGGATGTAAGGGAGCATGCAAACACCTAGCTAAATAGTGTTCTGACTCAACCAGACATATCCTCTGCAAGGTGATGAAATCCAAGTCAGACAATATCGATAGTAGAGCCAAGTGGCTAAAGATATCCCCCTACCGGGAGGGACACCGGGTAAGACAATCTTAGAAGAAAGGCAACTCAGATACCCCATTCATGACACGTCCAGAAAAGGTGAATCTGCAGCTCCGGTCCTATCACCATGTGGGCCTAAAAGGAATCACCACACGCAGACCAACAAGTAGGTAGCCGTCGGTTACTGAATGGATTGTAGTAACCACTCAGGCCTCCGGAACCAGTCTGGCTACTTCAACCCTCCTAAGGGAGAGGCCCTCTGATAAATTGGTTGTGACTGTGCCAAAAAATACTAGGGGATTTTGGTTCCTTAATGGACAACAACTATGTCTCAAGTGTAAGCGACCGAGGGGTGTTATTTGGATGCCTATCCCCCCTGTCCTACCTAATTACAATATTCTTATGTGTTCCCCAAGTGGGGTTAGAATGTTGGTTGTGTTAAGTAGTATTTTAAGGCTCACTTGAATTATGTGACAGAGTGTGTGTGTGTGAGGTAATGAACCCAATCAAAAGTGCCACAGGGTGGGCAACTTTGTAACCAATAATAATAATGCAGAAATTAAAATTGTAATGCAAAATTTTATTTTTTCAATGTAAATGCTTAAACTTAAAAAAAAACTCTATAAATGGAACAGAAAGCAAACTGCAGAAAAACGCTGTAGGTAAGTATGGATGCAGATAGGACAGGTGGCTGTGCAAGTGCAGAAAAATATTGCAGCAAAGTTCTGGGTTCAAAACAGGGGTAAAAAATGCAGAAAACAGAGCGTGGGTCTGTGACTGAAATGCGTGGTCAGGAGCGCGACTGTACGGGTGAAACCTGCAAATGGGGTGCGGTTATGTGGCTGAAAGGTGAGGGCTAGGGTGCGGCTAAAGGGCGGAACCCTACGGTCGGATCACAGTTTAGAGGCCGAAAGGCGCGCTTTAGAGCGTGGATAAAGACCTGAAACTTCCGGGTGGATCGCGGGTATGGGGTCAAGAGGCGTGGTCTGGGGCGCGGTTAAAGGGGGAAGAACTGTGGTCGGATCGCAGGTTTATGGCCACAATGCGCGCTTTGGAGTGCGGCAAAGGGGCAGAAAGCCATGGTTGGATCGCAGGTCTAGGGATAAAAACTGCGGTTTGGAGCGCGGGAAATAGGAAAAAGGATGCACTCAAATCGCAGGAACAGAGCAAATAGTCGCGATCTGAATCGCGGAAAGACGGCCGAAAGCTATGATCTGTGGTGGAAAACCCAACTGGCCGAAGCCACAGTCGAACAGGGAAAACAGAAAAATACTTTCAAAAAATAGAAACTTGTAAATTTTTAACCAGAAATTCAAAGGAACAACAGTGGAGTCATCAAAACTGTAGCTAGGGTTTTCACCCCAGCTTGTGCAAATGAGCACCTACTAAGGAGAAGGGCCTCCTTAGTAGCATTTCAATAAACAGTAATTTAAAGCAGTAAAATAGTATGAAATTTAACTTAGCATGAGCATTAACAGAAATAAAAAGACATGACAATATGATAAAGATTTTCCTTTTGTATTAAATTTACCTTAAGTGTTGAGGTTGGTGAAGCTCTTGCAGTAGTCCAGGAGGGTTGCTTCCGTGCTCCAATGGGTTCTTTCTCCTTCTCCAAGGTGTTTGAATAGTGGGCCAAAGGGGCACTCAAATGGGAAAACCTAGCTCAAATGGTAAGCTAGGGTTTCAAGAGTGATTTTGGCAGAGTGAGGATATGGAAGATTGTGGATATGAAATAAGGATCCTCCATCACCTATTTATAGGTTTTTAGTGGTGGAGTGTTGACCCATGGTTTTTGGAACCATATGGTTTAGGTCAATTGTATAAGGTTTTTGCTACTTTTGGAGGAAATTTAAATTATTTTGGGGGAAAAAAGGGGGTTTGGGGCCTTTTGGAGGCTTTTTAATGGCTTTTTAATGGTTTTTTAAGGTTTTTGAGGCAAATATGGTAGGAGATATAGACAAATGAGTCATGTAATGAGGGAGATGAGATGGTGAGCACTTTTTGGGTGTTAACACTTTTTCATGCTTGAAATTCTACATGGTTTAACTAGTTGATGGAAGAATATTGAGAATGCCTAGAGTTTATTTATTATGCATTCAAAATGTTGGGTTGCATTTGAGTTTTATATATGCATGTTGCATGCATTTATAGATTGTAAGCTACTAGGATTACATGTTGGAAATATTTATTGAATATATGATTTTGAAATAATTGAATGATAGATAAGAGATGATATGATAAATACAATGATAGGACCCTTATATACAATCTTAATGGGCACCTTTGATGACTATTTACAAGGGTTGTGTCCCCTGAATAATAATAATACATTGCTTTGTCCACAAAGCATAATTATTGAAAATATTCTCCTGAACTTTCATTCTAGATCATATTGTCTTTTCATGATCTTATGGGATTGTAATTGCGACACTTAACAACAGATGATGATATATTCTTCTAAGTGTTGAATAAAATTGGAGAATGGATTAGTGCAGGTGTGAGGGGAGGTAACAGGGAGCCACTTAGAGGTGGTGTATTTTTTTTGGGTGGATTCAACGAATGCTGGAGGATCAGGAGGTGGCACGGATGCTGCTGAGAATGCGTGAGCCAGGAGTGGATGGATGGCGCATGGAAAGGAGGGTTGTAGGTGGCAGAGAAGAAAATGTTGGAGGGCATGAGAGGGTAGGGGAACACGAAGGGGAGAACAATGGATAGAGGATATGGGGGGCATGGATGCATGAATGGTGCGTGGAAGATGCGAGTATGAGGAGGGAGTACAAAGGAAGTGTGATTGCGGATTAGTGTGGCCAATGCAAAGGTCATTGTTGGAGGGTGTTGATGGGTGTTTGCATGTAGGGTCAGAGTATGATGGCACAACAAGATAGGAGGGAGCAATGATGTGGGGATAGATAAAATGGATATATTGGGAACATGCAACGATGAATGGAGGAGTGCAGCGAAGAAGAAGATGGTGGAAAGCGAATGGGAGTGTGGATGAAGAGAATGAATATGTAGTGTAAGCGAATGGAGAAAAATGGAAGAGGGCCAAAGGCGTGAATTCTTGGTCAAAGACCAAATAATGTAGAGAAAACTCTACTGGATGGATAAAATCCTAAATCGGATGCCCAAGGAAGGGGCTCTGATACCACTTATCATCTACTAGGCTTACATGTTGGAAATATTTATTGAATTAATGATTTTGAAATAATTGAATGATGATAAACACAATGATAGTAGCCACTTATATATGTCTAATAAACATAGCGACGTGTCTTTTCATTTAATAAACATGTCACAAAATAATACCTAATTAATTATTTAACCTAAATCATGATAAACTAATGTAATATATAATTAGGTATATTACAATTCATCCTGCTTTGAAAAGATTCGTCCACGAATCTTGGATTTTGATTTTGATTATTTGATCATCGTAGTTGATGATACGTGTCGATGTGAACTTATAAGTGATGCACATTGTCACGTCCCCTCCCTTCAATCCCACTCAAGGAAGGGAACATGACTAAAAATTTGGTCCATTTCTACCTCTCAGACACATTCATTGATTTACAAATTCATGCAAACAAAATGCATATGTGCAAATGCATAGATAAGAATATACAGCAAAAAAAACATAAAAAATAAAAAAAAAATCTAATACACACATCTATCATACATTTATTTGCATAATCATAATAGTCTTTAATTATAAACATTGTATAATTTAAATACAAGAGAGTACTTATCTTGAAATGAAGTAGTCCCGAGAAACTAGATATGCAACTACAACATTCCACCCAGCCATAGACCAACTGTGCCCATAAATATCTCAGCACAGTTTCCATCCCCAAGCTGGCATGATTTCCATAAGAAAAGGGAACCTACAACTTATGCATAGCTAAATGAACACCACATCTTATCCAAGCCAGTCCAAAGCTGGGTTTATTAGGTTGTCAAGGCAGTAGAAAGAAGGAAATGCTAAGCTAGTGAGCTCAACCACAGAGCCACTGGAAACCCTCCAAGATTTAGCTAGCTTAGCCCCAACAATACCTACACACCCAACACAAGTAAGTATCCCCTTCACTGCTCCACAGTCCCTCAAGCCATACCTTCTCTTCTAGTTCTCTTCAAGGTGTGCATAGAAAGGTAGCCAAAGCCCTATCATCTTTGGGAGGTTACCCTCTTCACTAGGCTTATCAAGCCAATTCTAAATATTCCTCTACTCTTGGCTGCTTACACACACAAGTTCAAGCTAAAACAAGGGATCCATCTAATAATAAGGCACATATATTGGGCATGGAAAAAAAAATTAACTGTGGGATGCACAAAACGAGACTCCCATGGGTTTTTCCAAATCGTGTCACACCAAAAATGACCCTTGATATGGGAAAACAAAAACTGGGAGCTACCTATCGAATCCCCAACAGGTATATGGGCATTCAAATGGAAAAAAATGACCTCTATGGACCCCCAAATCGAATTTATCTTCCTCCCAGTTGTTCTGCAACACCAAAAACGTGTTTCCCAGCTATAAAATGAAGGAAAACTCAGGAAACGCGTGGAGGAAAATGCCCAGCAAGATCAACATGTGTGAGAGAGAAAATCCTATGGATGAATGATGGGTCGGGGAGCAAATTCGTGAGTCTTTTCTTACCGAGGAAGAAAAACAATTTTTTTCAAAAAAGGTGGCTTTCCCATACATGAATTCGGACATCCATACCTTCCATTTCCCAAAGTAATAACTACCTAAACCGCCTCTTGGAAGAAATAAATGATTGGGTGCAAAAGTCAAAATGGGTAGTTAATGGTTTATGGGTTCTCTCATTAACACTTGGCTTGACACTATTGGGTTCAAGGGTTTGAATATTTCCCTCCATATTCCTTGTAAAACTCATGCCCCCATACTCTTGTTGAATTGCATAGCTAGTTGTGGGTATTTCTATTAAAACACATATTTACATGATATTTGTAATTTCCACTGTGCCATCCTAGCATGCGATCCACACACATAGATTTTTAATTTCCAATACAAGAACAATAAATCGATGGTGGGGCCTTGGCCTTGAGATCTTCACCACGATTTTATAACGATATTACATCATTTACATGTTTAACGTATCGGGGTCAAAATCAGGATATTACACACAATTTTTGAAATGTAGACGGGTTGATCCATCTTATTGGAAGAGGCCCAAATGCAGCAGTTTTGATGGAAGAAGTACAAGTTAGGAGAGGCCTAACATTGGCCAATTTTGGGAGAAGAAACTCTGCAATTCTTGGGAGCAGGGCATGGAGCGATGCAAAGCCAGCAGAAAAAGACATGTCCCCTTAGTAAAAGTGAAGTACTAAGGACAGTCAAGGTAGTTGGAGAAGTTATGTATGAATTAGTATACTGTCAGCTATAGGAGCGAAGAGTAAAGAGGCAGAATGGTGTAAAGGACGCACCATGTCAGTGTTAGAGCCGCACGGTCAAAACTGCGACTGTCAGAGCCATAGAAGTAGCGCGAGAGGACAACAGAGCTACAACGAAGTAAAGACAAAGAATGGTCAATAGGAGAACCATGTCATTTTGGGTTTAGGGGTACTATGGGGTTTCGACCCATAGTTATTGTAAAGATGTGACCTTCGGGCACAATCTATAAAAAGAAAATTTTTTGTATAGGGAAGGGTTAGATTTTGTTAGAGACTTGAGGAGCTTCAAGTAGATCTAGGTTGAGAGAGATCTAAGAGAGAAAGACTATGCAGCTTTGTACACAAAGATCCATTGTAAGAGAGGAGTCTGCAGCTATGTGTGCAGAATGGAACTGTAAACCCTTCCTTCTAATATAAATAACAGTTCCCGTGGACTTAGCTCCCATCTGGGGGGGTGAACCACGTAAATATTTTTGTTGTGTGATTGGATCTATGATTTATTTTGTGTTCATGTATGCTTATGCTTTTATATGTATTTCCATGTGTATGTTGATGAGAATAACATGCTAAGTGGTGGACACCCATATCTGAATATGCTAAGTGTTAATGAATGTGATGAATGCATAGTTACATAGTTAAGGGTTAAGGAATAGCAGTCATTCAACGGAGTTTGTACTGTTGGAACTGCGAAGTGCGCAGTCACATACTCACGTTGTTATAATTGAGGCATATGCGAAGTAAGGGTAACTTCACTAGAAGCCGGCTCCATATCCGTGCATCACCATGATTAAAGAAACTTGTTGTAATCCCCCATAACTTCGCCTCTGGTGAGACCTCATCCTGTTCGCAGGTTGTTTCCGAAAGGGCCACTGATAAGGGGTTTGTTGGGTCTGTGAGAAAGAAATTCGCAGAACCCAGGTCATCCTAATAAAGTCACAATTCAACAAATGGTTTTGTTTCCACGCTTGAACTGGTGATGTGCTCTGATAATTGGAATCCCGAGAGAACAAAGATAGAGAACTGGGTGATTCAGACAGAAAAGGAGTTTGTGAAGAAGGAGAACAAACATTCACGTTTGTCTATGGAAGAATGGTTGCAGAAATATCTATTTTCTGACTTGCACGTAGTTTTCTTCACATTCTTCACTAACGAGCTACACGAGTGGATATCAAGACTCACAGAACAAAAAAATTGTTTCCAGGGTGGAAAACCTACAGTTTGGACTCTAGAGTTGATTTAGAGGCTTAAAGAGGTGGATAACCCAATTTCAAGAACAGTAGAATTTTGGTTGGATAGCGTACTAGAGAGTTATGTTACAAAATTCGTTGTGGAAACTGTGAAGTCTTAAAGCGCGACAGAAGCAAATTTATTCAAAGGATTTAGAGGTAAGTACCTAAAAAACCTCAGTTTATACATTAAAATGTTGTTAGCAGAAAAAGGTGTCTTAAGAATGCAAATAGATTCCTAGGTTTGAGTCTGTAATGTTCAGTAACACGGATAGTGACACAGATGAAGACATTGGTATTTTAAGAAGTAGCAAAAGATATAAACTTAGCACTGGAAAGAGGTATCGTGAAGCGAAACCTCGCACATTCCTAGAAACCGAGTTAGGAAGTGATAGAAACTCATATCAGGTTGAGTCTGAGAGTGAAACACAACCTAGACAGCTTGGCTATCAGCCTATCACTCCGCAAAAACCTCCAATTGACGAGAGGAATATTGCTAGTTCATAGAACACTAGTAGCAATAACACCACAGGAGCAAATACTCAGAATTTTCCAAATAGTGGTATACCTCCATCATTCTAGAACACTACACCTCGTAGAAGAAGAATGGAAGACAACATTAAGCTACCCATATTTAAAGGAACTAGTCTAGAAATACCCAGAGCAACATTGGTTTCTTTGTGAAGTTGTGTGGAATGTTAAGCAAGTACAAGATGATGCCATAAAACAAGCTCAACTAGTTACTACATTCAGAGATAGAGCTTTAACATGGTTCATGAAATATTCTGTGGCACGAAATAAAACATTAGTAGAGATCAGAACTGCGCTTATTAGAGAATTTAAGAAACCTAAGTCAGAATCTCAATGCATCACAAAATTAAAAGAAATCAAACAAAAATGTAATGAGACTGTATGGGAGTTTGATCAAAAGTTCAAAGAATTATTAGATCAAGTTAGCTTTGAAATAGCACCACAACATCATCAAGAATGGTTCATATCTGCGTTGTTTCCCCATATTAGATTACCGTTGATGCAACTAAAGTTAGAATCACAGCGATGAAGCTAGAATCCTTGCCTATTGGAGAAACTAGCACAAGAATGGTACAGATACAAACACAACTAGCATACTTGACATTACAGCTACAAGACATGAAGAAAGAAAAAGAAACTAGAGAAGAGATTTGGTGTACTAAATGTAAAGGGGAAGGAAATTCCAAGGAACACTGCCCCATATTCCAAGATACTATTTGTACAATGATTCAACGGATTTTCTTTGATGATCGATCATTTGGATATAACTTCTCATTTTAGGCTTCCCTGCAAGTTGTCGATTTTGACTTTGTGCTTCTTTAATTTTGTGTTGGGTTGTCGTAACGACTTTTGTGACGTGGGTGATGATAAAGTATTTGAGTGACACTTGAGGAATGTTGTAGGGACTTCAACTTTTGGTGCTTCTAGTGATTTATTAATTGATACCTTTTCAATATAATCATTTTTTGGAATTTGAACATTGATTTTGTTTGTATTGTTTTCTTTTTTCTGACATCTGAATTTGTATTGATGGTGTTGCTAATTCAATGGTTTCGGTCATTGTTTCTTTATCCATAGTTTGGGCATCCTTTGCTGAGGATTTTTCTAGCTTCTCAACTTTTAATTTTTTAATTTGCTTGTAATATACCTAATTGTATATTACATAGATTATGTGCCTCTATATTTCAAAATGACTTAGGGCATTTATATTTGAATGTACGTTATGCCTTTGGCATTGGATTGTGTGTTAGAAGCTAGTTGGTGATGGCCATATTCAATTTAGAAGCTAGTTTGAACTATGTATCCATATTCGCATGGTTGGAGCCAAATGCCAACATGGAACAAGCTTTTGAGTCTTCAATAGCCAAATGGCACTTGGATCCTATGTTGAGTACAACCTACATTTGTTTGTAATTGAAGCTTCTTACTATATATATGCTTTGAATAATGACCAATATAACTTTGGTTTTTCGATGTTAATCTTATTTCTAAGTTACTCTTCAGAAACCCCTCCCTCCACACACATATATATAGTTTAATAGCCTAGTTGTGCATAAGCATCTTAATTAATAACCTTGACAACATATAACAATAAATATTATTCATTTCACAAAAGGCTTTAAAATACGTTGAAATTTACATTCAAGGAATTTGGTAGATATTGTAAGGTAGTATTAGTTGAAACCATACAAAATTATTCCAATGTACTTTACCTAGCATTTCAAATTTCCAAACTGAACAATATTTTTCAATTATATTATATGGTACAAATGATATGGAATTTTAAGACACACAACCTACTTCTCTATTGTACAACGTATAACCAAACTATACAAATATTGGCCGTCCTTAATGGTTGATGCATCCCAGTAGGCTTCGATGTTGATAGAAGTTTATCTGATCTTTGTCACATGTAATTGATTGAGTGATGTCATGAATCTATTCAGAGGAATATCGTGATGTGGTGACGGTGTTAAAAGTCTTTTTTTCCGCTGGGAATTATTTTGAATAACGCTGGAAAGTAAAAGAACGCGACCAACGCGCCATCATGAAGCGCCAGCGGGTGTACAGAGAGTGAAATCCATATTTGAAGATGCGTGCTGTACTTGCAACTAAATAAACATCTTAATACTTTTGCTAAAAAAAACCTTTGCAAGCAGCAATTATCAGTACTAATTTGATATTAGAGAAACAACAATCTTAATTTATTAAATAAAAATAATGAACGCGCCATCATGAAGCGCCAGCGGGTATCCATATTTGAAGATGCGTGCTGTACTTGCGACTAAATAAACATCTTAATACTTTTGCTAAAAAAAACTTTGCAAGCAGCAATTATCAGTAATAATTTGATATTAGAGAAACAACAATCTTAATTTATTAAATAAAAATAATGAAATATATAATACCATAATGATAAAAGTAATATATGACTAAAATATATACTCAAAACAATATCAAAATGCAAAAAAATGAAAATTCTCTGAAATCATTGCACTTTCAAAAAGATATAATATTTACATGTAACAATACCAAGAGATAGAATTGCATAGGAGCCATGTTTATGTTGTAAGGTAAGTAAGTAGAGAAATTAATGTATTCACTAAACATTGTATGTGTAGCCATGTGGTGTTATGTTGAAAAGTGTTTCTTTGTAATTTGGTTTATATGTTTATAAAGTAGGTTTTGGAATTTAGTAAGATATTGGTACTAAGCTATGTTTATGTTGGAAGGTAATTAAGTGGATAAATAAATGTATTCATTAAGTATTTTATATGTAGTGATGTAATGTTATGTTGAAAGTGTTTATTTGAAATATGGTTTATGTTCATAAAGTAGATTTTGGAATTCAGTAAGAATATTGGTATTGAAATCTCCATATATAGTGGGAACTTAGAGACGACGTTGTGGAAGGAGTAGTGATATAATGTTATGTTGAAAGTGTTTCTTTGAAATATGGTTTATGTTCATAAAGTAGATTTTGGAATTCAGTAAGAATATTGGTATTGAAATCTCCATATATAGTGGGAACTTAGAGAAGAGGTTGTGGAAGGAGACGATGGTGTTATTTGCATACTACATATGTTGAAAGATAAATGTAGGAAAAAGAATAAATTTTATGTTGAGTATAGAAATTGATAAAGTAAAAGAGACATGATAATAATGTAAAAAATTATAGAATTTCTCATATTAAGAAGTAATTTCCTTCATAAAAACATTAAAATTAAAATATATCAATTTGAATATACCAAATGTAAATATAATATTATAAACTATTAAAATCATTATTTTACATGAAAGAAGAGGCGGATGAAAGTTAAAAATAGATAATGAAAAAGAAGAATATTTATAATTTAAGATTGAAATTAATATAAAGAAGAGGAAAATTGAATATTACTAAAGGAGGGAGCAGTTAGAAAGCATAAATTTAAAGGAGCAATTTCAATGAAGAAAGAAACAATAAAATATCAGAGAAAGAAAAAAGACCATTAACTTAAGGAGAAATAAAAGTATTATTAATATGATATATTAAAAAATAGTTATTATTATATATATAAACACTATATTTTTACATATCTATATTTATTTAAGTTTTGATTAATAAGTTTAATTGAGTTGAATGAGATTATAATTAAATTCATTTTAAGTTATTAAAAAATTTACAATTTACAAGATTTAAATTTTCAATTTTCAATTTTTTCAAAAACCCTTTAACCCTTTATACAAAGGCATTAAATAATTACCCTACAAAATAAATACAAAATTTAAAATTGTTTATTAATTACAAAATGAAAATAATTTGATATAGTTGCAATAAAAGACAATATTTTCTAATAATTTATGAAGACTCTTACAGCGTGACATGTTTAATTTTTAAGAAGACTCTTACACCGTGACATGTTTAATTTTTAAGAAGACTCTTACACCGTGACATGTTTAAGTTTTAAGAATAAAGACATAGAACTCTAGAAGAATTGGTATGTTAATGTTAACTAAATTCAAAATTGTTTATTAATACCAAAAGAAAATGATTCAATACAGTTACAATAAAAGACAATCATTCTAATAATTTATTAATAATTTATGAAGACTCTTACACCGTGACAATGTTTAATTCTTAAGAATAAAGACATGGAATTCTAGAAGAATTGATAAGTAATGTTAATGTTAACTTTATTTGCAAGACTTCATGTGAGGTACCTCTTGCAAATAATGCCAATGTTGACTTTTTTTTTATTAGTAGTGGACATAAAACAAATGGTAAGGATGAGGATGCGGAGAAGAAATCATTTTATGTTCTTAGCGATTGAAAATATATCAACAAAATACTAATATATGAAAATTAATCTTTTTATAAAACGGAAGAAAACAATTTCCTCGCATCAGAAGTCTTTATTGATTAGAAACATATGAAGTCTTTATTGATCGGAAGGATATTAATAAGAAAAAAAACAAATACTATTATATAGTTTTGCAAAAATAAAAAACAAATAAAACATTACATAAAATAAAATAAAAAAAACGCAATTGAGATTTTGCTAATGAGTTTTAGTTGTTAATTTCCTTGAATTCTTCAATCAATGAAAGTGTGTCTTCACTATTAATTCATCTCTTCAATTTTTTTAATATAACCTGTAAAAGTGCTTTCAATTTTTTTAATCATTTAGAAAAATAATAAATATTTGTATATAATTAATTTTTAAAATTTTTAATCATTTTACAAAAACGTAAATATATTTGGAATAATCAATTTAAATATCATCAAAAGTATAGTGAAACTTAAGGAACAAGGCAATACTATTTTATGTGCACACTTTTTCATTCAATATTTATTTTGGTAACAGGATGAAAGTGTTTAACTATTTTGTAAGTATAAACTCTTTAACAGGGATAACACAGTATAATTTTATTTTCAAAATAACCAGAACCATTATTACGATCTCTCTTTAAAATGAAAAACATAACGTGAAAGAGTTAAATGGATCATAGAAATTCAAAATAAAACATTCGCTGCCATTGAAATTTAATTCCCCACTCTGGAACAGGAAAAAAGTTCACACAAATACGGCTATGGCCATAGTCGCTGTTTTGAGACAATAATACAAGAGCGGTAGCACCGGTATAAGTACAATCAGAAAATTTGTTTTTTATTTTTACATGACATGCAAGCATCAATGGAGCTTTGGTTTAATTAACTCATGATATTTGAGGCCCTAAACAAAAGTGCAAGGCGCTTTCTGCCGCGTTTTATTAACTCATGAGTTATGACAGTTTAACCCTTTTGGATCTTCAGAGCCCCCAGAATTTACTTGCATCCTCGTGCTCTTCCGAACAGCTTGTATTCGAAGAAACCCACCAAACCTTAATATCATGATCCAGGCTGCCGCTGTAAACGTGGCACCCCATCACAGCATCTACAGACGCTGCAATGGATTTAACGGGCCCTCTGTGACCTTCTAAAACCGCCAAACAGTAATGCGCGTTTCCCTTTCCTCTTTTCCACACTCTGATTGTATTATCCGCGGATCCACTGCATACAAATTCCGCGACAGTTGCCAAGCAGAGAATTCCGCGTTTGTGGCCTCTCAAGGCGCCGGACACGGTCATATCCCCTGAGTTACCCTCCCTTTCCCAGACAATAATTGACCGATCACAAGCTCCGGAGTAGAGAATGGCGCCGTTTGGACTGAGAGCCAGTGCGTTAATGGCAGATTTGTGTCTCTCAAGCGTGGCAACCAGAGAATGTTTTCTCTCGCCTGAGGCTTTTGCCCAGATTTTGATTTTGCAATCCGCAGATCCTGTATAAACAAAACCATCTGGTGAAACCACAAGCGCATTGATGGCATCGTCGTGTGCTCTGAAAGATTCAACGCACCTCATGTCCGAAGGGCGCCAGATCTTGACCGTCCTATCCCAGGAAGCCGAGTACAAAAACCCATTTATATCAACCGACAGAACCGATATGGCATCCACATGTTCGATCCAAAGAGCCTTCCTGTGCCGGCGCACTTGAACATACTTGCTAGGCAGTAGGGCGTTCATCGCATAATCCTTGAGGGTCGGCATGGTGGCCACCAGCTTATGGCGGCCAGATGCGGGCTGCATATTCTGAGCGCGTTTCCAAACTCTGATTCTGTGATCTTGATGCGCGCTGTATATCCTGTCGCGAGAAACCAGAATACACTTCACAACCCCATCTCCATGGCCAAACTCACAGTCCCCAGCAAGCTCGGGATTTCTCCATACTCGAATTTTATTACCGGAGGACCCGCTGTAGAGGAGGTTGCACTTGCCCTCCATTGCTAGAGAAAAAACGCCCCCACAATGGCCTCTCAGTGTAGCTACGCATCGACAAGCGGCGCCTCCGTAGTCGATCCCCAGAGGCTCCTGATCTATGATCCCAAGAGAGGGGATTGATGCTAGACTGCTCTGTGAACAAACACTCGGCTGTGATTGGATGCTTAGCGTCGAAGAAATATTAGATTCTGATTGCAGGCTTGTTGCAGAGCTTATACTGTATTTAGACTGTGAGCTACCCTCCGACATGAGGCAACTCGCTTGGCATGCTGCTTCAAGACTGTCCTGAGATTTCATCATGTTATTTTTAGAATCCTTCATGGTTGAAGAATCCCTGGTCTTCCTTGATACAGAACTTGCTCCAGTACTAAAGCAGGAGGACATATGCGCCTGAAATTGAACTTGGATACCCATCGTATTGCAGCGAAAGGTTGATGAGATTCACAATAATATAACATACAACTTCAAGCAAGCAAACCCAATTTCCTGCCGAAAACACGTTGAAACAGACCAGCTACTTATTTCGAGTATCCTCTACTGGTTTTTGCCTGGAAGGTGTGAGGCAAGCTGTCGGACATTGACCAAGGAAGATGCATAGAACCTTGATAAGGTTGCCATATTTTAGGATTTAAATCATTATTTAAATCTTGATTAATTTAAGATAGAGAAGATTCAAGGTGCTGTCACATCCGTATCTTTCTTTTAGAAAATAAATTTTACTTGGTTATACTTTGTATATAACAACCTTGAACCACGTACAACTATCATACGAGGGTATATTATTTATTTATTTTTAGAGTGGCCTTTTGGAAGTAAAACTATAAAAAAATATTGCCTATGATTATCAATCTGCAGACCCATGATAGCCATATGAGTAGCACTTTTCAATTATAAATCAGATGAAAAGGTAGTTCTTATAATATCTTAATATTATTTTTCCTTCCATTCAGCTTAATTGGTTGCAAAGAAGAAGATGAATATTATAAGGTATATGTCTTGGTTGCAAAGAAGAAGATGAATATTATAAAGTATATGTCTTGGTTGCAAAGAAGAAGATGAATATTATAAAGTATATGTCCTGTAACAGCCACATACATGGTTATTAAGATTAAAAAACATGGATTATAGGTTAAATTTTTTTGGACAGTAAAAACCATCCTTTTTGTGTTCAACTCTAAAAGATCATAATGTGTATTATGATTAATGTCCATATACATGGATTTTGAGGCTCAATAACTCGAGTTAAATGTCTTGCTTATATTAGGCTTTGCTATATTAGGCTCTGACATCGAAGGGATTATATTTATAGTTCAATTTCTTTTACTTTGTATGAGTAAGTATTTTATTTATGTTTTCAAATAAATATTTATTAATTTATTTTCTTCATAATTAAAAATATATATAATAATTTTTAATTTTTAATTGGTTAAGAATATTTTTTATTAGATATAAATCTTTGTAAGAGCAAAATAATTTGTTAGATAAAAAAAAAAAAATCAATTTAAAATCATTTTTTGTAAAAATGGCATATTAGTGTTTTTGTCCGGTGTCCATAGTCTTCTTCTATAAGTACTAATTCAAGTCTTATTAGATGTCTGTCATGGGTGTCTGTCGTCCTCATCTTCCACAGGTACTAGTTCAAGTCTTATCGGATGTATGTTACCATAATCTTTTTACAAGATATGAATCCGCATGGTTTGAAGCTACAAGTTCATCTTCTATGACCTCTTTTATGGTGGCGGTCTTGAATGAATTTCAGAGCGAAGTTTTCAAGCTGCAAAAGTAGTTCATTTTCTAAAGATTCAGATCGGGCATGGACCTTATTTGTACAAAGATTGCAAACAAAACGTGTCCCATCGCCACTTGTTTCAAGTAGCTGCATGATATCATGAACACATTCCATATCTTAAATATATTCTTTAGGATCCTCAAACTTGATGTAACAAGAATTATGTCATGTATCCCATGCCTTATGGTTCTATCCTCATTTCCAGAGGCAATAGTTGTCTTTGTCAAATTGATCAAGTAATTTAACATAACATTGTGAGCATTGTCAAGTCTAGCTACTCGTTGTCTAGTTTCAATGTTTGTAACAAGAATTGAGCAATCTAGAGAGGTTGTTAAGATAAAAACACCCAACATTAATAAACCAAACTACTTGATAGGATTCTATGTGAGCATTTTTCATGTATATGTTGTGGTTTTGTAAGTTTTGATTTTTTATTTGACATGGGATCTCTATCCACATTTACCATGGAATGAACATCTTTTGATTTATATGGATTAACCCTCAAAGTTTTTTGGTGCGCAAACAACATGTTGCAAGCTTATGTGTGGGATACCTAGATACTTGGTATAGAGCTTGGATGCATGCATGGCTCAGAGAGGTTTTGAAAATCACAACGGACTTGACATGATCTTGTATTATGCGAAACCAAGATATTTAAGCTTCAAAATATGATTACACTCATAACCATTGATAACCTAGTTAGAATAATATAAATAAGGTATGACTAGGTGTGAAAGTAAATTAGTTAGAATAATAATAAGGTAGGACTAGATGTGAAATTAAATTTGAAATATTGGAAGCTTAAAACCCAAAATCACTTAGTTATATGATTACATCAATTTCGCTAAGCACCATTTCATAATATTTTGTTCAAAATTCAGTGGTTCCGCTAGCAATTGAAAACCAATAATTTTTGAATTACAACAATAAAATTGTAAAAAATCCTTTTAAAATGTATGTTGGTTTAAATGCTTACTTGTCATAATCTACAATGGAAACCAACAAACCCGAATCTCAACCTTCATAGAGACAAGTATTTTCCCTATGCCCTATATTTGTTCAATACCATTCATTATAGAGCACCCATGTTTCTATTTGTGAAATACATTTGAAGGTAGACATAGATATGATTAATGAATGATGCCCATTTGGAATACTCTTTAATCATTGGATTTGACATCATGAGTAGAGTTCCAAAACTTATATCAATTCTTATTAGAGTACATGAATTTGGTGTTTGAGCACATGCTTTTGTAAGTTTTGGGAAACTTATCATTATTATAATATTGAAGTTTTAGTGTAGTTGTTTTCTCCAAATATTATGTATTTAACTAATTGTTGTATATGTTAAGATTTTTATTGTATTTTTTTATCATATTTAATATAAATATTTAATAATATATATTCATTTGTCATAAACTACTAATGAAATAATTTTTTTAATATTCTTTGGATTTTCATTTTAAACTAGCGAAGTTCATAATATAATCCTTTGCTGGTTGAATTATTCATTTTTTCCTTTTACGGCTTCCAAAATTTATGTAGCAAAAGTTCCAAGAGATTAGTCTATCAAATATGAAGTGACGAGGTTAAAATGAAATCCTTAAGATGGCATGCTATCGACTGGTTATTATTCGATTTATTTCTTATGTCATGGAAATTTGTTGGCTTGTAAAATTTGTTGGCTTGAAGGTATCATCAGTATGATGTTGAGATGTTGATGATATGGGTCGTTCTGAATCTTGCGACCATATTTCTAAGACCGTGGGAATACCAAGGAAATCCTTAAGAAAATGGGGCCCCTCACAAAGCCTGCAAGGGAAATTAGTTTTACGAAGATTCAAAACAGATACATCAATACTCCCAGCATGATGATCAGTGGCTAGTGGATTTCTAACATAATGGGAAGAGGTTGGATATTTGAACTTATGCTTAGTGTTCTTCTTCTTAGCGCTCCTTTTCTTCTTCTTCTTATCCACCTGCTTACTAACATCACAGTTTTTAGTAGGTGAAGAGGAAGAAAGGGATGCTAACTAAACATTTGACGAAGAAGGAAAAGGATCAACATGAGGTTGATGATCTTATGGAGGAGGACTGTGATCTGAAACAATCGGTGCACTTGGGATAACCAGATTGGATGAAAACCATATCGGTAATCCTATAGTCAATTCGGGAAGGTTCAATGTGGCCATGAAGGGGTGACCAACACTTTCGTATGAAGGAAAAAAAATGGCGTACTCTGAAAAGGGGTCTCTCGGTTGGTAGTCTCGGAATATTTTTCCATATCTAAACTCTCTAAGAACCTCTAAATTAACACACAAATCAAACACTAATCAAATCTAAAAGCAACAAGCAGTCTGTGGAAGGGATGGATAAATAAGTCGGATTCTCATAAGATTTTCAAATTGTCGCAACTCGTGATATACTGTAGGGTCCAACAGTTATACTCGACCCAATATTTCATAGAACTAACCAGGGAGGATTGGGACCGTACCCCTAACCGCATAACCGAATACATAGCAGTATGTGCATAGTAATCTCCCCGAGTGTTGTTCTCGGTGTATTGCAACAATAAGAAAGCCAATAGGTTTACTCAGATAGTTCCAGGGTGCTAAAGGATCTCCTGATATACGCAAGGTACGTGGGAGATCAAATTCCTAGTAGTGTTGTCTAATGCACAACCGTACGAAAGGGGCCTTCCTATATACCTTCGAGTACATGAAAGAACCTTTCGATATACCATAAAAGTACGTGAAATGTCATTCAATACACCAATGAGTACATGGAAGAACCACACAGACCTTGGGATGCAATGCAGGAAAATAACGACAAATCCTACGCTTTAGGATGTCGGAACACATCTCTAACCTATTATTGAAATTGCTAAAGATTTTAACTTAACTAGCGCTTGATTTTATCTTATGTGGTTAAGGGGATGGATGAAGTGTAGACTTGTAAAATAAAAAAGAATGCACAAATAAGCTAAATGAAGTGCAAGTCTTTCATTCGATGAATTCCTACTTAAAGAGAGAGTAAGAAGTTATTTTTCCTAAGTGAACAACCATATGCAAATGCCATTTTAATTACTTTTTCAAAAATGGTAGAAACAAGCCAATCCACAACAAAGCAAAAATTATTTGGAAACCTTAATATGGGTCAAAGAGATTGTAGAATACACGATTCATGAGGGGGATTTTTTTTTCAAAAATGCAATTCATTTCGCTTAAAAATGCAAGCAAAACACTAGTTTTGACTAAAGGGGCCAAACATGGCTCCAAATATCAAGAAGACTCAAGAAAAAGGAAAAGTATTTTTCCTTAACAAATAATGAGAGAGTAGATCTTGAATGAAAAGAAGAAGGGATCTTATCACTGTTTCCAAACAAGAAAGAGCATTTCTAACCCCTAATTATGAAAAAGCTAAAAGTGGTTTTCTTTTCTTTTATAAAACTAAAATATGAACCAAAACAAGACTAGCTAAAAGAAGAAATCTTTTTGGATTTTTCATAAATATTTCAAAGCTAGGAAAGAAAGTGAAAATAAAGCTCTTTCTGTAAACAAAGATGGAAACAATATATTTTCTTCTCTTCAACTGTAGAAAGCATAAAAACATTGTACCAACCCAGTCACAAACCAAGCAACAGGGCACTAAAAGGTATGGGTACAAAATCAAGATAAAAATCAACAGGTTGACGTGGGCTGCAGGTATATACTAGAGCGTCGATGGGGTATCGACACGGTCTGCTAAATAGAAAAGCACGGCGGTGACGCATTTTGTCTGAAGGAAAATCTCGTCAGGATGACAGTGATGCACTGTACATGAAGGTAAAGTGTGTCAGGCGACCCAGAAAATTGAAAAAAAGAAATATTTTCAAGCCAATCAACAGACTTCAGGGTCTGAGACTTAAAGGGAATTATACAGTGGCATATAGACAGTCAAATCTACCAATTGGATCTGATCTACCAATGAAAACTAAGCCAGATCTGATAAAAAATAAGGCAAGCAAGGAAGATGCACAACTTAAATAACTCAATCCCTAGTGGAGTCACCAATTTTGTTTACGGATAAATCTGTCAGTGCGGAAACCAATTGATCTCCCTAGTCCGAATGGTTCAAATATAGAACAAAGCAAAACAAGAATGAAAACCTTTGCCTAGATCTATCAAATTACTTGAATACAAAGAGTCTATTCCATACCTTATTTACGAAGGTTGTCCTCACGGCTTGAAGCTTTCGCAATCCATCTTGTTGATGAAGAGATTACCTGCAAAAGATTCAAAAGAACAAAAACAAGAGACTACAAGATAACATGATACATCTAAGCAATTGACCAAGGAGAACTACTATAAATGAAATTACACATCATTTATGGGAAATGAATACATTGATGTATTAATGAAAATAGAGGAAAGAATTACAACCAATGAAGCCTTGGTGTTGAATATCCTTTCCAATGGAACCTTGCCTCAATTTTCCAATCATGGAAGAATGGATTTCTGGCTTAATTTATCCAGCATTTGGCTTCTCCCATTTCAACCCCTCTATCCCATGAAGAGGAGCTTCATTTATAGTCCAAAATAGATGAGGAGGAGAGGAGAGGATTAGGGAGAAGGAGGAGGTGGGATCCTATTTAGTAGGGAGGCGAGTAAGATCCACCCTATATGGAAGGGATAAGCCTCTATGAGGGTCTCCTTTGAGAGACTTCTCTAAAATTTACTTTTTTCCCTCCATACAGGCATCAACGCACTTTGGACACTGGAAATATGTGCCAGCGACACGCTTTGTAGTGAAGAAAGGTGTGTCTATCAGGAAATACATTCTCTACTATAACGCAAGGTGCGTCGGCCTCTCTAAACAAAGTTTTTACAGGGAAAAAACCTCATGAATCATCTTCCAAGGATTTTGGTCAAGTACTTTAGGTATTTAGGCAAGGATAAAGTATGCATGGTTTGTAATCATGACGAGTACAAAATTTCCTTGTAATAATATAGTAATTAAGTTATTAGAAAAATTGAAAATAAAAACTAGGATGCAAATTTACCGGTATCTAAAATATTTGGAATTAAGAATTTATTTGAAAAAAAAAATTATATTAAAAAACTTAGAAAATCATTTCTAAGAAAATAAATTCATAAAAAATTACTTGAAAATATGTTTCCCTCTATTCAAACCTTGTAGTTTACACTTGCTCATCTTTGCTCAAGCTTTCCCCTATCGATTGTACACTTTACTCTCTATATTTTTTGCATGTGGTAATCTATAGCATTTAAATTTAAGCTCCATATATTTTTTGCATATGGTAGTTTGGAACAATAAGATGCAACCTTGAAGTTTAAATAATCCCTTATCCACCAAAGTTCTCAATATTTTAAGTTTTAACTTCTCATTTTCTCTACCCATAAAGTGTTTTGAAAATATATTAAAAATTGATATTAAGTTTTTTTAAATAATATTTATTAATATACATTTAAATAAAAACATGCCTTTTGAAAATAAAATCATAAAGAAATGTGTTATAAGATATTGTTTGTGTGTGTGTTCACTTTAATGGCTTTGGATCTAGGATAGGGTGAAGGATGACCTAGTTTATCCCTAGGGTTTCACATAGACAGACTGGCACAATACCATCACTGTGTGGATCGTCACGTGCACCAAGTTATTCTCAAATCCTCTTCCCATCATGATTCTGACACCATAGGCCATTGGGCCCCCACTTACACTACTCTTTTTACTGATGGCACTATTTTCAACTACCTCCCTGACATCCTCACTCCCTCCAAACCCTCATCGAATCAACCTTGCGTAGATCCTATTCCTCTTCCAACTCAAGCTATCTCTTTACCTCAAACTCCCATGGACCCCCTTTGCCGCCAGGGAAAATTTTAAGAAACCTCCCTAAATTTCTATGTATAATAAATGGGTGAATCTCCATGATATATAGGAAAATATGAAGGCTATTTTATCAATTTTATATTATGTATATATAATGTTTTGGCGTATCTCTCATTGAATTATATAATCTTGTAAAAAATTGGAAAATCTTTTACGAAATTATAAAACCTTGTAAAATCTTGGCGAATGTTTCATTAAATTATAAAATCTTGTAAAGTGTTGGTGAATCTTATACTAAATTATAAAATCTTGTGAAGTCTTGGTGAATTTTTTGATAAAGTATAAAACCATATACAGTAATAGGGAAACATATACAAAAAATACTAAATAAGGGATAGATCTTAATAAATCATCACATAACAAGCCCGCTTTTGGTGGTAGTTTGGTACCTCACTCTAACTATCGCAATACATAATTCACCATACTCTAGGAACATTATTAGAAAAAAACTATGAATTTTTTCATCACCATGAAAAATAGAATCAATGTTAATATGAGGGCCCACCAACACCTACATCCTCATTTATCTCTCCATGCTATTACAAGGGCCCATCCATGCCTCGTTTGTGCACACACCATACCAAATATCATTCTAAGAGAGCAATACCAATGCATATAGGTATGTTTTTAATGAATCACAAGTGTGGGAGAATCTTACCAAGAAACTAATAGCTTTCCTTATGGATCTCAATTCATCCCAAGACATCTTTACATACTAAATTTAGGAAGAGTCACTCAAATAATGCACAATATCATCAATTCTAACATAGCATCATATACACCTTTCTACATGTTAGCCAAAAAAATAGAGTTAATCATTTCATACCTTCTATGATCCTTCACATATCCATTTTTTAGCTCTGTAAGTCCATATTTAATGTATTCCCCATTGATAAAAGAGCAACATTCATGCCACAAGAGTAGGAAAACCAACAACAAAATACAATGTCAACCCTCGAAAAATCCTTTGAGAACCATAAAATTCAATAAACAAATTAAGAAACATGTCAAAATACCTGGCAACGCCCAAAGCAAAAGAAGTAGAAACAATAGTGGGATTCCAGGTTGCTCCACTTATGGCATGTCGTAGAAAGGAGAACACAAAAACAATTAGAAACAAATTGGAAGTGTTTATAAGCAGTGTCATGCCCCCTTGAACACCCAAATACACAACTAAGAATGAAGTCCCGGCCCCTAGGCATGATGCCCCAAACACCCAAAGAAATGTTATTGCCACATTGCGATCGTGACATTCACAATCCACATGCTTCTTAGGGAAACTTTGGATATGAGGCGATGAGATCCAGAACTCTTCTAGATGCAAATGGGTCACTATAAGACCTTATAGTAAATATCAATTTCCCTTCTCATGTGTACATTAAGCAACTTGCAAAATGAGATTCAACCCATAAAATACAGATGCATATAAATCCAACTTCAATTTCCATGATCGATAGAAGGTGAAAGAGCCCCTAACAACTGCCATTTCTATAAATTGGGGGTGAATAGGAGCCTCGTAGCAATTTTCATGGTCTAATAGAGGTTTAAATCGATCCTTAGAGTGGCGAAATTATCTCATCTTTTCTCCCCTTTTTAAATTCGATGGGGCTAACCTTCTATTCATTAAAAATAAATAAATAAAATGTGGGCTAATCATACCTAACGGCTGTTTAACAAAAAAATATCCCATTAAAAATTTAAGACCCCAATTTAGACCATGGGCTAAGATTATCCCCTAAAAGTTTCCATGTTCGTCCGATCCTTGGAAAGAGACCCCAGAAATGTAGGCCATAATGCATAAAAAATACAAAGGAAGAGATGAAGGCGGTAATCGACCTCGAGCTCATAAAAGACAAGATCCTTCTATACACAGAAATGACACTAATCGGATGTTTTCATGCAAGGTGATTCACAAACTTGGAACTAAATAAATGGACAATAAGGACTTGGGAACCGATCATCCATAGGAAATTTATCTACTCCTTCTCAATCACAGAGGTATTTAACTCATTCATAATCAATATTTCCTTCAGCAAAATCTAGAGAATTATGTATGTCATTATGTCCCCTTACGCAATCTACCATAGGGAGGAAAAAAATCATTACTCATGATCAGGAAACTACATAAAATGAAGTAATGGAAGGAAGGTAGAAAACAATCTTTGGGGTCCTTAGAAAAAGTAGCCCCCCAGGGGGAGGGGGTGGCAGGGGGTGAATAAATTATCATCATCTCCAATAAAATTAGAGTCTTAGGGTATTCCTCCAAACCAAGGTCCCTCAAATGATTGGTTCAAAATCAATCCTCGTCTATTCTCTTCATTCAGGAAACGATGTGCATCGTCGATTCTTCTCTCAAAAGTTTCAAGAATATTTTACCATATTGGATGTTCTTGACTATTGATGCAATGAGAAATTATGAAGGTCTAGCTATGGTTTGGTCATCTTCTTGTGTTTTTATATCATCAGTACGTCCCCCTAACTATATTATTTACTCCATTAATGCATTACCACTCTCTTCCACTCTAGAATTTCTTGACATCTATGCTCCATTGCATGAAAACAAACCTTTCTAGGATGATCTCTTGAGCTCCCCTCTTATCTTTCTTCCCAATATGATAATTGGTGGGGACCTAAACTTCACCATTTTCGTTAGTGAAACATGGGGCTCCAATTCTCATCGTGACCCCCTCTCTGATTTATTTGAGTCCCTCCTTAACACTCACCACCTGGTTGATATTGATCCCATTAACTTGTACTCTACTTGGTCTAACCACCATTTGGGGGGCGATCATATTACCAAGAGATTGGACCATTTCCTGATCAAGGATTCTTTCCTCTTAACCCTTCAAGATTACAAATCCACCACTCTCAAGCATGGCCACTTGAATCATTATCCCATCTCTCTTGATTTGTTGACAAACTCTTTAATGCTTCATGCTCCCTTCAAGTTCAACCCTCATTGCTGAAATATGAGGAATTAAAATTCATTGTCTCTACACACCGGCTCCCAATCTTTGCACAACATGATATAAGGGAAATATATGACATCCATTGGAACCTCCTTATCAAGGGGAAGGTCAAAGAAATGGATCATACCACTTTTTAGGATGAGGATCAAGATATGATCATAGTAGAATCCAAGATAGAAAAGAATATTGAATCGGCCATGTCCTCACACATGGACATGGATACCATAGAGGAGTTGATTACACTAGAAAAGGAAAAATATTGACTGTTGGCATGGAAGGAAGTTACATGGAGGATGAAGAGAAGATCACTATGGATATCAACACCATTTGAAAAGTGAGAAACAAACATGGACATGAATGCATAGAAATTAGATCAATTTCAAAAGTCGTGGTAGAGCACTATAGTGGGAATTATACAAAGACACCCAGAGAAAATATCAAAGATGTGCTAGAAGTATCCACATCCTTTGATAGATGGTTCTCCAATGAGAAAAGAGAACAAATTCAAAGACCTATTTCAAAAGATGAATTTCATGATGTGCTCCACTCTATCCAGGCTAGTAAGTCACCAGGACCGGATGGCTGGACAATAGAATTATTCATACATTTCTAGCACCCAATGGTAGATTAACTTATATCTATGGTGGAGGAATTATGGATACCAAGTAAAATTTACCCTCCCCTCAACACTAGGGTTGATGCACAATCATGAGCTCCTTTAAAGACACTTTAGTTTCCACATAAGACTGAAAAATAGGAACATGTGACCTCAAGAGGAAATTAGAGGTACTTGCATAATGAAAATTAAGACAATGTAAAAAGACAAAATATAGGAAATCAAATAATATTTCATAATATATAAATTTTACTTTTACAAATTTTATGTGGTTGTTTCTAAAATTGGTTTTGTAAATTTTTAGCACAGTATAACCACAAGTATCACCAATTGGAAACTCAAGTCTCAGATCAAGAATTCCATCATTTCAGGGATAGTGGTGGAGGCTTAAGTATCCAAATCATATACATAGTCTATTTGAAATTTAGTTAAAGATCTCGTAGAGGTGGATCTATCTCAATTCATTAGAGATCCCATTATGAAATCGATTGACCTTGTTAACCTATAAGCAGGCATATGCACCGACAATAATTAAAGAGCATACATGTATGTGTGCGTGCAATAGTATATGAACTAACTGATCATATTTTTGAATAAATTTTTGATATATGTAGTTGACATCTTGTACTAGTGAAAAACTATTTTTCCGAAATTATTCATGTTGTGTTCAATTTTACGATTTATTGAAGTTAGAAAATCTTGAAAAAAGGACGTTGTGTGCAAGTTCAACACTTTAGGGGCATAACTTAATGAAAATTTGAATTTTTTTATATGAGTACACAGAGCTCTATTTCTTCTAGTGCACCATATAATTTGTTTGAGAAATGGTGAAGGCAGACAAAAATTATAACAAAAACAATGGAGTGCTTTATTTTGGAATCATGACATCTAGTGGGACAAAAGATTGAACCCAACTTCATGCACCCACTTACTAATTTTATAGAAAACATCCAGAAGTGTGACTCTCCTAAGGGTTTTGATCATTATAGACCTATATCCTTATGCAATTGCATTACAAGATTATTTCCAAAGTTATCAATAGAAGACTGAAGCGAATCCTATCCGCTAATATATCCCCTAAACAATATGGCTTTCTACACATTTGTTACATCCATGACGCCATAGGGGTGGACCAAGAATCTCTCCACTCTATCAATATTAAGTCAAAGTCTTCCTTTATTCTCAAGATCAACTTATGCAAATATTTTGACAAAATAAACTAGCTATACCTTTGACTCATCCTCACCCAAACTGGCTTTCCTCATGTTTTTATCAATTGGATAGAATATTGCTACCAAGGCATCTCTTTCGCCATCTTGGTAAATGGATTTGCATCCTCTTTTTTTAAACCCCCGTGTGGCCTTCGTTAGGGATTCCTTCTTCCTTCTTTGCTTTTTCTCATCACTGCAGATGCTCTTAGCCAGTATATCAATCATGAGAAAAACTCTGGTCATCCCACTGGTGTAAAAATTACAGGATCTAACCATATCTCACAAATCTTGTTTTTGGATGATATCCTTATGGGAAAGCTTCTATTTCTTAATACAAATGTCTTGATCGCATTCTAAATCTTGTAACTTCAGTCACCAAATTTATTTTAAAGGATAATGATTATAAGATTCAAGACTAGACTTGGCACACTAACAAGTAAAAAGGAGACTCGGGCTATGGTACCACAGGAGGATATCTATGGAAGGAAGACTTAGATTAATCAAGAGCATCATTAAGGCAATCCTTGTATTATATATGTCATTGGAATTAATTCCTAAAGCTATGCTAAATCAAATCATGAAGATGTGCTCAACATAATTATGGTCGGGGAACAAAGAAGACCACAATCCCCCTCTTTGCAGATGGGAGCTTCTTTTATAAACTGAAAGGGATAGGAGGTTGGGGTCTCAAAAAAATCACTTATTTCTACCAGGAATTGGCTATGAAAAGCATCAAGCAATTGACCACTCATTCGGGCCCATGGAAGGAATGCATAATTCATAAATATATTGCTCCTCTTTCTAGTATTTCCTGGCTCGAGACTCCTCACAAGATTCCAATAGATGGCTCTCTATTCTATAGGGAAGTAAACAAAGATTTTCACATAATAGGGAATGACATAACATGGGATCCTGGAAATGGGAACTCAATAATTATTGGAGTGGATCCATTGTGGGTCTCTGTTCAGTTGATCCCCTCCTAAGAGAAATTACTCCACTCCTTCATTCATATCAAATAAAATACTTGTCTAACATTTATGAAGCAAACCCATCCTATATGTGGAATATTGTTTGGCGCACAACATAAAGCATAGGTTGACAAGTCAACATGCAGAGAATTGGAACATATACATATCAGGATTAAGGAAAGCTTATATTTTTCTCTCAGGAGTCAGAAGACCTAGATAAAATAACATGGATCAACAACCCATCTAATGGATCATATCTAGTCAAAATTGGATATAAGGTTTTAGCACAAGATAACCCAGCTGCTGACACATGGTGGTGGACACAGTTATGGAAGATACCCACTCCTCCAAATTCAACATTTTTTCTATGCCCCAACCTCAACATCAAAATTATTACATGGGACAACTTGTGGAAGTGAAGACAACATGGACCAGGCATATTCCCTATTTGCAAAGAGAATGAAGAAACAATATCACACTTGTTGGTAAATTGTCCCTTTAGTCAGGAGGTATGGAAGATATCATGACTATCAAGCTCAAACACTTGGTCAGCCTGGGAAGGCAGCACTTTAATAGAGGCTTGGGATGCATGGAGAGAAAATTGCAAATATGAAGATTGGTTCCATGCTCCCTTAATTGTCGCATGGGGAATATGGATTACCAGAAATCAAGTGATATTAAATGATAGGAAATCGTTCCTAATTGGGGACTATATACTTAAGATCAAGTCCACAATATGATCAACATCTCATAAGAAAAAGGTCCAGAAAGCTAGATTTGTTCCACCTCTCTGAGGCATCTCAAGTTAATCTAGGATTCAATCACTGGAGCAGGGAGTTTTATATTTTTCAATGACCATGCCATAGCATATAAGAGAAGCACATGGATCAACACTAATAATTATGAATAATTAATTAGTGTTCTCACTACTATCACCTTGATATTAGAGAAAAATATACAATAGACCATGATCCTTTATAACTCAAAACTAATAATAAATTGGATAAACAAATCAAGCTCGTGCACAAATATTGTATTGGCTTACATCCTTCAAAGGGTACACCCTTTGGTCTTAGGCCTCATCAACATATCTTTCACGCACACTTTTTTTTAGCACAACACAAAATAAGATAGCTTGACTAAATAAGCATGTCAACTATAAGAAGGATTTCTCTCTATCGAACACACATATCACACTATCCATCTCTCCCATAGAGAGATCTCACTAAGGTAAGAATAATTTTTTTTTTAGGAAACCTATTAGTATGACTAATGATGTACCTTTATATATTAACAATGACAACTATCTGTGAATAAACAATACATATTTTGGAATGTAAGTGGGTGAAAACACTCCCCATAAACTACAAAAATGCACAGTCAGCCTCGGGCTCACCATGGTTGTAACTTTTAACTCTTTAAAGAATAAAGTTGTTGATCTTTTTTCATGGAAAAAATATATAGGTTCACATTATAAGGAGAAAAGCATTTATATTTAAAAATATATATAAGTTCACATTATAAGGAGAAAAGCATTTATATTTAAAAATGTATATAAGTTCACATTATAAGGAGAAAAGCATTTATATTTAAAAGAAAGCGTCTGTACTTTTTTTTTTAATCGACTATTTCAAACATAGGTGGTCTCAACACCAAGATTAAGATGAGGACAAGTTAAATTCCATGAGATAAGTAAATATGAAAATATACCAAGATTACTTGAGATGGAAAGTAAGGTTTTTTTCACAATGGCTATAACTTAGCTTTGAGACTAATCAATTTAATCGATAAGATATTGTAATTTGAGTTAGTTTATAACAGGTTTTACGTGTTATTCAATTTCAAATTCCCATCTTTATTTTCTATATAAATTTATGAATGGTATACAATTTTTATGAATGGTGTGGTATACCATTTTTATGAATGGTGTAGTGAGACCATTTTATCAAAAATGACTTAGTTATATGGTCATAAGATATGCTTGATAACATGTTACTTAAGATACATCTGCATTGAGCAACACGTTTCCTAATATCGACTTTACCGCAAGAGTAAGGAATTGCATAAACCTTTTTATGTTGTCTAGGATGATAATTAACTTTCTATTTTCTATACAAATTTATGAATGGTGTAGTGAGACCATTTCATCAAAAATAACTTAGTTATATGGTCATAAGATATATTAGATAACATGTTCCTTAAGATATACCTGCATTGAGCAACGCGTTTCCTAATATAGACTTTACCGCAAGAGTAAGGAGTTGCATAAACCCTTTTATGTTGTCTAGGATCTAATCATTTTTTTTTTGAATCAACAAATCCCTTAATGGTGTTTATCTAGGATCTAATCAATTTTTTTTTAATCAACAAATCCCTTAATGGTGTTTATGGAGTGAAGGAAATTGTTTCCACTTTTTAAGAACTTCAAAATCCTATTCATTGTACGAAGATTTATTTTTTGGGCATTTATTTATTGTTTTTGTTGTTTATTTTGTGTTTTCAGATTTCGTTTTTAATTCTTTCTTCATGGTATCCATTTTCCTCAAAGAACTTTTCTAGGGGATTCAGTTTCTATTCAAAGTGATCTATATTTGAGATTTTTGAGAAAACAATGAATTAAGAGGGTGTCTCTAGAAGGAGAAAATAATGGGCAGGGTGTTGTATAACCCATAAAATTTTCAAGTTGGATAATTTACTACTCGCTAGTGTTGATAGTTCAAAATGGGTAAAAATGTCTAAATTGAACTTAAAATTCGAACATTGATTAGAGCATATATGTTGTCATAAACCACTTTTCTCAATTCATGTAGAATACTATTCTTGTTTAGAGATGCATTTGTGTCTCGTAAACAATTCTAAGATGCTTAGACATTAAGCATATCCAACTTAATAATGAACACTTTTTAGGAAGACATGTAAAATGTATACTTGGAACTTTAAAGTATTGTTGTTGACACTTTCTAGAAAGACATGTAATTTTCTTTGCATAATGAAATGAAAGAAGGTTGAACATCAATGAAGACACATTTAAGTATTTTCTAATGACTAATATGTATTTTTTACATCATGTTCGATTTTTTTAGTATTTATATCACAAATAGTTTATCCTCATTGTCTTATTTATTAATGTAAATCCATTTTACCTTCAAATCTAGATATACATGGGTGTGTTGAGGTATATATATCAAAAATTGCTTTATATTTCTCATTTTTCAATAATTGAGATGGTTTGAATACTATAATATTATTTTTTAATATATGACAATTTTTATGAAATATTATATAAGTCTATATTAAATAAGTCTATATACTTTGGCTAAATATGAAGAAAGGTATAATATTTTAAGTACTAAGTTGTAAAATGAACCTTGTTTCCTTCAATACAATTACGTAACTATATGCTCATTTAAGATGGGGTCATTATTAATTTCATTATTCTTTTATGCAACTTGTAATAAGGTAATAAAGATAATATTATGTGTTATTTCATACCATGACTTTTAAATGATAGTCACAATATCTTCCTGTACATTACACATCACTAACCATTGATAAGATTATAAAAAATAAATGACCATTTATAAAATTATCAAAAATAATTGTATGAAAAATTAATGGAAAACTAACTATTATTAAAGATACACGATATTTGATAATACAAGAAGTTCATATATGATGTCTTACTTCTTATATGAGATGTTATGTTAATATGGTGACACTAATAGTTGTGGCCACACTTTAAGTAAAGGAGAGTATCTAGATTCCTCCCTCCCCATCAAACTATCTTATATCATGGTTTACAAATGATATTGTCCAAAAAAAATAATTAAAAATATGTGCTTTGCTAATAATGATTCAGATAAAATGGTCTTAAACTAGCATAGATTCATCTTAAACCTGGATCTACCAAGCACCTAGAGGGATCCAATTTCTTGAGGTGTAATATTTTTTATCTAAATTTTTACATGTTCATAAAAAATTATCTAACTTTTTTACACGTTAAAAAATATTTACCCGTAAGTTCAAGTTTAAGATCTCCTCATAGTGGGTTACTTCTTTATCTTTTTTACTTTTTATATTTTTATTAATGGCCAACTCGACAAACACATGTTACAAGATCTCCCTCATACTAAATTGTAGAACGCCTGGCCCAAAAAATCCTAATTAAATGTCTTGTGCATAGTTTCCATCTTAACACACCACCCCCACACTGTATATAATTATATATTCCTATTGTGTAATGTTACTAGTTGAGTGATTACAAAGACTTTGATTCATGTATTTTATCAATTCATGTAAGTCGGTAGTTTAAGAGAGACAATGAATTTGTGGACAACTCCAGTATCACTGCAACTTGGAGGCACCGAGGGCTCACACTATGCACGCTGATACACCATATACGTTAATGTTCGTGTGACACTAGTATACAAACATATCTTCCAAGTTCCCTTCTCACTGTAAAGCCCCACCAAGCTTCGGATAGATTGATTGAAAACTGTATCTACGGTTGCATTCAGAAACATAGAGGCGGCGGTCACGTTACGACAGCCTACTTTCATAACCTTAATTTTGAAGTCATTTGGTCGTTAGCATAGTTTTCAAAGATCTTTACACGTTTATATTTTAGAATGTGATTGAAAACTGTATCTACGGTTGCACTCAGAAACATAGAGGCGGCGGTCACGTTACGACAGCCTACTTTCATAATCTTAATTTTGAAGTCATTTGGTGGTTAGAATAGTTTTCAAAGATCTTTACACGTTTATATTTTAGAATGTGGCGTATATTAGTAAGCAATCCAGATTATGATATAATTCGTAGATTACGATATAATTCGTAGTAGATATATAGATGATGGTATAATTTGTAAGTGATGGTAGTTAGTGGTAAACAATTCATTTAATTAAAAAACAAAGACGTGATAGTAAGTAGTTTGTGATCTATCGATATTCACCAACTTTAATATACATACTTACACACACCGTGAAGTAAAATGCAAAATAATAGGAACCCATCAATAAAGGATGATTATCTTTGAGGAAGAAAAAGATAGATGAGATTTCATATCCAAATCAACTTGTGCTGTTCTTGGTGAGATTGTGAGTGTGTAATTTTTTATAGTCGGCTGGCACGAAAAATGACCTTACTTTTTCTTGCTTTACCTTGTAGGTAAACACAACAAAACAAAAACATTTATGCTGCAGATATCTTGTGCTTATTATTAGCTTTTGGGAAAAGCATTTATACTGAATAATAAAGGTTGCCTGTAAATTTGGCTATTTATTGCAAGTGGGCCGTCAATCGGTGGTCGCTGTATACTATCAAATCCAGGAGGTGAGAACGCAAGGGGAAGAATAATCAAGAAAGGGTCCTTTTCGATCACAAATTCAATCTGCATTATAAGGGCGTTAGTGACTCAAACTTTTGAAAAATCAAATCAATTAGAACTTTGATGTGTTATTTCCCCTGATTCAATAACACCAGATTCTTATCGTGTGTCGATCAGAAGACTTTGGATACATGCATTACGTTCAAAACTTAAACTCAACAACCCTCTCGATCCATATACCAAAATTAAATATAGTTTGGATGAAATTAAAAACTTAATTGGTGACCTTATGAATAATAAGAGAGCTATCATCCACTTATTGTAATTGGTGTAATTGTCTAGTTTTCTATTTTTAACTTGAAAATTTGGAACACGTAGCCCTAGCTTGTTTGGCTTCCAAGCTTCATTTGTCATGGTATAGAGTTAGGTAGTGCACTCAAGTGCATTTTGTTAATGGTAAGGTTTTGTATTTTCATGGTTTTGTATCATCCTAATTGGCTTGAAAATTTCTTTTTCAAGTCCATGGAAAGGATTTTTTGTGGCCACCCTGCATCAATGGTTTAAATACTACAAACCTACCCAACTATTGTTATTATGATTTTTCTTTCCATGAGACATACTTGGATATTGCAATCCATGGGTTCTTATCGCAACCAATGCCCACCATTGATTTATAGGTTACCTTATATTGTAACTATACCAATTGTAGGTTTTAGCGGCCCTTCTCTTTTTGCATCGATCCATTTTGGACATACCTTTGTTCCTTCTACTAGTGTTGTATCTACGGTGTTGTATCCCCCTTTGTTTCCTTTATAGATGTTACATCTCTACTTATTGCACCCCCTATGATTGTCTCAAATCAAGATGTGCAAATGATGGCTCTACCCCTAGCTAGGAATACCAATCTCTAACATTGCTCGAGATACTCTCAGGGAGATCATTAGTTGATGAAATTATTATCAAGCATTTATGGAATTGATTTTATGGATTTTGAATTTGTCGTGAATTGATTTCTTGTAACTACAACAAGTGGGCATCACAAAACCGAATTTAGTCGAGGAGGAGGCCAATGCCCTCAAGACGAATAGTCACATCTATAGTGAGTTTTTTTTATATTGAATTCAAATTGTATTTTGTAAGTTTTTTAATTCATTAAATTGTGGAAAATAACTTATATGAATGGTGCTTCCTTTCTCGTCTTCAAAAAGGAGCACCATTCCTTCATGCAAAAGACTCAAGATTCATTGACCTCGAAAAAGAGGAAGAACATCCTTGGAGATGCATCTCATAGTGGTGAGGGTGGCATGGCTGAATAGCTAATTCATTTGTCATCATCCACATTTATATTTTATCATATAGGCATGATATGCCATTTTGTAATTTAAGCATTAATTTTCCATTTTCAAGTTTGGGCATAATGTGTCATTATGTATCTTTGGCATGATGTGCATAAAAAATGTATAGTTGGGCTAATTTTGAATATATATATATATATATATATATATATATATATATATATATATAGATATAGATATATATATATATATTTTCAAACATTTATAATTAAATATTTATGGTTAAATTTTGAATAACATTGGGCATTTATTTGAATGTTTGTTAATTTGATGTTGATAATGAAAGAATGAGTGACAAGATTACTACGATTCCTAACTATTTGATTAATGATGATGTTGATGAATGCCAAATGATGATGATGATTATTAAGGTTCACAATATTAATATTTCTATAAAATACCTCATAAGAAATATTTTACATGAGGTTTTTATCCATGTGATGTGTACAATACTATCTTATTGCAGTGGGATCATGTGCCTTATGGGTCATCTGTTGCTTTTTTTTGGTTATCTATGTGATGTTTTGAATTGCGTTTTAAAATTTGTGGGAAAAGAAAGAGGTCTTGGCAAGAGCATGAATAGAGTATCATTTCCTCCTTTTTTTATTCTTCTTCATCCTCTTGTTTGTTATAATCCATTGACCAAAGTGTAGAGTATAATTCCTACTCTAGTGCTACACATAAGAGGAAGACATAACACCAAGAGGAACTTGATGAGAATGTTAGAAGAATAAAACAACTAATCGTGACCATGCAATGAATACTTTTCAAAAATTTAAAGCATGGGTGTTGGGAATGAACTAGAACATTGATCTTAATTACTTCTCTAGTTGTACATATTGGAATATTGCTCTAAATAAAAGATGTTGAATTCAGACCATGGACTTTTTCTTAGTATACTTTGGGAACTTCTTAAGTATGTATGCATATTCAAGTGGGAATTTTTTAAGTATGTTGTGCACATTCAAGATGGGAAATTGATTATGAATATGTGGTTTTCATTCATAGATGAAACAAATTACTCATAGAAATATATATAGAAGTATAATTGTAGAAGAGAAAATAAAAGATAACCAAAGTAATTAAACAACAACAATGATAAAACCTTTATTGATATTTTGAATAGAAAGCAATGTCACTTGCCTCTTCGAGGCGGAAACATCCAATTGATTAGAACTCCAATATAATATTAATCACTTGGAACCCAATTACACATCTTATGCTAATACAAATAGCCTATGACTAACCCTAATTCCAACCACCTAGTGGGCCTTCATTAATGGGACTACAAAACCAATTAGTGGACCTTAATTAGCCTACCTTACATTTACTAATCATGCACTCTAAATACCATAGTGGGCCTTGATTAATGTATATGGACACAATACATTAAGTAACAAAATATACTATTAACTAGGAAAATTAGGGTGTGACACAAACATGCCCCCCCCTTTGCATTGTCCTCAATGCTAGAGATGAGGTAAGAGTTGGAGGATTGCATCTAGTTCCGATGTGGCATCTTTAGGTTGTGTATCCTTCCATTGGATTAAGAATTCTTGGATAATGCATTGGTGTAGATGGTGCTTTATTTTGTCTAAAACGACCTTATGCTGCAAGCAAATGGAAACCTCCTCTTCTAATTCTAGGAGGGTGCTTGAACTCTAGAATTTGGCCCAACCACTTTATTTAAGGATACATTAAAGATTGGGTGAATATTAGAGTGGACTATACGAGACTGCAACTTATAAACAATTGGGGCAATACGTTGGAGTATAGTATAGGGTCCATAAAACTCAGTTGCAAGCCTCTTATGGCTCTTTTTCTTGAGTGGTGTATTCTTATATGGATGGAGACAAAGGGATACATGATTATGTTCCTCAAAGTGACACTTAGATCGGTGTTGATAAACTTGTTTCTTCATGCTATTGTGTGCCAACACCAAATATTTCTTGAGAGTATTGAGAAGCACAAGATGTCAAGATCTTTTCCACTTCATGAACCTTAGATAGGATTGGTAAGTAGGAGTGGCATTGATGGGTTATTTTGTTCTAGATTGCCTCAAAGGGGTCATTTTTATAGCACCATTATAAATGTTATTATACTACCATTTTGCAAGGGGTGACCACTACACTTACTGGACCTACCATTCTAAGGGAAAACAACATAAATAAATTTCAAAACATTTGTCGATTATTAATCTATCTATCTATTTGTTAGGGGTGATAGGTTGTTCTAAGGTTCAATTGGCTAGCGTGAAGTTGAAACAACTCTTACCAGAAATCACTAGTGAATGTAGCATCATGATTTTTCATAATTGAAGTAGGCATACCATGGGGTTTAAAAAAATTGTCCATGAATACTTGAGCAATTATGGGTGTTGTAAGGTACAAAAGTGAGCATATTTAGAAACACAATCAACAAGTACCATGATGACTTATTTGTTGCCCACTGTTGGTAACACTGCAATGAAATCCATGGAAATATAGTCTACACTATGGTAGGGATTGGTAAAGGTTGTAATTGTCTAGGAGGCTTTATTGTTTCCTCCTTTTTCCATTGGCATGTGTCACATTTTACTAAAAGGTGCATATGTATTTATTCATACCTTCCAACAGAATGAACACTTAATCCATTCATATGTATTTTAAATCCTTGAGGGACCCACTATGGGAAAGGAATATAATTTTAATAACAATTTCGATTTAATGTTGAATTATGGATGAAAAAAATACATTGTTTATAGTGCAATGAATCTAACAACTAGATCATATATGTGCATGTGGGATAGCCTGTAATTGGTAAATAATTTGCACTATCTTGGCATCCACTATTTTTTCTTGATGTACCTCCTAAATCCAACTAGGCACTTGTAAAGATAAATAAAACAATGAGGTTTCCTCTTCATACTTCCTAGAGAGGGAATCAACCACTAGATGCTCCTTGATCTTCTAGTAGGTGATATCATAATTGTAGCCTAATATTTTAGTGACCCGGGATTTTTCTATTTTAGAGAGGATAACCTTTGTTCCAATAAATATTTCAAACTGCAATGGTTTGTTTTAATTTAAAAACGACAATCCATTAGGTAAGGATGTCATAAATTAATTACATAAAGAATAATAAAAAATAACCATAGTTCCTTTTCATAAGTTGATTCACCCAAGTTTCTTTCACACAATTTCTTAATAGTGAAGGCCAAAGGGAATCCCTCTTGCATTACACTACACCAATACCTCTTCTTAAAGTTTCAAATGTCAAGATGAAATTATTAGCAAACTCAAGCATGGCTAGTATAGGGGTAGTACACATAGATTATTTTTAAGCCCAAAAATCCTTTTCATATGCATCATTCTAGCTAAAGGAATTCTTTGTGAGTGAGGTGGTAAGAGGAAATGCAATTTTACCATAGTTTTGTACATACTTTTTTCAATATTCAATGAAGCCTAAAATTCCACACAAACTTTTGAAATTATTTGCGAGAGGATAATCCCTCATCACCCCAATTTTCTTGGGATCAACGCACACTCCCTCCTTGCTAATAATGTACCCCAAATATTCCACTTTTGACGTGCCAAAAGAACATTTACCACATTTTAGTAATAGTTGGTGATTTCAGAGAGTTATAAGACCCGGTCCACATGCACCTCCCAAGTTTTGTTATATAACAAGATGTTAACAAAGAAAAAAATGACAAAATGGCATAGAAGGGTTTGAGATGTTTTGTTTATAAGGATTTAAAATTGAAAATACCAAATGGAATTACCAACAAATTCTAATGAACTTCATACGTGCATGAAGTAGTTTTAGGAATATCTACTTCATTCCAATTTGGTTATAACCATAACGATGATTAGTTTTAGGAATATCTACTTCATTCTAATTTGGTTATAACCATAACGATGATTAAGTTTAGTAAATAATTGAGCTCCATGTAACTCATCTAAGAGCTCGATAATTACTATAACGGGAATTTTACCTTTTATGGTCAATTTGTTACAAGCTTGAAAGTTGGGATACATTTGCCAAGCACCTTATTTGTTAATAACCATGAATATTGTAGAGGAATAATGCTTTGTTTGGGAATATGACACCTATCACTAATATTTCATGAATAATCTTTTCAATTTCATTTTTATGTGGAAAACTACGGTGATATGGAAACATTGGGAGAATGGCTATGAAATATTAATGGGATACTATGGCATTACTCTCCATATGATGGTGGTAGTCCATTGGGAATTTCAAAGACATGTAGGTGTTTGTCCAAAATTAACTATAAGTGAGGATAAATTAACTAAGAAGAGGATAAATTAACTAAGAAGTATCCTCAAAGACTTGAAATGCATCAAATTGTGCAATAATTCCCAAATGATACATGTCCAAGAGATTTTACATATGATGGGAACTAAATATTTTTAGAGAGCTTGTTTTAAGACATTTTAGAGTGTAGCAATGTCCATCCTTCTTGAAACACATGTACAATTACAAAAAATCCATAGTGATGGGAATAATGTTATCAATCATTCAAGGATAATTTTAGGGGTGAAATTTACCCTATGGGTTATTTTTCCATTTTTTTCCAAAAAACAATTCGCCAATTTGCATTTTTTGAAGTCCCATTTCGCCCAATTTTGATGGGGTAAACTTTTTTCACTCCAAAAATCGCCAAATTATTATATAAACTATATAAAATCCTTATAAATTGAAAGAATTTTAGAAAAATATCACCAAATATTTTATAGTCGACATTTTAAGAATTGGTAAGATCCGCCAAGGTTTATACACTTTTAAATAAGTATAGGTCCTTAAATTATCCCTGCAAGCATTTGACACTGAAAAAACTGTTACAACCACCCATTTAAATAGAAAACATGTGATTTTTTAGGAAATAATCTCCCATTTGAAGTTTCACATTTTCACACTTACCACCACATTTCATAGATCCCCATTTGCAATCATAATTTGAAAGTTAACAACATGGATATAGTAGTGTCTTTATTTTCCAATGTGGAGATGAATGAAATTATGGGTTCTACCATTGTCGATTTAAAAAAGTGACCTTTTGATGCTTGATATGGTTGACCAACTTTGATTTTTGAGGAGAAGAAGTTATGGTCAATGTATGAAGGGAGAATTGGGGTTCTCACCTTGCTATTCTAGAATAGGAATAACTTTCATAGGAGGTGTAATGTACTTCAAAGTTACTACATTATGTTCATCATTAGAAATGTTTTCAAATATTTTCATAAATAATTTTTTCTCCATACATTTTTTCCATGAAGCATATGCCCTTGAGTTGAAGTTTCACCATTTATGCCCATGTCAACTTATCGACAATGAGGGGGGTAGTAGGTGGTGCAACAAACCCAATGTTTTTGGCATGGGCATGGAGTAAATATTGGTTGTTTATATTGGGAATATGACACAATCAAGAGGTCTCCAACCATGTAGTTGGGTGATTCATCTGAATGTGGGATTTTATTTTCTCCTTGAGACCTGTCTTATAACACTTCTTAAAGAGGTTATCTGTTAAATTTTAAGTTTTGATTTCCAAGTGCTTAAAAGCATCAATATGTTTTTGCATTTTTCTTGTATAATGCAAATTGGTATTTTTTTTGGTAAATTAGTATCCCTTACAAAGTGAGAAAAAAGGGTTTTCGCAAATTGTTTCCATGCAATGTATCTGTGAATGTATCTTGGAGAAGTTTTATTATTCCATTGCTACCACTACTTGTTGGAATTGATTTAATACTGAGAGGGGAGGTGAATCAATATTAGCGCAATTATCAACAACTTTTACCTTCTTTAACATATTAGTCTTAACCTAATCTTGATATTTATTTATGCATCTAATATAAATAAAAGTCATTAATCCATATATGCACCAAGACAAATAACATAGAACAAACAATATTTGGACATGGAAACCCAAATGGGAGAAAACCACAGAATTTTATTTTGTAATGAAAATATTACATTCAAGGAAGCATCGACTTCCTGTGTTTACCAGCACCAACTAGAAAAAGGCACCGACCCCATGGTTTTATAGGAACCAACATGAAGGAAGCACCAACTCCCCGTGTTGTCCAGCACCAACTGGAAGGAGGCTATGACCTCCTGCTCCTTTCCCCGTCCTACTGCCCAAATATTCAAAATAATATTTCACCTTACTGAACTTTCAACTTGCGCACACTTCTGATCTTTTGATGTTTGTTCTGTTGTGCTCACCTTCTATATGTAGTCGTACTGTTGTCACTCCCTGCATACATCACTTGACTGCTTATTCCACTCAATTATTCACTTCTGTAGATGAATCACTTCATATATTTTTTGCTACTTCAACTGTTGTAGTCTATGCCACTGATTAGCTATGTCATTCTTCTACTGCGCAAGTGCACTAACCAACTGATACTGTGCTTCAATTGATAGCTTGCTGATATGAGATTGTGCACAAGTATCAAATGAAATAGTGCACTTACTTAGATGTTTCCATTATGTTTAAGTCCCACAGTATTTTAGACAATATGAAACATGTTGTGCATTGTATGATTCATCGTTTTGGTTTAACGCACTTGCATCATATCATCCTCATCATGACACACATACAAGGTTGTGTTGTTGCTCTGTCTCCGCGCATCTGATTGACCTCTCTACTTCGCACACTTCAATTCTACCTTTGTGCATCAACCAAACTTCTTTGCATCTTCTGATATGGCTCAGTTCTATCTCTGCGTTTCTTCCTTTAAAACATATGTGACTATCCACATGTTGCTTTTGCTACTATCATTTAATCCTCACGACTATCGACATGCTGCTTTTGCTACTATCATTTAATCCTCACGCACTTGCGCATCTTCTGCATTATTCCTTTATGTCTTTGCACAATTTTCACTGATCTACAACACCATTATGTGCACCATTAGTTCACTCATTCTTTTTCTTGTGCGAACTCGTCCCCTTACTAGATCATACTGTTATGTGCATTGATCCTGTGATGCCTCAAATATAATTATGTATCTTCCACTTAGAATCTCTTCGACCTTTCCATCAAGCTTACTTTAAATCTCCAACTTGCTTCCCTATTTATACATGTCCTGCATGGATTGTTTGTCCACAAGTTGGTTGTGGCATTCCTTCTTCCTTGCTTCATGGATTATTCCTATGCCGCATGTCATGTTCAGCGCCATCGATGTGTCCTTTCTTTGTGTGTTCTTTCCATACATGGTCCTCGACTTGGTGGGACTTTCACCCTTGCAGTACCATTATTTGTGGGTCTTGTGCACTTGGTGTATCAATGCTTTGCGGAACTTACACATACGTGAACTTCGACTTGGTGGGAATTTGACCCTTGTGGTACCATCACTTATTGGATATCTGCACTTGATGACATCAACTGCTACATCCTTCTTGAAACTTGTGCGTGCTTTATCAGCTAAAAGCATCTTTTGATTAGTGATGACCTGCGCTCTTTCAGGACTTGCAGAGGTGTTCAACCATCTCTTTTTCCATGCTACTTGAACACTCCACTTGACTTGCTTGCACACTCGTGAATATTCTCTTGAGTTTCTTGCGCTAACTAGACTTTGTCCCATATATTCTTTGTCTTGCTTGTGCCTTCTTCATCCTTCTGTCCAACCAACCCTTTAGCTTGTTCCTTTAAGGACTATGACTGGATGGACTTGCGACTTGCTCAAGTACATGTTCCTTATGTACTTCTTCACACTGGATATTCATAACTCACCCTTGGACACACCTCTTCATATTGGAAGCAAATTCTAGATATACTTATTCACATTGGCATCCATATCCTTCACCATCTTGCTTGCACATATACTTCTTCAATGTGGCTTTACTGTACTTCTTCAAGCTAACATAGGAATGTTGGAACCACTTGACTTCAGTTGACATCAATGACTCAAAATGAATCAGTTGACATCCTATTTGACATTGTTTGACATCAATGACAACCAAAGTTCAACAATCTCGCCCTTTGGCATTGATGTCAACTGCTTATGAAGTTGTGCATAGTCATTTTCTTGAATTTGTATGATTCATCTGTGTTCGTCACAATACTCTCCCTATGTACATGCTCCCCTTGAGTTTCTTGCTAGTTTGAACTCCTAAATTCTACTCATTCTACTACTGGTGCTTCTTCTACTTTATGTTACCTTTGCGCATATCACATGCTTTATGGTTATTTGCATTGTACTGTTGCATGAGTCATGCTTCTTCTTCAAAAATATGCTTCGCGCTCTTTCATGTCTTCTTCATCATCTATATTGTATGTCTTGCTTCAATTGTGTTGCGTCTCAGATTCATGATTCTTCTTCTTCATACTACTTCCTCTCAATTGCATTCAGCTTCATGTGATGTGTACAATCAACTTCATGCTTCAGCTGCATTACTTCTTGTCTTCATGCTTCTTCTTCGTCAAGCTGCTTCCTCTCAACTGCATTCAACTTCATGTCACGTGTACAATCAACTTCATGCTTTTCTCCCCCTTTGAAATCAATGCCAAAGAGGTGCCATGACTTGCGCAATTATTGGTTCCTCTTTATTTTGTTTTTCACTGGCATTTACTTATTTTCTCATAGGGATAACTCCCCATGTCTTCATGCATCATTTCTTCTACATTGATATCCTACAATCTGCATATTGCTTTCATAATTATCTTTGATTGATTTTTTTTATACGAGCTATATTACTTATGTATCTTGATATCATGTTCCTATCATAACACTTCATCATTCTTTGCGCGGTGGTTCATACATGCATCATCTCATGCCAACTGTGTAGTGCCAAACTCAATCCTTTATTGTTTTTGCACCATTTTTTTTTTACTTCCTTTCTGTGCCTGGAAGTTTCATCTGTCACATTTACTGCCCTATCACCAAGCCTTGTCACACTTAATTTCGTCGCATCCCTTTCCATGAAAACCAAATATTTGGCACATTTTTCATTCATCAACTAACTTGGCATAAAAGCATACATGAAACTCAATTCGTGTGGCGACAATGACATGCCGCAATCGTACTTGAGATTTTGGGGTAACATCATTCATCGCATGGAGGATTTCTACTTTTTGTACTCCTTTCCAAAACCTATTAAGTCTCGCCAAGGTAATTTTTAGAAGCAAAATTGATCCAATTGGCTATTTTTTGGGCTTCTTTTCAAAAAGTAAATTCGCTATTTGGTCATTTTTAGTCTCTAATATCGCCTATATTTACATAAAATGTGTTTTTTATCATAATATTCACCAAAATTTACAAGTTTCAATAGTAAATTGTAGGTTTCATATTTAATATTCGCCTACCTATCTATATATATGTTTTTTTCAATCCAAAATAATCTCCTAGAATACTCTACTTATGTATAATATTAAAATCCTTAAAAAATACCCTGAATCTCGCATTCAATTTTGACAACTCCACCACCTTCTTCGACTTGCGCGATATTGAATGCACATATCTTCAAATTAACTCTATGCACACGAAAATAATCCATTCCATTCTATAAGAGCTCAATGAGAAAATTCCTAGTTCATCACCTTTTCCACTTCTTCTTTTCTGTGTCGCATTGCCTCTTGCTTTCTTTCCTCAAGTGATAATGACTTCCTTCTACCAGAGAATGAACAACTCTCTTGAGAGTGTGCTACTAGATGCTCAGTCGCAATAGTCCAAATTTACACGCCTAAGGGTTGATATGGGATCTTGGAAACGTCGGATGGAAGACACAGATTAGTTTCAACACCAGTACGTTCAGTCACAGATGAATTATGGGAAGTATAAACAATTGGCTCAACTGAATCGTTGGATCGACACTCTGGAGCACCAGAAACAATAGATCCTCAATGAACTTTCCTTAATTTGGCCTCAGCATACTGAACCACCAAGGTCTACAATTCTACAACTTCTTCATGTGCACCCTTCCTCGGAGTGTACTGTGCTGGTTCCAGTGGACCTAGATCTTCATTTTGCTCACCAGCCAGAATCGGGGATTGACCTCGAACTATGGATGTAGATTACTTTAGCAATTCTCAATTTTGTCGTCTTCACTTGTTTTTCTTGTATACGCCCTTTTGGCCTAGGCATGGAGTCCTGACTCATGCAATTTTGTAACCACACTGATTTTGAATATAATGAAATTACATTTTACATAGACTCATGTCTATCTTTCAAAAGTGTTTGTGCCTTTTCTTCATGCAAGAATTTTCCTTTTATAACACTTAATTAAGCAATTAATCTATTCTTCACTTTATCGTATGGAAGATAACTTAGTAACAACTGAATGCATACATGTATCTGATCTTTCTTTTCTGTGACATTTCTTAACACATAGCCGTTTGTAACTATGATAAATACTGAAACAGACACCTTCTAGCCACACACTTTACTAACATACTCCTTTAATTCTAGAATGCATCGCGTTGAATTCAAGGGTCTCACCTGATCTTTTCAAGATCAGCTGGAGGAGTATCAATTGCTTGTTGCTTTGGATGTACCTAGATTGTCTACTTCTGTTGCACACTTCTGCATAGATTTCCTTGCCCATGTTTTCTTGTGTGCACTTCTATCTTGATTTTGTACTAGATAATTTTCAATATGACTCCTCGCAATGTTATTTCCTTTTTGGTAGTAAGTCTTCATTTGGACAGTTTACTACCCTTCGACAATACATAGCCTTATGTCCAAAACCATCACACGCATTACATCTCATAGTTTGACAATATTTTTCAACATGACCAAATCAATTGCATCGTGTGCACTTCATCCTAGTGATCCTTATTTGGTTAGTAAATTGGGAAGAGTTGTAGTTGTTGAAGGAACTGTCATACTTGAAAGACTTATCATGATTTCAACAATGTTCTTGGTCGTAGACCTTTCTTGATGCCTTTTCATAACCAATACCTATTTTTTCTTTTGGTGATATTTGATCTTCCAGGATTTTATTCAAGACTGATGTGCTTCCTTTGAACTTGTTCTTTACTTCATCTTCAATACTAGACTTGTTGGTTTCTTGATGTGTGCAATTCACTATGGGATCTTGAACTTGTTTCATTCCCTTCATCATCACAAGCTTGTCTTCTAAGAAAGATATTTATTTTTCTTTTGACTCAAGCTGACTTGTCAGCATCTTATTCATCTACGTTAATTCTTTCAAAGAATCTTTCAATGCATATTTATCTTCCTCAAGCACTTTGACCTTGACTTGTGCGCAAATCAGTTGCATCTCATAGTTGGTCACTTATTCACTAACCTTTTCATCAAGGGACTCTTGAAATAGATTATCCCGTTCTTCATATTTCGACAACTGCTCCTGCAAGAATTTACTCTTCTTTATTGACTTATTTAATTCATCCAGGGAACTAATCAATTCACCTTCCCAGTCAATGTCTGTAGCATCTTCTTCTTCCTTAGATTGATTATATGTCTTAACTTTTGCAACTATCTTCGGAGGTGTAATTGGATTTTGAGAGGTTTTGAATGATCCACTAAAGAAATATTTGTCTAATGACCCTGTTTTGCTTTGCACAACTGGATTATTCTTCAAACTATTCTTCTTCCTTTCATCACTACTTTCTTCTTCTATAAAATCGATGAAAAGTACCTCTTTTGGTTCTTCATTGCAGTCACTTTTTTCAGGTATATTGTTGTATTCCTCAGCATACAGAATTTTCTTATATTTTGGAATTCCCCTTTTATTTTCAGGTCTGTGTTGAGTGCACAGAGTTCTTAATTCTTGAGAACTAATTTATTCCTCACTCTCACTATCTTCATTTTCTCTATAAGCACACTTAGAGGCATAAGGACCTACTCCTCCACATTTGAAACATTTCAAGGGAAACTTGTTCTTGTACTTACCTCATCCTCTTTTGAGCTTTCTAAAAAAGTTTGATTCCTCATCATCCGACTCATTGCAACAGTCCTTGTCATGATCATGCTTTTCCTTCATAGTGGCTTTAAAAGCAGCTTCCTTTTTTATGGGAGTCTCTTTCTCAGTTCTCATCTCCTATGTAGACAAAATCCACTGAAGCCCATCCTTTTTTAGATCTTCAACATTAGCTATGTCTTACAATACATACACATTTGCGTCAAACCTTGAGGGCAGAGTTCTCAGTATCTTTTGTACCACGGATTCTTCTTCCAAATTGACCCCAAGACTTTTGATAGAATTAACTATCTCATCAACTCTTAAGAAGTAAGAGGTAATGTTCTCTTCATATTTCATTCTCAGATATTCAAATAACCCAGAGTAGTTCTGCAACTGTGATTTCTTTACCTTTTTGTCACCTTCATAGACACCTTTGAGTTTGTCCCAAACATCCTTGGCTAAGGCGCAATGCATAACCTTGACGAACTCATTATCAGTCAAACCATATAGTAGTGCTTTTCTGTCTCTGGCATTGCATTCATAGATTCTCCTCTGTTCTATATTAACTGGCATGACTGCTGGGACATTGTAATTGTCAATAATGGATTGCCATACATCTATTCCTAGTGATTGTAGATAAACTTCCATCCTAACCTTCTAGAAGGTATAGTTGGTGCCATAAAACCTTGGTGCTTTGTTGGTAGATAGACCTTCCTGCTTGTCCATGTATGTGCAAGGATCTATCTTCTAGATGTTAACCTGTTACTGAAGACACCCACTATGATACCAATTTTTGGAATCGATTTAATAGTGAGAGGGGGCGTGAATCAGTATTAGTGCATTTATTATCATTTTTTACCTTCTTTAACAGATTAGTCTTAACTTAATCTTTATCTTTAGTTATGCATCCAATATAATTACAATCATTCATCCATATATGCACCAAGACAAAGAACATAGAACATACAGGATTTTGACGTGGAAACCTAAACGGGAGAAAACCACAGAATGCTCTTTTGTAATGAAAAGATTACATTCAAGGAAGCACCAACTTCCTTTGTTTACCAACACCAACTGAACGGAGGCAATGAACCCCTGGTTTTACAGGAATGGACCTGAAGAATGCACCAACTCCTCGTGTTCTCCAGCACCAACTAGAAGAAGGCTACGACCTCCTGCTCCTTGCCCCATCCTTCCGCCCATATATCCAAAATAATATATGCATTACTGAACTTTCAACTCATGCACACTTCTGATCTTTGTTCTGATGTGCACACCTTTTGTATGCAGTCGTATTATTGTCACTCCCCTGCATACATCACTTGACTTCTTATTCCACTCAATTATTCACTTATGTTGATGGCTTACTTCATATATCATGTGCTACTTCATCTGCTGCAGTCTGGACCACTGATTAGTTGTCAGTCTGCTATTGCACAACTACATTAACCAACTCATACCATGCTTCAATTGATAGATTGGTGATCTGAGATTGCACACTGGTATTAGATGGAACTGCACACTTACTTAGATGTGTCCGTTCGGTTTAAGTGCCACAATATTTCACACAATATGTGACATGTTGTATATTATATGATTCATCCTTTCGGTTTAACGCATTTGTCTCAGATCATCCTCATCATGATGTGCATGCAATATTTTTTTTTTGTTCTGTCATCGCACATTTGATGGACCTCTCTACTTCACACACTTGACTTCAAGCTTTGTGCATCAGCCAAAATTCTGCGCGTCTTCTGATATGCCTCAGTTTTCTCTTTGCACTTCTTCCTTTAAGACATCTATGAATATCTACATGTTTCTTGTGCTATTGTCATTCAATTCTCATGCACTTGCACATCTTCTACATTCTTCCTTTTTGTCTTTGTGCAACTGTCACAGATCTACAACATCATTCTGTGCACCATCAGTTCAGTCATTCCTCTACATGTGCGCACTTATCTCCTCGCTAGATCATATTGTTCTATGCCTCAAGCCCGTGATGCCCCAAATATAAATCTATATCTTCCACTTAGAATCTCTTTGAACTTACCATCAAGATTACTTCAAATCTCCAACTTGCTTTCCTATTTATACATGTCCTGCATGGATTGTATGTCCACAAGATGGTTGTGGCATTCCTTCTTCCTTGCTTCATGGATTATTCCTATTCCACATGTCATGTTCTATGCCGTTGATGTGTCATTTCTTTGTGTGTTATGTGCATACATGGTCCTCGACTTGGTGGGACTTTCATCCTTGCGGTACCATTACTTGCAGGTCTTGCACACTTGGTCTATCAATGCTTTGCGGAACTTGTGCATACATGATCTTCGACTTGGTGGGACTTTGACCCTTGCAGTACCATCACTTGTGGGATTTGCGCACTTGCTAACATCAACTGCTACACCCTTCTTGAAACTTGTGAATTCTTTATCAACTAAAAGTGTCTTCTGATTCTAGATGACCTACATGCTTTCAGGACTTGTATAGGTGTTCAACCATCTCTTGTTCCATGTTGCTTGCAAACTCCACTTGACTTGCTTGCGTACTCTTGAATCTTCTCTTGAGTTGCTTGCGCCAACTAGACTTTGTCCCATGTATTCTTTGGCTTGCTTGTGCACCTTTCATCCTTCTGTCCAACCAAACCTTTAGCTTGTTCCTTGAAGGACTATGATTGGATGGACTTGTGACTTGATCAAGTACATGTGCCTTATGTACTTCTTCACACTGTATATTCATGATGTACCCTTGGACACACTTCTTCATATTGGATGCAACTTCTATATATACTTCTTCACACTGGAATCCATATCCTTCACCATATTGATTGTGCATATACTTATTTAATGTGGATTTACTAAACTTCTTCAAGCTAGCATGCGAATGTTGAAACCACTTGACTTCAGTTGACATTAATGACTCAAACTGAATCAGTTGACATCCCTTTTGACATTAGTTGACATCAATGACAACCAAATTTCAACACTACCATTGTTGCCTATCTATATATATGACTACTATTCTAAGTTTCAATAGGTCATCCTCTATAGCATGAAGATAAATAAGTGTTCCATTTGGCCAACCAAACCAATCAGATATGAACCATCAATATTATTTAGATCAACCTTAGGTAAAAAAGTCAAGATATTGGATTAATAATCAAGAAAGGGGTTACCATTGTGGAAAGCTTAACCCTTGAAATATTCATCATCAATTTGTTTACCCTTATGAGAGCCTTCGTTTGGGAAACCTTCACCATCATCATGCTTACCCTTGAGCTTCTCAATTTTATCAAAACAAAGGGATATTCATCTATTGACACTAGTCATGTGGGACTAGAGTTGGTCCACTATATAGGTGATGGTTTCTACCACTTACTTGAGGTCATCCAAAGATTTCATGTTTCTAGTGTGGATCACAGGACCCAAGAGATTACTTGAAATGTTCCCCAATATTTATGTCAATGTCATTATCATGAAGGGAATCCTAATTAAGGTAGGTTACAAACAATTGTGCTACTAGGACAACAGTAAAAGGGTTGTTGGAGACTTATACTAATGTGAATAGTGGCATGCATATAATATTTTGAGATATATCTCCTATAATGGTGCTTTTTGGTCTTGTAGTTTAAAAAAAAATAACTCATGTGGGATTATTACTAATGTCCAAGTATTATTGAAATGACAAAATTCTTGAATTCTTTATATTCCACCAATTTTTAACTAATAGCAATTTATTGCCTTGTCCCATCTTGCAAGATGAAAGGCCCTCTTCTTTTTACTCCCTTCCCTTACGAAAGAGAAGCATTTTTTTCTTATCCTAACCAGTACAAATTTAGAAATCTTTGGTAGTGATAACCAAAAAACCAAAATATTCTCCAATACATATTTGACAAGAATGAGCCTTCCTCCAATGGTCAACTATCGGAATTCCCAACTTTCTAACTTTTTGTCTAACTTTCCTAAGAGCCATCCCCAATATTCTTGGGAGTAGTGGTTGGGATTAAGGAAATATCCCAAGTATGTACAACCTTCATCCATGGGATACATAAGGAAAGGAAAGATCCCCAATATTTGAACAATAAAAACCTCATCAACCCTATTCACAAGGAAATAAGACTTTGTATTGTTGATCTCCATCCATGTGGCTTCGGAAAACAAAGAAGTAATCTCCTTAAAAATTGATCATTCATCAAAATATCCCTTGCCAAAAAACAAGACATTGTCTATGAAAAGAAGGTGAGTGATGATGACCCAATCTGAGATCTTAACACCTGTTGAGCCTAGATATTTCGTGGTACCATTTTTTGGTATGAACGAAGACAAAATGGAACCAGTTTAGCGATGCAGTCAACTCCAATGAAGTGGCTAGGAAATGGGGAAAACAATCATGTTCATTATGTCAAAGGTCGGAGTTGAGTAAGTTAGTTAGAATTAGTCCACATTGTAATAATGAGTCGGTTAGGAATTTAGCAAGTTAGTGGGAGCGGGGAAAGCTTAGTGCGTCGCCCTATAAATATGTATTAGAAAGAAATTTTTGGGTTAGACACATATGAGTAGTAGAGATAGTTGAGTTTTTGTGCTCTGTAATGAAGATATCCATCCTGTCTGTTGAATATATTTTGAGGAAGCTGAGTTGATGATATGCAAGATGTGTGCACAAATCCATTGTAATACATGAAGAAAAATGTAAGTCTTACCTGAAGTGCTTATTTGGATGGGACTCTTAATAAAATACAAGCGCTTCCGTGATTTTTCCAGATGGGTTTCCTTGCTAAAACATGGCGTCTTTATGTGTAATGTTTGTGATGTGATATGTGTTCTTTCTTATGTTGAATAAATCTCAAATACATGATGGGCTTAGTTGTATGAAATCTGGATGCGAATATATTAATTTGGCTAAGTAATGGAACCTGTCGATGTTATGAACTTGTTGAAGCTATGTTTTGTCGTTGTTTTGTAACAAAAAATAATTATGGATGCAATGGTTTTCAAATGTTCCCCTTTTGTGCTACATGAATTCTGGTTCCTGCAATCCCCATAGATACTTCGGGTGAGACTTCATCTACTTTGTAAGTGTTTCCGACAGGTATTTACTCCCTTTTGGGACAATGTCTGTGGATTGTGGGGTTTGTTGGTGGATGTTAAGTGTTGAACACTATTCAACGTAAAAGTGCTCCAACAAATGGTTTTGTTTCTGGGACCGGGACTTTGAGGTGAAGGAGAATGTTGTGGAATCCGACTAAGACAAAGATACATGATTGGGTAGACCTGCAACTCGAAGAATTTGCAAAGAAGCATAACAGACACCCTCGACTGAATAATGAAGATTGGTTAGATAAGTATTGTTTTACTGATATTCATGAAGTATTCTTTGGTGAGTTCCAAGTGATATTGCATGAATGGTTAGCAAGGTTGATTGAACAGAAGAAAAATTTCCAAGGAGGTGAACCTCGGTGTTGGACACTTGAGTTAATACAATGACTGAAAGGTGTGAACAATAGAATCTCTCGCACAGTATATTTCCATCGAGATATTGTGTTAGAGGGGTATATTACCGAATTTTTTGTTGACACTATCAAGTCATATAGTGCAGCAGAATGTGAGTTCTTCGAAGGTCCAGGTGGTAAGTACCTCAATTCATTGAACTTGTCGATCAAAAAGCTTCTTTGAGAAAAAGTTGTAATGCGAATGGAATCTGACAAGTAGAGCAATTGTGTGCAGTGCGCATGGGTATCAAATGGACAATGGTCTGGATGGAATTAATGATATGAGCTGAGAGGATAAGTGGAGACGAAATTGAATCAGGTGAAGAGTGTGGATTTCTGCGGAGTGGGAGATGATTTCGGCCGAAAAAACAGAAGGAGAACTACGACAAAAAAGAGAGGTTGCGGTGCGACTGAAAGGAGAAACTATGAATCAGTGCCATAGCTCGACGAGGATTCTAGTGTCAAATAGGTTGACTACCAACTCATTCATGAGGAAGGAGACAGATCTGAAGGACTATTCCAGACCCGAGGTTGTAACATACCCACGACCCCGCGTACATATCCAGAGACCGAGGTAAGACCTGATATTTCTTTACATTTTACTCCATCTATTCAGAGTAGTGGTAGTAATCCAAAGAGTAATTCATTGAGTGGGAAGGCTTTGAGTAGTGGTCCATTAGTAGTGAATCAATCAAATCCCCAAAGGTCCAGAATGGTCGAGGACAACATGAAGTTACCTATTTTTAATGGGAATGGATCAGAAGATCCAGAACAACACTGGTTTTTATGCATCGTTGTATGAACTGTGAAGCAAGTCAAGGACAATAATGACAAGTTGGCGCAGTTGATCATGAATTTTTGAGGTCGTGCCTTATACTAGTTTATGATTTTTTTTGAATTTACTAGTAACCAACCTACGAAGAACTTGGCAGAATTCAAGGAAGGAATGAAGATTGAATTTAAGAAATTGAAGTCTAAATCTCAATGTATTATGGAATTGAAGAAATTAAGCAAGCATTGAATGAGTATGTTTAGGACTTTGACCAACGGTTCAAAATGTTGATGGATCGTACAAGTTTCCCAATGAATTATTTATAACATAAGGAATGGTTTATTGTTGCATTGTTGCCCCACATTAGAATTCCACTTATGAAACAGAAGATACTGACACAAATGGAGGCCTTGGAACTGGCTATGAAGTTAGAAGCATCACCTATCGGGGAGACTGGCGCTGGTATGGCTCAAATTCAGTTAGAGTTAGAAAACATGTCTCCTCAAATTCGGAATATTAAGAAGGGAAAATAAAAGTGTGAATATGCTTGGTGCACCATATGTAAATAATATGGACATTCCAAAGACCAATGTACATTGTTTCATGACTACCTTAATGCTGGCAATCCGAGTCCAATAAATGTTGCTATATGGTGCTGAATTTGTCAGACCAAGGGACATCGACTAGAAGAATGCTACTTGTTGCAAAATATGGTGAGTTCTCCCCAGAAATTATGGCGCAATTTATGTAGCTATGTTGGGCATGATGAAAATCACTATCGAGCATACCAGTTACTCACTGAACAGACAACAGACACATTTCTTATGAAAGGAGAAGGTTCAGTTGAAATACATGAAGCGCAATTTAATAAACCTCAAGGGGGATTCAAATCTTGTGGATGAGGACGATTTGTCTGAGGTAAAGGACAGCTCATATGTTATAATTTTGGTACTCTTGGACATTATGCTATAGATTTTACCCATCCTGCTACATCTTGTATGTATTGAAGAGCACTGGATGATACCATTGAAGAATGCCCATAACTTATAGCCAAGTGGAAAGTGAAGCAGAATAAAAATCAAAATCAAAATGTGCAAAATATTTCAGTGGAACTGTAACCAGGTCAGCTTACTGTCGTTGTTGTAACGAGAGGTGGTGTTGCGACAGGTGGAGATAAGAACAATAACAATAATATAAGGGATCCAAGAGTCATATTGGTAGCTCAAAAGCCACCACAGTTTGATGTCTAGAAAGGGAAAAGTATATTATTTGAAGCTAGGGATGAAATTATGAAGGGCGCATCAACATCTTCCCCACCACCTACCCATGAAGAAGGACCTGTGTATGACAGGCCACCTCACTTTGAAAATTTTGCGCCAAAGAAGAATTTTGGAAAAATAAGTGCCCTTAATACATTTCTCAGAAGTTGTTTGGATTTGGTTAAAGATGAGGATGCTTTAAGAGCATAGATAATTTTAGGGGCGAATATTCATCCATGGGCGATTTAAAGGGATTTCCAAAATTAAGTGGGCGAATTTTTATATGTAAAATTTTTATTTTTATTTTTTTAATTCGTCCATGTTTTATTTAAAAAATAATATTTAACATGACAATCGCCCTCCATTTTCCACGGGGGTGATTCCTTCAAAACTGATTTCGCCCCCGGAAAATTCTATAAAATCCTTCATTCGCCCATGTAAATCAATTAAATTTGTGTTGGATGCCTTAATCACCCCCGATTTATGGTCATAGAGGTTAGTAATAATATTTTCGCCCTATATTTTGCTTGTAAATCCAAGATATAACTGTCATCGCCCATGGATTACCTTAAATCTAGGATATAACTGTCATCGCACCTTGATTATCTCTTTGGAGTATTTTTTAATATAAATTCATCTATATATCATGGAATTGGGGAAGATAGTAATGATTTCGTCCCTATATATAATTGCATAATCAACTTTCAAAGGTTAATGGATTTCAAATCTCTTGTGCTCAAGAATTCATTGCAAATTTGCAGAATCAAGCAATACGTTTTGCTCAAGCTTTCGTGATATTAAAACTGATCTTCGATCTTGTGATTTTTATGGCGAAGTAAGTCCTCTGCTGTGAAGTTTCTTGATCAAATGAGTATTCCACATAATTTAATGTCCTCTCTTTTGAATGGATCAGTTTAGTTTATTTTCGCCAGAAATCTTGAACATTTTCTAATTCTTAAGCTGAAGATGATACGACATTATGCCGATAGTTGCCTTGTCTTGAATTTTAAAACAGGAATTAAAATATTTTGCATAAGTAGATTCAATATAGCTTGTTGGTATGATATAGCTGGGAGGAATTACATGTCTCGAGATTTTAGGATATTAGTTTTTCCATAAGATCTGCCATAGGGTTGCACTGATCCAGCTTCTACAAATCTGAGTGATTATTTAATTCGGCTTCATCTCTCTTCTTAGAGCTCGTCTAAAAACAATAGCCTTGCATTACACATAATTTTCATATACATCTCAACTATATGGACATCTCAACTATATGGTGTGAATATATGTTTTGAAAATGCCAAAAATCATTTCCTGGGAAAGGAAAAGCAAATTATTAGAAAAAAGGAGAAAGGTATAGAAATACACATTTGAATAAAGTATTTGGCATTGGAGGTTAACGCAAATTACGATTTCATGGAGTCTGATGCGAAGCTATGATTAGTCACTTCATTGATCATTAGCAATGGTAGGCAGTTTGATTCAACAGCATTTGAGAAACTGTGTTTAAGCTTGTGGAAATGATTTTGTAGTTGGGATATATTTCCTTACACAAATAGTGTGATATGGTATCTGTTTTTGTTTATTTTTTATTAATAGACGATCTTGCCTGCCGATTAACCAAATTGGCTAGTCCTTCCCTAGTCTCATGTCCTTAACAAGGATAATGGCTACTACCTAAAGTAGATTTCATTGTATGTTTACAATTGGTGTTCGTTTACTACTACTGCTAGAGTCTATCGAAAATGTTTCATATAAATAAATATATTTATATTATAATGAATTGTGGCATCTCATCTGATCTAGCAGGCTGACCCATCCTCTTATACATATCACAACTTTTCCTTGCTTGTCTAAATGGCCAAATCCAAAAGAACCCCTCCAATAGGTTATACTAAATTAAGTCCAGCTATTCATTGCAGGATGACCTAATTATGGTAAAGGAAGGAGAGCTCGGCAGCGATGCTAGTTCCTCCTTCCTATGTCTTGCTTTTACCCGGCTGTTTGTGGCTTAATTTCATCGTTTTTACTTGGTTCTGAAGTGCTAAAGAAGGCAAAATATCCCAATTATTCTACTTCCATGCGGGGAATTCCAGACACATTGCGAAAACATGGATGCAATAAAGAGGCCTGAGCACAGGGTAAGACGCAAGGTATACCATTACTACCATTACAAGCGCCTTCCACCACCTGTTAGTCCATCAATATGTTGTCTATCGAAGCTTTGTTGTGCGTTTCATTAGCCTTGGGCTGTCTGGTTTATGTCCTAATTACACAGAGGAGTATATATTTCAACATTGGATGGGGGTTCTATAAAATTTTATTTTTTCATAAATGAAGGGCTAGATTTGAAGGATGTTTGGAATATTATTCTTCGCGTTGATGATTGAATGGTTTAGATTTATGCAATTAACATTTGCACACATTTTAATTCAAGGGCATTTCAAACGTTTGGAATAATTAAAAAAAATGAGGTTATACCAAACTTCCTGCCATCGAAGCAATCCATATTTTCTATTCAAGCGATCCATTCACTGATTTGATTTGTCGCTCAAGTTGATTCATATCCTCTCTTTGCCTTTGATTGACTCTGCAATTTGATTCATATCCTATGTTCTCCACCCTTCTTCACCTTTCTGTGTTGTAGATCCCTGAGCATGAGCTATCACGGCAGGGATTAAATCCATTCACCAATCCAAGTGATCCATTCACTGATCCTTTCTCTGAAATATGATTCCACAATGATCAATACGAAGTAATCAGCTGTATTTGAAAGCAAAACCTCTTCTATTCGGACTTTCTGCCAGACAAAAATGGTTGAAGCCATTAGAGAGGATGTTGTCATGTATAAGTATAGAAGAGTTGTTTGCAGCTTCAATCACGGAGTACAATGCAATTGCCATAAAAAGTCCATCGCTAAGGAGTACAATGCACGCCCCATGTCATAGCAGTCATTGTTGCCTTGAAAATGTAACTCATACACAAGTATACATGGTATCTAATCTTGTGCAAGTCGCTTAGTTTTTATGACCTGCGATGAACATGAAATGGAGTTTTTTCTTTCTCGACTATTCTGGTTTTTCAAAATGCAAAGGAGACCAAAGCGTACACATTTTATTAATATTATTCTTCTGGACTTAATGGATATCGACATCCACCGACACCTTCATTTTATGGTTTGAATAACAGAACGGATCCCTCAAATTCATTTTTTAATTGACTCCCTCAAGTTTTAGTTATATGGTTATCATAACCGAAACAACAAACATTCAAATAAATTTTATAATACTATACGCCTCTATAAAATAATATTTAATATTACTTATTCCGTATAAACCAAATTATGTGATAACACCAACCATATATTCTCAACCTATCAATTATATTTTTATAATTTTACATGTCATCGTTATGCATTTTTTTATTAAATAAAAATATATGTACCAATTGGAAATTATATTACGATAATAACATATTCAAGAATTATTGTGCTCTGAGTTGTAAGTTATAATTTGTTTTTATTAGTTTATATATAAATAAATAAAGTGGAAAGCTAAACAACAATAGGTTATGATCAGAAATATATAGATAATTAAATAATTAAAAGAAAACAATTTGAAGTTCACAAGAGCAAGAAATAATGGATAAGCTAATTAGTTCTTAAACAAAAATTTGATGAAAAATTAACTACATGTCCCATGATAATTCCACTACATATTCTCAATATCATAATTCCACTACATGTCTTTAGTATGATAATTCCATATAAGATGATAAATTAAGAAGTAAGTTAGTTGAGAAATGGTGTATATCACTAAATATTCATATCATCCAGGATGTTGAAGTAGAGTTATACAAATTAATTAATGGAGAGTTAGCTTAATCAAGATCGTAATAAAGATATGCATTACTTCCAAAACCTAAATGGCTTTTTTTACTCAAGTTATAAATGGTGTAAAAAATAAAATTAGAAAAATAATAGCTTTGGGACTTTCTTTACTAAACTAAAAAATGTTAAATACACCCATCAAGTTGTGTACAACCATCCATGGCCTCATATATGGACTTCATGAATCCAACTACTTACATGTCATTTGTGGAATTAGGAATGTTACATTAGAGGATGAATGGGAATGATATGTGCTTAGATGGTTGTAAATCCAATTACAAATTCTTCTCAAAATTATCAACAACTTTTAAAAATGTGGTTGTGCTAGTAAATACGAGATGGAAGTACACATGCGTACTATCTTTGTATATCTTATCGAGTTCTCTATCTCTGACTTCAACTTGCCCAATAAACTACGCCACTAACTATTATGGTCTTCCCATTGGAAAAAACACTTGAATGGGGATTGCTTTAGGTCTTACTTCAATAATAAAGAGAAATAGGGCCTTTTCTTAGTTCGTGACTTATCTCTTTTATTTTGAAGATTTATTTTGAATCGTAAATGGCATTTTAGAGACCATCTAGGATAAGATAGGTTGTGACCCAAAGACTCATTTCCTGAACATCGAGGATGCACACAACCAACTGCATGAAAATATTATGAGAAGAACTAACCTCAGAACTCTAGTTATTGTATACACGTAAGTGCTTCCGCCCGTGTTGCATGTGTTGTCTTTAAAGACGACACTGCCATTGCCAGAATATTGGCCGCGCATATTCCTATTGGCATTCAATGCCTTGGGAGACATGACAGTGATCTATTGCCAAACCCTTTGCATACCGCCCCATGAATACAATTACACAGACCCCATATTGGCAGTGCAGAATATGAATCCCAAGTTCAACACTTGGGTTGTAGTGATTCCTTACAATGCAAATGTTGAGTTGATTCTGCAAGGCACAAGGATTATGGGCTTTGAGAATCATCTGATTCATGTGTACACCGAGGCTTTGAGAATGGTCATTGTTTTTTATATATTCCAATCAATTAATTTCTAATGCCATATTCATCATTATTATTCTCAAAAGATAAAACATGTTAATGTGTTTATTAATATTTTTTATAAATCATATGTAAATCAAAGGAAATAAGGAGTCAAAAAAATTAAAAATCATCCATAAAGCAAAGAAAACAAGGAGTCATATAGATAGGAAAGAAAACACTTATTAGATTGTTTTTCTTGGAAATTTGTCTTTTTTATTGATCACTATTAAAGTGGTGTTGTTTTTCTTAAAGTGATAGTTGTTTTTAATTTGGAAATTGACAAATGAGTCTTACTTTCGCTCTTTTCCTCTAGGAAGGGGCTTGTCACTCTTTTCTTTTTTTATTGATCATTATTAAAGTGAAGGTTTTGTCGCAATGATCAAGAGCAAAAGAATAGAACTCGTGGACCGTCAGGGATTTCAGGCAGTACTTGGTCCCTGTCTTCCCAAGCTTCAATGAGATGCTCACCATGGTATTCAACGCTGCTTCTCAATTGGACACTGCTGTGCTAAAATATGTAATCGATGAGATAATAGTCATTACAATAGAAGAATAACATCAAATACAATCTATAAGAAAGAATCGCATCAACAATTGTTACTAAGCTCTTTGATAATAACCATATGAACATTAAAAAGTTGGACTTTTTGTTTGCGAAAAGCTCATGCAATCTAAAAATGGCATTGATCCCTGACTATGAATTTAATTAACCACATTGAGTAAGCCTTTGGAATCAAGTTCAGGTAGCACGTTTGTTGTTCTTCTAGTTTGATTTTTCTTTTGCGATTGTAACAGATTTGAATTTCACATTTCCTTCCCAGAGATATGGTTGTTGTTTTCCTTGTCTTCCATTTCTCTACCACTACGACCTTCATTCGATAAAAAATAATGCGATGTGGCTTAACTCGCCAACATCTGACAATTTCATCGGTCTATTATGCAATAATGGCCCAGTCCCTTATCATTTATTGCTCCGACGCTTTCGTTGTGTCCTTATGGAATAATGTGTCGCGACTTAAATCACCCACGTCCTACCCTTTCGTTGGTCCCTTATGCAATAATGCCCCATTCCCTTATCATTCATTTCTTGACCCTTTCATTGTGCCCTTATGGGATAATGTGATGTGGCTTAACTTGCCCATTTCTGACCCTTTCGTCGGTCCCTTATGCAATAATGCCTCGATCCCCTTATCGCTTATTGCTATGACCCTTTCGTTGTGCCCTTATGGAATAATGTGTTGTAGCTTAAATCCTCCATGTTCGACCCTCTCGTTCATCCGACCTTTATGCAATAATTCCCCATAGCTCTTTCATGGAACACTTATTCCATAGTTCCCCGTCACTTGTCCATTATCTCATCAATGTCCTTGTGTCTTGTGCAACAATGCCCATTGAAAGTTTATTCTTTTTTGCCATGCCGCCTTCTTTATCTTCAACTTCCCTACTTATCCCTATGGCAGGGAATTTGCTGCATCACAGCTATTTTCCTTGTTTATAATTAGATATTGAATTAACTGTTGATAGATTATTAGAATGATTTGAAGAATCCTCATTTCTTAATTTACAAATAATTTTTTCTTTTAAATTCTTTATAAGAATAATTATTTAAATTTAATTTTTTTAAAAATAATTATTTAATGTTGTATAAAAAGTTAAAAAACTCTTAAAAATAATAAAAATTTCAAATTTAATATAATATTTATTTTCTTCTATCTTTTAATATTAATTTATTAATTTTAACTGAAACTTATATTTTTTATTTTTATTTTTTTATTTCTAACTTCAATCCACGTATTCCTTCATCCCTCATTACATACATATATCAAATATTATCATTTATAATCGTCCCTCAAACCTCATCAATTCAAAGTTGTAATAACATTGAATTGTATCAAACTAAAAATACAGCATGTATTAAGATTGTAATCTAAATAAAGTATGGTTTTTTTTTCTACTACTCGAAATAACGCCATATTTTTGTCTACTCAAATTTTAATAATAACCATAATAAATTTGTTGAATGTTTTTATTTAACTATATTATGTAATAAAGATAATTAAACATTAACAGCTACCAAATGTTTGGTCCATTGATTTGTCAAACTACTGTCGTAACATTTGAGCCACCGAAAAAAGACTTTGACACTCTTACTTTTCAGCGTTATTCAAACAAAATCCCACCCACATCACACTCAGTCAATTACCAGCTTACATTTACATGTGACAAAGATCAGGTAAAGGTTGACCAACATCGAAGCATTACCCATTAAGGACATAAAGGTCGGCCATCATTTGTATAGTTTGGTTGTTCGTTGTACATAGAGCGGTAGCTGGTTTTTGTTGTTTTGCTTGGAAATTTGAAATGGTAGGTAAAGTAGATTGGAAAATTTTTGTGTGGTTTCAACTAATACTACCTAACAATATCTACCAAATTCTTAGGAAGGTAAATTTCAAACATATTTCGGAGACTTACGTGAAATGAATAATATTTATGCATTATTAGATAACTGGTTATTAACATTATTAATTATGATGCATAAATAAATAAATAAATTACAATATTTAATTTTTAAGTATCTTTTCACAAATTAGGTTATGGGAAAATAGGTTGTAACATTTTATATATATATATATATATTAAGCTTTTAAAAAGAACAACTTTGAAATAAGATTAATATCCAAAAATAAAAGGCCATGTCGATCATCATTCAAAGTTAATACTTTTTGTTTAATTGAAGAAAGATTCGATTACAAACAAATGCCAAGTTTTACTCAACGACATGCCCATAGGATCCAAGTGGCATTTGACTATTGAAGACTCAAAGGCTTGATTCTACATTGGCATTTGGCCTCCGACAGTGCCATCATGGATACATAGTTCCAATTGAACATGGCTATTTCCAACCATCTTCTAATTTAGAATCCAATGCCAAAGGCATAACATAAATTTAAACATACAAACCTACAAATGTAGGCAACATGCATATACAAAACTCAAATTAAACCCAACATTTCCAATGCATAGTAACTAAACTCTAAGGCATTCTCGAAATTCTTCCATCAACTAGTTAAACCATGTAGAATATCAAGCATGCAAAAGTAAGCATGAAATCATCATACAACCATGAATTTTAGTCCAATTCATGCATAAGTAAACAAAAGCTTACCAACAAAATTATAAACAAGCATTTAGAACCACGATGGAACATTTATCTTTAAACAAGTTGGTCCAAGGAAACTAGCTGCTAGTGAGCAATATATTTCCACATATTTATAGGAAACCCCCTATGGATGTGACCACTAATATTGACTATGAGGCCATTAGGGTGTAGGTAACTTGTCTAGGACACTCAACCCCAATTGATCCCAAGCTTAACCAAACAAGTCCCCACAAAGCTCTCCAATAACCACCAAGCTAGCCCGCCCATGACACCCCCCTCACTGCCCTACTCAACATAAGAAAGAAAAGCATTCAAATGCCTTCTTCTCTTCAATGCTCTTCAAAAGTGTGCAAAATGGGTCCAACATAATGTCTACCTTCAAGAAAACCCAACAAAGTTTATTCATGGCTCTTGAGAATTCAACAAAAAACAATATACAAGGAAGTGGGTATGGGTTCCTAGTAGCCTAACCTCTGTGCTCCTCTCTATCCTTCCATCTCTATCTCGGGCTCAATTTCTTCTCTTTTATAAGTTTGCATAATCCTTCACAAATTCCCAACAATGGTCTTCAACATGAGAGCATAACTCAAGAATCTATGAGTGAATGGTTGTTGGTGGATTGAGTTCTCATTGCGATTGAAAGAGAAAGAATGGAATAGGATGTTGTGTGTAAAATCAGCCAATAGATTGGTCAATTTGAATGCAATAAGAGAGGGCAAGGGAAAAGTGACATTTCAAATTTCTAAGAAGTTTGAATTCCAATAGAGATCGAATCTCTTAAACTTCTCATGACATGTACTCATCCCCACACTCTCATAACTATAGAAGGTGGATATACCTACCAATCACTTGTTAGGTTCTACTACCTATTATAGTGAGTATGCATTATGATTCTTATAGTTAAACATTATTAAACAATGGAAAAAAAACCAAATAGTCACGTAATACACAAAAATGTATCCTGTAAAAACCTCTACAGGGAAAAACCAACAAATTAGTGAGCTTTACCACTCAACTATTATCAACACTCTTAACCAGTGTTTACAACAACGATTTACAAGATCGCAATAACTCAAGCATGAATTCACTTACACTTACTTGAAACTTACACAAGTTCTCTTACAAGTGCTTCGTTCTCTAGCCTTCCACATTACATCCTATTTATAAACGGAATGCACACTAATGGTTTATTCGTTCTTAAGCACTATTACATAGACTATTACTTGTCCACATGAATCTTGTCTCCAAGTTGAGGTGGTTTTGAAGAGGGGATAGTTAGATATATGCATAGGAAGGGACGACCCTTTGAATGAGTTACACTTGGCCCTTTTGGTTTTAGGGTCAATACATAGTTGGATAATGTTATCTTCCACAATATGCATATCTTTCACATCTTCCTTACTCGTGTTAGTTTTCTAGTTTTCTCTGATTCTAGCCCAATCTTCAAATATATGACATAATTGACTATGAGCATGGCCAATGGAAGCAACAATGTTGTCTAGCAAAATGGCTTGCGCACTTTTGATACTCATGCGTTTATGCAGGGCGGGGTTCCGAGTTCCTACCCATCCCCATAAAACATGTAGTGTATCTATCCAAAGTCTTATGATTGACACAAGATGTAGCCCATTGGATAAGAATCTGGTGTTATTGGATCAGGGGAAATAACACATCAAAGTTCTAATTGATTTGATTTTTCAACATCTTGAGTCACTAACGCTCTTATATCAAACAAAACTCAGAATTTTTCAAAGTTCTAATTGATTTGATTTTTCAAGATTTTGAGTCACCAACGCTCATATCAAACAAAACTGAGAAACTTTCGAAGTTCTAATTGATTTGATTTTTCAAGATTTTGAGTCACTAACGCTCTTATATAAAACAAAACTCATAGATTTTGACCTTGAATGTGTGATCGAAAAGGTCCTTTCTTGATTATTCCTCTGCAGGCTTTCTCATCCCCTGGATTTGATAGTATACAGCGACCACCGATTGATTGCCCACTTGCAATAAATAGCCAAATTTACGGGCAACCTTTATACCGCGCTTGCATACATGCGTTTCCCAACATAACTGCAGGAATATGAAGCAGTAAAGTTGTGTTTATCTACAAGGTAAAGCAAGAAAAAAGGAAAGGTCATTTTCCGTGCCAGCCGACCATAAAAAGTACACACTCACAATCTAACCAAGAACGGCGCAAGTAGATTCCTTACTCGATTATGTATTTATCATTAAATTCAAATCATAGCACAGCGCCTCACTAAAACAGGATTGAATATAGAATCTGATCTGATATAGAATCTGATCTAAATTTAAATTTTCAAATTCTAAAGTGCAACTTCAAGAATATAGAATCTGATTTGATATAGAATCTGATCTAAATTAACATTTTCAAATTTTAAAGTGCAACTCTAAGAGAGAGGTGGGTACCATTTTAGAAGAATAAGTTGGTTTTAAACGATGTTAATGAAGGAATTAATCCAAAAACCCACCAAGCATCAACAATTTATTAGCTACCAAATTTACCAAGCATCATCAATTTATCATAGTACCAAATCTACCAAGCATCACCTATGGAATTTCAGATGCGCTTGCTTTTTGGGTATGGGCCTCAGAAGCTAGAAGCACTTGTTGAATTTAAATACCCATTTCTCTAGAGAGTTTGAAAGTGCTCTCCTTTGGCTACCATAGACTTGGAGCTACTAATTTTGGTAAGATGTCATTTTAAAATTAAAAACAAATTGGTAATAATCTAAAAACAAATTTTAATGAAACTATTATGTGTTTTTTCTTAAACATGAAATTGTTTTTGTTATTTTGATATTGAGATGGGTTAACACTTGTGATTAGACAAAGGCATGGAAACATGGTTTTGTTGTGGGAAGCTACCAATCCCACCTTGTACACTTCCAATACTTGCAAGTTACAATTTATAGGTCTTGTTGCTAAAATCTTTTCACTTATCTATTCACATTTTTTTAAATGATTTATTTGATATATGTTAAAACTTAATATTATTCTTGTAATCTTAGTAATTGGTTGAAACAATTACTTTTACTCATGCATAAAAAAGATTCTAAACAAATTTGAAGTTGAAAGTGGTTTCTTCTTATAGACAAGGGAAAGTGAATGGCCCAAAGAAGAAAGAAGGAACCAGTTCATTTTGACCCTCCCCCACAAAAACACATTGAGAATTAAATTGAATCCCATGGTTGTCAATTTGAATGGAAAAAATGTATCACATCACTCGCTCTATATTAGCAAAACTTGTGCCCAAAAAATAGTTTTTACCATAAGATTTGCATCATGGATAATACATAGACAACTCCACTTTCATGAAAGATTTGTTGTAGCTTGCTATGTACAAGTTAACGCGCAATAATAGTTGAGAAATCCAAAATGCATGCCTTTGAAAGATAGCCTTATTAAACTTCTTTTGACAAAGGAAGGGGAGAACATCATAGCACAATCTCAATTTTGATGTGTTTTTTAATGAATTGCCTCTAGAAAGGGCATATTATATTTATCTCGCATTTTAACTAGAGTCATTTGGAATAAAATGTCACAATTTCAATTACACCATGATGCAACATGTTAACCTTAAAAAATTTGGTATATTCCATTACATGTGGCCTAACATTAACCTCTAGAACGGATTCTAGGTTCCACCTTTTGTTTGTTTCTTAACTTTATCACTTAATGTACTTCAAATGCATAATGCCGACACATGTTACTTTTGAGTTGTCTATGTCACTATTAGTAGGTTTTTTTGTTCCACCCTTGATTTTCAAAGTACATGATAAACTAAAAAACTGGGTAAATGGGTTGATTGTTATCTGTTAATTGGAAATTAAACTCAATAAAAACATATCTTTTAATTGAAAATTAAAATTTCCCAATTTCAATTACACCATTGACGCAACATGTTAAGCTTGGAATTTTTTATATGTTGCATTACATATGGCTTGACATTAACCTTCACAAAAGATTCTAGGTTCCATGATTTGTTTGTTTCTTAAGTTTATCACTTAATGTACTTCTGATGCATAATGCTGGCATATGTTACTTTTGAGTTGTCTATTTCACTTTCAGTAGATTGTTTTTTTCCATCTTTGATTTTCAAAGCACATGATCAACGAAAACATAGGTAAATGAGTTTATTGTTATCTTTTAATTGAAAATTAAATTCTTTAATAAAAACATAACTATTAAAAAGTATTTTTTTAATAAAACTTCATTATTAAAGAGTTATTTTTTCACTAAAACATTATGTAACAGAATAAAAGTTCAAAACATTAAAAAAAAAAAAAAATTAATTAGAAAGACAGAATTGAAATAAAATTCCAACCCTACTGAGTTAAAAATTAAGCTGAGGTAGGCCGTTGTCATAACGTGTGTGCCACAAACTATGACCGCCGCCTCTATGTTTCTGAGTGCAACCTACATACCGTTTTCAATCAATCTATCCGAAGCTCGGTGGGGCTTTACAATGAGAAGGGAACTTGGAAGATATGTTTGCATACTATCACACAAACATTAACGTATATGGTGTATCAACGTGCATAGTGTGGGCCCTCGGTGCCTCCAAGTTGCTGTGACAGTGGAGTTGTCACTAATTCATTGTCTCTCTTAAACTACCAACTTACATGAATTGATAGAATACATGAATCAAAGTCTTTATAATCACTCAGCTAGTAACAATACACAATAGCAATATATAGTTACACAATAGCAATATATAGTTATACACTCCCGATGGTGTGTTAAATGGAAATTGTGGACAAGACATCGAATTTAGATTTTTTTAAGACCATTTCATCCCAATCATTATTGGCAAAGCACATATTTTGAATATTTTATGGGGAATGGTGTATTAAGATGGATGTTGTGCACAATACACATATCTTGAATACTTTCACAATATCATTTGTAAACCATCATCTATAAGGTAGTTTGATGGGGGAGGATTTTAGATACTTTTCTTTAGTGAAGGTGTGGATACAACTTTGGGTGTCAACATACTAGCATGACATCTCATAGTGAACTTTTTGTATTATTAAATATATATACATATATGTATCTTTAATAATGGTTAAGTGTTTCATAGCCATGATTACGAGTTGATGTTTGTGAAAAAAAAATTATATAATTATTTTTGACAATCTTACAATGGTTAATAAAATGTGTGATCTTTTTTCGTTTTAGGAAGGCATAGGAAGAGATCATGGTATGAAATAACACACAATACCATCTCTATTATGTTATTGCAAGTTGTATAAAAGAATAACGGAATTAACAATGATCCCATTCATTTTAAATGAGTATATAGTTAAGTGATTGTATTGAAGGAATTGAGGTGCATTTTACAACTTAGTACTTAAAAAAATATAACTTTCTTCATATTTATTAGTTCTACCTAGCATATATAAGATTATTTAATATTTCATACAAATTGTTTATATTAAAAATAATACTATAGTAATAAACTATTGAAAAATGGGAAATCTAAAGCAATTTTTTATACATATACCAAGTCTCTCTTTGAACACACCAATGCAGATCCATGTTACTAAATGATCTTTAAAAATAAAAAAGTGTGTATCTCATTTTCTTTGATTCCTTTTAGTTTTTAGTAGATTTGAAGTTAAGATAAATTTACACTAATAAATAATACAACGAGGATAAACCATTATCTTGACATAGATGCTTGAACGCGTATTCATTGATGTTCAACATTTACGTGTATTTCTAAAAAGTGTTCATTATTAAGTTGGATATGCCTAATGTCTAAGCATCTTAGAAATGTTTAAGAGACACAAATACATCTCTAAACAAAAAGATATTATTCTACATGGATTGAGAGAAGTGGTCCTTGACAACATATATGCTCTAATTAATGTTCAAATTTTAAGTTTGATTTGAATATTTTTACTCATGTTGAACTATCAACACTAGCAATTAGTAAATTATCCAATTTGTGAATTTTCTGGATTATACAACAACTTACCCAACATTTTCTCCTTATAGAGACACCCTTTTAATTAATTTTTTTTTCAAAAATCTTAAATATAAATCACTTTGAGTAGGAATTGAATGGCCTAGAGGAAAATGGATACCATGAGAAATAAATTAAAAAGGAAATCTGAAAAGCAAAAAATAAACAACAAAAACAAGAATAAATGTCCCAAAAATATCTCTTCCATACATAACAACATATAAGAATTTGAAGATTTTAAAATGTGGGAACTTTATAGTTTCCTTCACTCTCTACACACCAATAAGGGGTTTTTGATTCAACAACATACTTATTAGATCTTAGACAACATAAAAGGGTTTATGCAATTGTTTGCTTTTGCAGTAAGGTCTATATTAACATGTTGCCAAACACTCATCCCAATCTTAGTGTTGATACCACCTTCATTTGAAATAGTCGGTTTCAAAAAAATTACCAAGTTTATATATATATAAATAATTTTATTTTTAAAGAAGGTTTTTACTTAATTGTATATTAATAAATGTTATTTAAAAAATTTAATATTAATTTTTAATTTATTTTCAAAATAATTTAGATAAGGAAAATGAAAAATTAAAACTTAAAATATTAAATATTGAAAACTTTTGTGGAAAAAAGGATTATTAAACTTCAAGGTTGTATCTTATTGTTCCAAACTGACATATGTAAGAAAAGTATGAAACTTAAATTTAAATGTCGTGAATTACTATATAAAAAATGAAAAATAAAAGAAAATTAAAAAGCAAAGTGTTAAACTTCAAGGTTGCATCTTAGTGTTCCAAACTAGCATATGTAAAAACAATATGAAACTTAAATTTAAATGTAGTGAATTATCATACAAAAAAGAATAGAAGGCAAAGTGTACAATCCACAGGGGAAAGCTTGAGCAAAGATTAGCATGTGTAAACTACGAGGTTTGAATTGAGGGAAACATATTTTCAACTAATTTTCTATGAATTTATATTTTTAAAAATAATATTTTAAGTTTTATAATATAAAAATATTTTTTTTAAATAAAAAAAAAAAATATATATTTTAGATTCACTGTAATTTACATCCTTATATTTTAAAATTTTTTCTAATAAATTAATTACTAAATACCAACGTTACTTTCAAAATTAAGTATTGTATATGTAATATTTTGTATTTCATTTTATTTTATAGAAGGAAAGAATCTACACATACTTCACATATGTGTTTCTCATTTAACAAGCTTTTAAATATCTTTCATTATCATGTTTTATGATTTAGTATTATTGATTTATTAGAAAAGAATTAAGATTGATGCCTATATTAATTTAATTTTTCCATTTTGTCTTTAAATATTTTGAAAACTTTTAACACCCACAAACAATAACATCCATTAACAAAACAACATTATATTAAAATGTAAACTAAACATAAATGAACTCAATTATTACAACATAAAAAATCAAAATACCACAATTACATTAAGCAAAAAAAAATGTATTCTTTTACTATTACAAATACAACTCTACACTTTAATTCTACTACATAATTCATCTTGCTTCCCCTATCATCAATTTGTGTCATTGGTCGCAAATAAAAGCCAGATCCATCCCTCATTAAAAATAGTTATAAAAAACACTCATATATTCATCCCTCATAAAAAAAAGTTATTAAAAACACTCGTATATCCATCCATATGATACTTTAAAAGATGAATTCAAAAGCTTCCCAGCCGAATGTGTTCGCCCGTTTAAAAATGCAATTAACATCTCTTATAAAATAATAATTAAAAACAAATTATATTTAATTTTTTAATATGAAATCAAAAGCATATATGGTTTAATTTTAGTTTATATTAAAAAAATAATTTTATTTCATATAATTATATTGGAATATATTTTAATGGTGTAGTTTAAATATTCTAAGTTTCCAACTTTTTTCTATTTTCCATATTATTTTGTTGGCAGTTATATTGGAAATCTTTAAAAATTAGAATCACATATATTAGTTATGGAAATTGCATAATTTGGATGCCATGAGGATATTGGAAGGTGATGAAGCTATTTATAGATCCAAAAACACAATTTAAACACTTCTAAATTTAGATTTTACCAATTTTTGTTTTACCTAATTTCCACTAAAACCCATCGTAAAGTCCAACTTAAATGTAGAATAATTTTAAAAAAAACCTATATTAAAATTTTTAATACTAGTTATTTATATTTTTTATAGTTTAGTTTGTATTATTTTTCTTTATAGTATATTGAAATATAGTTTTAGTTATTGAGTTCCATTCATTTGGGGTTTAAGAACTAATATATATATAAACTTAAAATTAGTGTGTTATAAATTTCTACAAATTAAAAATAGATGTTATTAATTTCACATATATAAACTTAAAATTAGTATGTTATAAATTTCTATAAATTAAAAATCAATGTTATTAATTTGTGTGAAGGTAAATTGAAGAGTTGTAGAAATATTTGACCTTCATAAATTTTGTATGTGATAGGCAAGGGTGAATGTGAAGTTTTAACATTGCATCCAATAGTTATACTATGATATTTATTATAATCGAGGAAACCATAAGGGAGTGATGCCTCCTACTAACATCATGATTGATTGGTTACAATGTGTGTATACTTATCCTCAATTTTCTCCATTCTCTCAATAAATTAAAAAAAAATGTCATTGGCATTACTCGACAATACCCCTTTCACATGCCCTCCTAAAAAGTGTCCATTACTATGTTGGATGCACCAAATCTCTATGTGGCTTGGAAGTGTTTTACATAAATATATCTCTATACAAAAAATGATATCTCGCATAAGTTGAGAGAAGTGGTCCATGGAAACATATAATGTCCAATATATTGTGATCCTTATCCCCATGGGGGTAGCAATAAGGGGTTGGTGCCTCTTACTAAGAAAAGGGTATTCAACAAAGGTGTTGGAGGCATATTATTTTACCCTAGAAGAGATAATATTAGTGAGAATCTGACCCTTCTCAAATTCCCCCATGATAAACAATCAATCTGTGGCCCGACAAACTTAGGAATAAATCATATATAGGATCATAGTTTGTCTCCTCCTTATAAATAAGAGGAAGACTAGATCTAGCCATTAGAATATAGATAGAGCTATAGGGAACAAGATTTTCCACCATTAGGCCCTCCAAAGGAAGTGTGTCCTCCATAACTAGAACTAACTCCTCCTCTCTAACAAAATCTTTGGATTTAGTGCCAAGGACTCTAATACTTTGACAATGTCAAATCAACAAAGCATGTATAATAGCAATGCTTTAAAATAGGTATACTAAAGCGTCCACCACTAGACTTGAATACTTGGAATAATGTACTCCATTTGACGATCAAAGGAGTTGGAATAGACCATTTTCTCTTGATAGTCATGGGTGAATCCATGATGATGGTAACAATTCTTGGGAAAGTGAATGGATTGAACAAAGTTTTTTGAATTCTCGATTGAGCAAATTTGGCAGAAAAACCAAACCCTCGATTAAGGATTTGGTTGGGTTAACCAAAATCTCAATCGAGGTATGAAATCGATTAAGCTATTAAACTTGATTGAGCATTTAAGAGCTTGATCAAGCTCTTAAAATAGATTGATTGATCCTGAGAGCTCAATCAAGCTCCTCATTTGAGTTGTTGGTGTGAACCCACCTCAATCAACCAAACTTGGCAACCATGGATTGTGAGCTTGATCATACATTCAAAATATCAATCAATCTATAAAATTGATTGAGCATTTAAGATCCCAATCCAACCCTAAATCTTGATCGAGATCTTTTTTTTATATATATTAAAAAAGAGGATCAGGAAATAGGGTTCATTTTGGTGGGCAATAACCCTCAACTAGGAATTGTTTTAGATATCAAGAACTCTCAGCTTAGCTACAAATTGACCCCCACCATACTACATTTGCAAACATTGACCTAATGGCATCCAACCTGAGAGGTTGGTCCATTTTTTTAATAAACTATAAATGAAATCTTAATTGATACTTTTTAAATTTAAGTTTTCAAGCAACCATTATTATGTCAAAATTTTCAATTTTCGACATAAAATTTTATTTCCATTTATTTATAAATAAGTAAAAATTAGTTTCTTTAAAATTGTATTGGTCAACAACATTTATACTATTGGAATTTTCAATTGTTAGTTTAAATTTACTTTTCTAATTTCAATTATATCAACCGGTAGCATTAACACTACCAATAATTTTTCAATAGTGTACCAGCAAACATAAATGTTGCCAATTGTTTTTCAATCCTCTAATAATGCAAGGAGGATTGAAAACCAAAACTCACCAATGAAAATTTAAGAAAACTACCATATTATTAAAAACCTTAAAAAAACATCTAATTTTTTAAGCATAACCCTTATAAACCTTAATTGTAAAACCATATCATCCCTCACTTGTATATGTTGAATTGTTTTTCCTCTAAAGTATTAATCTTATACCCATGAATCTTTATAATCCACATACCTATAACTCCTACATAGTTTGTAACCCCTAAGACAATCTCATATAACCCCTTCCACTTGAAAATTAACCACAAAGTCATAAAGTATATAACACCTAATCGTTATATAGCCCTCAAGAACTATATAATCTCAAGTCCCTTTAAGTCCAAACCTTTAATCCCTAAAACCACTAATCCCTAATGCCTATTTACCAAATTAAAGATTTCAATAGCTCAACGAGGTGACAATAACCATTCAATCAAAGACATGAGCTATATTTGGTCACATTATAAGGTTTTTCCGTGTTAAGTTAAATCTTGATTGATAGGGATAGTATGGAAATGTGACACTAGTTAATCATGGAAATTTTATTTTCATTTACTTATAAAAATAATTAATTTTTAATTTGTTTTCTTTTAAATTTTATTGGCTGGTAACAATTATGCTACTCAAATATTCAATTTTTAGTTTAATTTTTTTATTTTATTTCAATTATATCAATGGTAGCATTAATGCCACCAAGTTTTTTTAACAATGCACCAGCAAGCATAAATGCTACCAATTTTTTTTTCCGATCCTCTAGTAATTTAGGGAGGATTGAAAAATAGACCTTGTGAATGAAAACTCAAGAAAACTACCATATCATTAAAAACCTTAAGCAAACACCTAATTTTTTAAATCATAGCCCTTATAAACCATAATTGCAAAACCCTATCATCCATCACATGTATCCCTTAAACTGTTTTTCATCTAAATTGTTAACCTATGTAATTTACCAACTAGGATTAGTGATACAAAAACTCTCTACTTCACATAATGAATTAAAACACTGCTTGGGGAAGCTAGATTGACTAAGGTTGGACAATATCAAAGGCTTTGAGTGGAAGGAAGGCTCTGATATTTGGATGATACATCTGCACAAAGTACTGAGACCATTGATGTTTCAAGAGAAGCAAATTTCTAATCTACTCCAATGCTCCTGGGCTTCTCAACATATGCAGACTAGTATGGGTTTATACTTGACTGCAGGCTAGGGATGGGTGTTTATGACTCAGAGAGGATAAATAAAATTACATTATAGTAATTACACAATCAAATGAAATTCCAGAAATTTATATGAAGTTCTGAGCAAGTCTCACAAAATACAATAAAAATTGCCTACTAGGATTGCACAACTAGTCATTTCCAGGAGATTCCAAACAGTTACTGAAGGCTCACGAATTCTGAAAATCAAACATGGATGGTATCATATAACATGTTAAATAAATTCAGGAATAGAGATAAACTCATTTGGACATCTGCTCATTCATTTATTCCACATAGTCTGAAAACTAGTCAATTTCTATGCAAATCTAGAGAGAGTGGAGAAATGCGAGAATAATTCAGACTTATGTAATTTTAATTGGAGAGACTGATATCATAGTTTTAAATTCACTGTAATTACATCATATTTGGGACAATAGGCCTCTCGAAACATTATATAAATATCTCTCTCCTTCTACACAAGAATATAGCTCTAGAAATTCATAGGAAGCCTGGAGATTTGAACTCTGAAATGGATAATGCTTCTTCTGAACTTAAAATTCAACTTGATTAGCTACAGGACCTACAAGTAAACTCAGTGAAAATGGATTAATACCATGATCATCTCACAAAAATTAGGGGGACATCTCCCATCTTGGACTAGGGGCACATCTACCAAGTCTCTAAGGCACAATTGCTCTCAACCCAAACATTAAACTGACAAAAGATGTGAATGTGGTGCACACTGCTTTATTTATGGATACTGGATGACTTGATGAGAAATTATTCATGGCTAATGCGCCCTCTTTGAGTGGATAAGGAAAAGTAGCTTTCCTTCATTTTCCTTTCTTGCTTTGCTTTCCTCCCTTTTCCTTTTCTGATTGCTTTTCTACTTTCTGCTTTCCCCCTTTTTCCTTTTCTGACTTTCCTTCTTTATGTCTTTGTGTTTCTTTCTTCTTTGTGCTACTTTTCCTGATTTAATCTTCCTTTGGATTCCTTTTTCCTTATTTTCTAGATTTATGTGCTTTCTCTTTGTCTTCTTCTCCAAGTCTCTCCTCAACCAACCTTATCCACTAATGATCCCTAGTGGAGCATTATATTCATTTATTGAACATAAAAATATTAATTGCATCATAAATAATTATTCCAAGTGGATAACAAACTTTGGATAAAATTAAATGCACACTCCTAATTAATTAATTGCCTGGAATACAAAATTTAACCCCATGATACTAAAGTTGTCTCCTCAACCCAAGGGATTGGTTTGATTAGGATCTTGATCCGATGTTCACTGTTGATGGGAAATGACAGTCCTCCCCACCCAAGATTGCTTGTCCTCAAGAAATTTCAAACTGGGATGTTGCAAGACATGTTCTCCTTCCCAAGTAGCATACTCACTAGGAAATCCTTCCCACTGCACCAAAAATTCTTTAAGGATTCTTCTCCTTAGCTTCTTCTCTCGAACTTCCAAAATATTCTCAGGGATCAGAACCCAATTCCATTCATCATCAAGAAGTGGCAAGTCTTGTGAAGCTTTGACTTACTGCCCTACTTCTTTCTTCAAACAAGACACATGGAAAACATTGTGAATCCGGCTGCCCGGAGGTAACTCTAGCTCATAAGCCACTTCCCCGATCTTTCTCAAAACTTGGTAGGGTCCATAGAACCTTGGATGCAAATTCTTAGCCCCTTTAGACTTCAATGATGATTGTCTATAGGGATGCAACCTCACATATACCAGATATCCAACTTGGAAAGCTCGCTCAACTCTATGCGTGTCTGCATGCATTTTTTGTCAATTTTGTGCTACCTGCAAGTTGTCCTTGAGAGTCCTAAGTATGTCTTGACTCTCTTGGAGCCAATACTTTTCCTTCTGTTTCTTACAATCACCAAATATCAAGTCATCAAAATTAAGTGCATCACATCCATAAAGAGCTTTAAAAGGAGACATACCAATCGAGAGATGAAAAGTAGTGTTGTAACAAAACTCTCCCAAATGGAGCCAAGTAGTCCATGACTTTTGTTGGCCGGTGACATAGTTTCTAAGGTACCCTTCCATCCATTGGTTCACTTTCTTTGTTTTTCCATCAGTACATGGATGGTATCTAGTGCTCATGTCCAAACTTGTCCCTACTAACTGGAATAGTTCTTGCCAAAAATTGCTAGTAAACTTACTGTCCCTATCACTGATGATGGACTTGGGTGTGCCATGAAGTTTGAAGACTTCTTTGATGAAAATTTCAGCCACTTGGATGGCTGAAATATTAGTTGTTACAGCAAATAAATTTGCATATTTAGTCAATCTATCAATTAAAAAAAAATATTGTCTTTACCTTTGGCTTTTGGGAAGCCCAGTGATGAAATCCATCGATACACTTTCTCGTTTCTACTAAGGAATGGGGGGTGGTTGTAGGAGACCTGCTGGATGAGTATGCTCTACTTTATTTTTCTGACATGCCACACATAATCTAACATAAGCCATCACTTGCTTATTCATCCCTTTCCATGTGAACCTTTCCCTCACTTTCCTATAAGTATTCACAAACCCCGGATGACCTGCTAAGGGCACACCGTGGGCACCTTCAAGGATCATCTTCTTTAGGATGGATTCTGGGACTACAAAGATCCTATCCTTATAATATGATATCATTGAGAATATTATCATCATCATCATGAATTAATCCATCAAACAAATCACAAGCAAATTGGTTCTTTGTGTATTCTACCCCAAGATGTACTTTCTAATCATCTTGAAATTTGAGCAATGCAAGTGTGGGTTTTATAGAAAGTGCATCAGCTACAATGTTCATTTTACCCTTCTTATATTCAATATCAAAATCAAATGCTTGGACCTTGCTTACCCACTACTGTTTCCTATCATTCATCTACTTTTGAGTTAGGAAGTGTCTCAAACTATTGTGATCAGTCTTGATAATGAACTTACCTCCTACCAAATATTGCCTGAACTTGACTAGCACATGCATGATGGATAGCATCTCTTTTTCATAAACTAAATACAACCTTTCATGGGGCTGCAATTTTCTGCTCTCAAAGGCCAAGGGGTGCTTATTTTGCATCAAGACTGCTCCAATCCCATTCCCTGAAGCATCACACTCAAGAACAAAAGGTTGAGAAAAATATGGAAGTGCAAGAACATGACAACTTCTCATTACCTCTTTCATTCTGTTGAACACTTGTTCAGATTATTCTGATCAATGGAAAGCTCCCTTCTTAGTGAGGTCTGTCAAAGGAGATGTCAAATTGGAAAATCCTTTGACAAACTTCCGGTAGTAGGTACATAGCCCAATGAATCCTCTTAGTTCAGTGATATTTTTAGGACTAGGCAAATCTAGAATGGCTTGGATCTTTTCCATGTGAACCTTAACTCCATCTTGTCCAATCACATGACCAAGATACAAAATATCAGTCATTCCAAACTCACACTTGGTTAGCTTTGCATAAAAAGATTGATCTTCCAAGATTGTTAGTACAATATCCAAATGATTCAAATGCTCTTCCCAAGTCCTAATATAGATCAAAATATCATCAAAGAAAACAAGTACAAAATTACGGAGCTTCCTGCTGAACACTCTGTTCATGCAAGATTCAAAAGTTGCAGGTGCATTTGTTAGGCCAAAAGGCATAACCAGAAACTCAAAGTTCCCATGGTGAAACTGGAAAGTTTTCTTTTGTATGTCTTCTTCTCTCATGCCGATTTGATGGTAGCTAGATCGAAGATTAATCTTAGAAAAGTACTTGGCCCCATGGAGCTCATCCATAAGCTCATCAATACTTGGAGTAGGATATCTATTCTTGATAGTCTTCTTGTTGAGATCTCTATAATATATGCACATCCTCATGGTCCCATATTTCTTCTTCACAAGGATTACCGATGAGGAAAAAGGACTTGAACTCAGTCTAATGAACCCCAAGTCAAGTAGTTCCTTGATGGTTCGATTTATCTCATCCTTGAATCTTTTTGGGTGCTTGTAGGGGTGCACCTTGATAGGTGAGGCTCCTATATCCAAATCAATCCTATGCTCGACTCCTCTATCTGGAGGTATACCATGAGGAAGGTCCCCAAACACTTTCTTATGATTTTGGAGCAACTTCTGAATGTCTTTAGGATAGTGGGTTACATCGAATGAGTTCCCCTTTGTGGTGATTAGGCATTCTGCATCCCATTCAATATCTTCATGCATTAGTATGGATCTCATACTATGTGCACTTACCACTTGTTTTGGGTAGGTGTTGATCCCCTTCAACACTATCTCTTTTCCATTTTCTCCCTTGAATATCATTTCAGGAATTTGGTAGTCTATTGAATGCTTCCCAATGGAATGCAACCATTGTACTCCCAAACTATGTTAGTGTCAGCCTCATCAATAACATAAAATCTATCTGTAATGGTATCTTCTCCTACACAAATCTACAATTTAGGAATCCATCTACAATAGTTCATGGAATGATTACCTGGAATGATAACAGTGAAGCCTCCAAATTTTTCAGTGTTTAGCTTCCTCCTTTCGACCATGGTTGAATCAATGAATTTGTGTGTTGCTCCTCCAATGAATTTGTGTGTTGCTCCTCCATCCACTAACACAGTGATTGATTGTCCTTGAACCACTCCTTTTAATTTAAGTGTATGGTAGCGAGGCACTCCTGAGAGTATTGCAATCTTGATCACCTAGGGAGTAGGTTCTTCTGTAGTCTCATAGGCCACTTCTGCATCTACTGGGGCCTCTTCTTCTTCTTCCTCGACTTCTCTCTTTGAATAAACCTCAATGTAGTGTGTCTTTCCTTTAGCACATCTATGTCCAGGAACCCATGGATCCTAATAGGTGAAGCACAACTTCCTTCTTCTCAATTCATCTCTATCCTTAGCATAGTTATCCTTTCTGAAATTTCCAGAAGGACTCTTCATGGGTGGCCTTTGGTTCTCGAACTGAGTTGGACAAACAATCCTTGGAAGAGAGTCTTTCAAGTCTCTGGTTGAATTAGTGCATATTGCAAGGTATTGGGTCTATAGGTTTTCATTAAGCCTTTCAAAGGTTCTAAAAACCCTTCAATAAACAACAAGATCAACATAGATTTTGAAATATCAGAGACCATCACAACTAATTTTTGGAACTCAGAGATGTAAGCTTCGGGAGTTCCAGTTTTGTTCTCATGTGCTAGTTCTATGAAGGTGATCTCAGGATCTCTTCTTTGGAATATATCAGCTAACCTTCTTGTGAAATCTTCATAGGTGGTCACTTGGTCATGCCCAAGATTCTTTAGGCCATGAAACCACCAATCATTTGCTTCTCCATCTAAGTGTAGAGTAGCCATATTGATGTCATCTCTCTCAGCCATAGGATTCAATTGAAAATGTGTGTCAAGTTTTTGAATCCAAGAGTTAGCAGTACATTTTTTAGAACCATCAAAATATGGTAAAGAAATCTTACTAATGGAATTTCTGATTTCATAGTTCTAATTTTTCATTTTGAAGCCTCCTCTTGGGTGGGAATTGTACTGCAAATCACAAAAGTCTTTGAATGGTAAATAACTTCTGCATTCTTCATTCAATGTAAGGTACTCAACATACTTGTCCTCCCATGAAGCAAGATCTCCATTTCGAACCTCAGGTTCTTCTCTTTGTTCTTCAGTGAACTTGGGCATAATAGGCCTAGATTAATATGGATTATCCATCTTGAATTCATCAAGGTGATTGTGAGGCCCAGTTTTTGAGAAAATATGGCCACCACTTCTCTTCCTCTCGCCATGTGGGGTACCATTGTTGCTCCCTTCTCCAATCTTGCTTCCTAGCTGCTGAGCTAAGAATTCTCTGGTATCCTTCCCAGATTGAACAATATTGAGGGAGATGTCTTGCATCCCTTTCATAATACCTTGAACAAAGAGTTTGAACTCTTCCTTGTCTTCATTTTGAGACATATCTGATTCTCCTTGTAGTTTCCCTTTAGTGGAATTGATTTCCTCTTCCTCTTCTCCTTTTGACAAAGGAAATTTCTTCTTGGAATATGAATATCTTCTTGGACCCATAGAATTGATTCAAGATTAGGTTCATAGGACCATGCTCTGATACCACTGTAATTTACCAACTAGGATTAGTGATACAAAAACTCTATACTTCATAGAATGAATTAAAATACTGCTTGGGGAATCTAGATTGACTGAGGTTGGACAAGATCAAATGATTTGAGTGGAAGGAAGGATATGATATTTGGATGATACCTCTGCACAAAGTACTGATACCATTTATGTTTCAAGAGAATCAAATCTTCAATCTACTCCAATGCTCCTAGTCTCCTCATCATATGCGTACTAGTATGGGTGTATACTTGACTGGAGGCTAGGGATGGGTGTTTATGACTAAGAGAGGATAAATAAAATGAAATTACAATCATTACACATCCAAATTAAATTTCATAAATTTATATGAAGTTCTGATCAAGTCTCACAAAAATACAATAAAAATTGCCTACTAGGATTGCACAGCTAGTCATTTTCAGGAGATTTGAAACAATTACTGAAGGCTTTCTAATTATGAAAATCAGACATGGATGGTGTCATATAACATGTTAAATAACTCCAGTAATAGAAATAAACTCATTTGGTAATATACTCATTCATTTATTCCACATAGTATGAAAACTAGTCAATTCTATGCAAATCTAGAGAGGGCGGAGAAATGTGAGAATATTTCAGACTTATGTAATTTTAATTGGAGAGACTGGTAGAATACATTTACATTCACTTTAATTACATCATATGTGGTCCAGTAATACTCTCAAAACATTATATAAATATCTATCTCCTTCTACACAAGAATATAGCTCTAGAAATTCATAGGAAGCCCGGAGATTCAAAATCTAAACTGGATGATGCTTCTTATGAAATTCAAATTCGAATTGATAAGCTACAGGACCTGCAAGTAAACTCAGTTACAATGGATGAATACCAACATCCTCTCACAGAATGCAGGTGCACATCTCCCAGCTTGGACTAGGGGCACATCTCACAAGTCTCTAAGGCACAATTGCTCTCAACCCAAACATTAAACTGACAAAATATGTGAATGTGGTGCGCATTTCTTTATGTATGGAGATCAGATGACTTGATGAGAAAGTATTCATAGCTAATGCACCCTCCTTGATTGGATAAGGAAAGCTAGCTTTCCTTCCTTTTCCTTTCTTGCTTTGCTTTCCTCCTTTTTCCTTTTCTGATTGCTTTTATACTTTTTGATTTGGATTTTTCTTCTTTTTCTTCCTTTTCTGAACTTTCCTTCTTTTCTGACTTTCCTTCTTTTCTGACTTTCCTTCTTTCTTCCTTTGTGCCACTTTATGCTTTGTGTTGCTTTTCCTGATTTGCTCTTCCTTTCCTTTCTTTTTCCTGATTTTTTAGATTTATGTGCTTTCTCTTTGACTTCTTCTCCAAGTCTCTGCTCAACCAACCTTATCCACTAATGCGCCCTTGTGGATCATTATCTTCATTTATTCAACATAAAAATATTAATTGCGTCATAAATAATTATTCCAAGTGGATAACAAACTTTGGATAAAATTAAATGCACACTCCTAATTAATTAATTACCTGGAATACAAAATTTAACCCCATGATATTGAAGTTGTATCCTCAACCCAAGGTATTGGCTGGGTTAGTATCTTGATCCAATGTTCACTGTTGAGGGGACATGACATTATACCCCTAAATCCTTATAATTTTCATATCTATAACTCCTACATAATTTGTAACCCCTAAGAATACCCCATATAACCCCTTACACTTCGAAAGTAACCATTAAGTTGTAAAGCCTGTGACACCTAATTGTTATATCCCTTAAGGAATATAATCTCAAGTCCCTTTAATTCCAAACCCTTAATATTTTAAATCACTAATCCTTTGATCTTTAATTCCATTTGGGAGATCAATGGCTCGAAGGGAGGTTCTATCTCAGATCGTAGAGACATGGAAGATGCTAATGTTGAACATTTTAGAAATATTTTCCATGACAATGAAGGTGCTTCTATTTCCAGAAAAATGAGGGCAATTCAAAATCACCCCAGTTTCTTTTTCCTAAAAGAGGGTAGGAGTGTTCGTGATCCTGTCTTCCTGGAAGAGGTAAAAAATGTCCTTGATGGGTTTGCAAAATCTAAGAGCCCAGGCCTTGATGGGTGGGATATCGAATTTTATCTAGCTTTTTTTTATTTGCTGGGATCCGAGCTTTTGGATGTGGTTGAAGAATCAAGAATGAGGGTTTTTTTATCTAGATCCCTTAATGCCACTTTCTTAGCTTTAATTCCAAAAGTTCTCATCTTGTCACTTTTGATGAGTTTAGACCTATTTCCCGTTGTAACCTTATTTATAAATTGATTTCTAAAATTATAGCCACTAGGATCAAGGAAAAGCTTTCTCTATGTGTCACACAGGAACAATTTGTTTTCTTTTCCAAAATACAAATCCATAATGCTATTGTATTTTCCCAAGAAGGGTTACACCCCATAAAGTCAAAGAAATTAAAATCCATGGTTCTTAAATTAGATCTTATCAAAGCATATGACAGAGTTGGCTGGACATTCCTTAGGTTGTTATTGCTTCAAATTGGGCTTCCTTTGGAGGTCACCAACTGGATTATGTCTTGTGTTACATTTGAAAACTTTGTTGTGTTGATTAATGGAGCCCCTACATATTTATTCAAATCCTCCAAGGGTCGTAGGCATGGTTTCCCCATGTCCCCCGTACCATTTCTTCTAATTGTTGAAGGGATAAGTAAGCTTATTGAGAAAGCTAGGTTGGATGGTAGAATCAGGGGTGTTGTTGGAGCACTTGTACATCGACAAGGTTTCAACACTTAACATCCACCAAAAAACCCCACAATCCACAGACACCGACCCGAAAGCAAGTAAACCCCTGTTGTAAACACCTGTAGAGAAGATGAAGTCTCACCCGAAGTATATATGGGAACTATAGGAACTAGACTTCATGCAACACAAAAGGGGAACATTCGACAACCATTACATTCATCATTATGTTTTGTTACAAAACAATGACAAACCATAACTTTGACAAGTTCATAACATCGACATGTTCCATTACCTAGCCAGATTAATATATTCACATCCAAATTTCATACAACTAATCCCATAATGTATTTGAGATTTATTCAACAGAAGAAATAACACATATCACATCACAAACATTACAAATAAAGACACCATGTTTTAATGTGGAAACCCATTTGGGAAAAACCATGGAAGTGCTTGTATTTTATTAAGAGTAGAAACCAAATAAGCACTTCAGGTAAGACTTAAATATTTCTTCATGTATTACAATGGATCTACGGACACATCCTATAGATCAACGAATCAGATTCCTCAAAATATCTCCGACAGACATGATGGATATCTTCATTAAAGAGCACAAAAAATTGACTATCTCTACTACTTGCATGTGTCTAACCCAAAACTTCCTTTCTAATACATATTTAGAGGGCGCACTAAGCTTTCCCTACTCCCACTAACCCGCTAACTTCCTAACTGACTCATTATTACAATGTGGACCAATTCTAACTAACTAATGCAACTCTGACCTTTGACATGATCAACATGACTGTTTTCCCCATTTCCTTGCCACTTCGTCAAATTAGTTGACCACATTGTTGAACTGGTTCCACTTTGTCTTTGTTCATACCAAAAAATGGGACCGCCAAAGCTCTAGGTCCAACAGGCCCCCAACACTCACATGTGGCTCTTCCTGAACCACTTCAAGGCTGTGAGTTAGGTTCTTGTAGCTTTAACAAAAACTCTTCATAGTGGCTCTTGCTTGCTTTGACCAACTGCTATATTTCTTCCTTATTTTGGCCAACAGTCGCAGCTAGTTTCGCAGTAATATGTTTTTGGATTACCTCGACAGCCTGAGTGACTTCCTACTAGATGGAAGTATGCCGAATTACAATTTTCTATGATATGCGTTGTGTCTCAAACTAAAGTGTCTGGATTCTCTCTATGCGTTTCCTATGCTGCAATCTCAACTAATTAACTTCCTGCTGTAGCTATTTTCTTTTGGTGGCTTTGCTCATTCTCTGAATTGGATACATAGTCTTCAACTACTCCCATAAGGCACTCATATTCCCTTCAGCAGCCCCATGCCATGTTTGAATTTCCAATATCTCAACATCCTCAAAGAAGGCGTCCTAGGACTACAACATAACGTCATGCATCTGCATATATTTGGATTTCACGGCCTGAAGGGTCTGAACAATCTCCTGAATCTCTGCTTGTCGTTTCTCAAGGACTTTAGGTGGGGTGTTGGGCACCAACTTCTCTTCTAACTCTTATACCTTCGGATGATATCCAGAGATGACTGTCTCCAGTTGTTTTACCTTCTATTATGTTGTCATTTCTTCAGTAACCTCTTCCTCTAGCACTACTTGGAATACAACTTCGTCAGCTCGTTGAACTTTGTCTTTCTCATGTTTCCTACTGAAGTTCAGCATTTAGATCCTTCAATGCCGCTGCCTAATTCTTATATGCTTTCATATATTGCAGGAGAGAACTTTCCATTGATTTTATTTCCTTAGCAACACTCTCTTGTATCTTGTGCAACATGTAAAGGGGTAATGCAGGTAACTTAAGGTCTACATACCCCAACTTCGGAAGCTCGATACTTGTTTTTAGTTCATCAAATGTGATTTATCGAGGAAAAATTTTCACTACCCCTTCTATAGAGGGGAGGGATGCTCCTTGGCCTGGTAGTTTCTCTTCTTTCTCAGCCTTGACCTACGTAGATGTGCTCTGTGACGGAGCCGATATTCGAATCTTCTTCACCTATGACACAAGGTATCCAAGACATCAGTGATGCTGCTGATTAGTTGTATCTTCTTATTTTATGTTTTTCTTTTGTTTTCCTCTGCCACTTCATTTATCCTATCAAACAAGATGTTGATGTAATCATCCATCAAATCCCGGGCAACATCATGGCACTGGGATTTTTGCTTTTTTCTTGCGTCCTGCATTGAAGTTTCACCTTTCCTCTTCTCTCCTATTTCTAAATCAGTAGAGGTCTGGCTTGATTTCCGATCTTCTTTGTCCTCACCTCCCCCTTCAGTTTATTGTGTGTTCTAACTAGTTTGTTGCTACTAGCCTGATGCACCATCCTTCTATTGATCCAGCTGCAAAGGGTCCAGTGATATGGTTTCAGGTTCGACAAGTACTTTCCATTCCGGATGCCAGTCGTGAATCATAGCTTCTACTTCATCATTGGATAACTTGAATCCCATCACCAACCATTGCTGGTGTGGGTCCCTTCTTGCATGTACATGCGTATGGTGTGGCCTAGATTTGAACTTAGCCACCCCTTGATACTTAGCCACCACTGCTTCGTCAATCTGTGATATTTGGACCACATAGTACCTTAACGCCTCCAGTTGCATCTACAATGACATATTTCTCTCTTGTCGTCGGCTTCGTACATCTGAATAAGAGAGACTCATATAACATGACCCCTAACATGGGTTGATAGTTTGCATTCCCTGATTGTTCGTCGGCTCTGCCCAACCCATGAAAGAGATGAGTAATAATAACCATGATTATATAAAGGGAGAACCATTGTCCCGAGAGTCCGCATCATTTGCAAGGAACTCAATTAAGAGGAAAGTATACCAATTCATTTGGACACACATCGCACGTTGCTTTGCCACAACAATTATAGAGGCAGTAACTTGGTTCGGTCTATTCTTCCATGCCAACTTAGTGGCTAACAATTTGGAAGAAAACCGCACATCTTGGTCGTTGATATAGGCTACGTCAAAGCCCCTGTTTCTCATTGACAAATTATACTTTTCCTTCATCCTTGTCGCCAAGTCATGGTCCTTCTCTTTTCCAACAAAGAACTACGATGGGTCTACGCCAGCCTTGGGTAAACCTACAATTCTAGCAATAAGGTCTGTATCAATGGATACCTTAGTTTCCAACCAAAGGAACCCTCCATACAAGCATGCTAAAAGTTTCTTCACACATGCATTGGCCTCCGCAGATCAACCAAAGTGCAGTATATGTAACAATGGAAGCATACTAGCTCAAGCCACACCGAGAGCGCACTATTGTGGATCTAACTAAGTCGGATGGCCCTCTTCTACAATAATGGACTTCATATAATTGGTTTAGTTGAATTCTGTGAAATTACTGCTTTCATGATTAGTGTAAGATAACTTCTGAATTTTCCTCAAGATATCTCCTTACACAATAACCCCCTTTGGCACCAGAACAATATCAATTTCGTATCGTGCATTCTTTTGCATCCTCATGAGTTTTTCTCTAGAATTACGTGGAAGAACGTACTCGAGAAACAACATCGTAGAGCTCGCCATAGATGTACCCACATCATGGCATGCCATCGTTCATGGTTTAGGGTTTGGTTGGTTGGCTTTCCTTGTCTTTCGAGGTACATTTACAGGAACCTATAAAGAAAGCACCTCAGGCTTCTCCAGATTCACAAAAATGGATCCCAGTATTTGGACTTCTTCGATAGATCCCTGATACTCACTTCCAGCGTAGAATTCAACCTGCATTTTGATATCGCACAACTTCACAATCTCTCAGCACAGAATTCAACTCTAGATTCTTAGTTGTGATTGTAATAGCTCAAATTCACAATGAAGAACGAACAAGGTAGAAGCAGGATTTTAGCTTTATCCCCGTGTGCGATCTGTTTGTCATTCTCTAGATGAATTAATTATGTTATATCCTCCAATGATGAAAGAGGTAGTGGCATATCTCTTCACACATGCTAATCATTTCAGCATTTAATTCGAAAATCCCACTAGCATCGCCGTAGAACACATCATAAAAGCAACAATAAATGCATCCCAACTGCAACTTCAATAGGTAAGGTCACTTTGGAACTTCGACAAATAGAACTGCAACAAACAACTCACTCATCAAAATATATAACTTCGACAAGTCTAGCATGTTGGGGTTTCCATGTGACAAAAATAACGCTTCAACAGACTAACTGCAACACACCTCCAACTTCGATAGACTAGGAAGTTGGGGTTTCCAATTGACAGAAATCAGACTTCAATAGGGAAACCCTTGATAGAGCATCTATGACATAACAGTAACTTGGGGTTTCCAAAAATTTCTGACACAACTGTACATCAAAACAACTAATCTATGACAAAACAACTTCGACAAAAATAAAACTTGGGGTTTCCAAAATTTTATTTATTTATTTATTTATTATACAAACTTGCAATCAATTATTTTCACTTCGACACGCGATGGTTTTCCATGTAGGGTTTCATCCGACTCCCATTCACCAATCCTTGAAGTATTTCACTATCTAGTGTTTATAACTGTATTGGATTTCAATCTATAATAAAATTTATAACATATGGCCCTAGCCAATGCATCCACAACTTACCATGATGTTTGAATAATTTGTTGTCATAGAGAAGAACTAAATCTCCTTGTTGAAAATGTTTCTTAGTGATGTGGTGATCATGCCACACCTTTTCTCGGTGTTTCTGCACCTGCTAATGAAACCTTGCGACAAAGCGGTCTTCCTCCAATTGAAGTAACTATGCTAGTCTTTTTTCAAGGGCCCCAATATCAGACATACCTGTAAAAGCCGCAATCCTTAAATTGGGGACAATATACTCCATGGGAATCACAGCCTTGTTGTAATATTTTATATTCCTTGGAAGGTAATAATGTCTTTGTATTATGTCGGAAGACATCCACAATCTTATGTAAAAGAGTAATACATTTATCCCATATTCATTATGGTAAAATATACTCTTGATATTCATTATTATATAAAGAGATGTTATTATGGAGAATTATATTATCCCACATGTAATATGTGAGAGTAATTCCTCCTCATCTCTTGGTATATAATAGAGTCAAGGGAGTCTCTCACATTCATCCTTTTGTGAGGATCATTCATTCATGAATCATTCATCCATTGTGATCACTAGTGTGGATCATATCATCATGATCTTTCTATATTGTATTGGGGTTATTAGCATTGCTCTTTGTAAGCTTGGCGGAGATATTCTAGAGATAATAGAAGACTACCTTCCCATGGATGTAGCCCAATTGGGTGAACCACGTATATATGGTATACTCTTTTCTCTTGTTCTCTTCTTATTTACTGTGATATGTTATTGTTGCATAGATAGGTAAGCTAGTTTAGTTAGATCCATATCTTTGACATGGTTTTAGAGCTTGTTGCTATGATATAGAACCTTCTATTGATTTCAAACAATGTTGTCTCATTTGGGCATTGATGATTTCTTGTATATTTTCTTTCTATCTGGCTGCCATTAGGATTCTCTTCAGATCTGGGCATATTTATGCAGTTTTTTATTTCTAACCCTAACCTTGTTGTGTAGATTTTTGCAGAAAATTTTCAAGGGTTTCTTGATGTTGTTTTTGTAGATATATATGATTTTCTGATTCTCCTCAAGGAGATCTATCTTCAAGTTGTCAAAACGACATTTTTTGTCCAAGTTTGGTAGACTTTGTGCAGGTTTCCGTCTTTGGCAAATTCGACATGATTTTTGGCCTCATAACTCAGTCATTTTTTATCGGATTTTTTTTATAACCTGTTTTTGGAACTGGAAAAGCGGTCCTGGATCTACTTGCATGGACAACAGAGAATTTTGGGCCTTCCGGTTGCCAAAACGAAAACTTTTTTCCAACTTTGGTAGACTTTGTGCAAGTTTCCGTCTTCGGCAGATTCGACACTGTTTTCGGCCTCATAACTCGGTCATTTTTTTATTGAAATTTGTATTATAACCTGTTTTTGGAACTGGAAAAGTTGTTCTGGATTGACCCCTTCATGGACAGAATAGAATTCTGGGCAAGTCTGAGCACTCAATCCAAGGGTTGTAAGTAAAAGTTTCTCTTTCCTTTACTGTTTTTCTAACTATGTTTTTTGCAGATTCAGATCAGTATGGTAAATTAATTAAGTTTTATGTTATTCACCTTTTTGCATTTAGGTTTTGCTTCTAATCATGTTTACTAAGAGATTATTTATTGTTCTTGGTATATATTTGTCTAACATTTTTATATGGAAACTTTGGCATCTTTTAAGGGCATGGATCTATAGTATTTTGTCATGATGATAGCTATAAACCATCTAATGCTTAATATTTTAACAAAATACTTAATAACTAATTTGTTCTTTTCTTTGTTTAATCATGTTGATATCTAATAATGTCATGTTTATAAAATCAATTTTATAAGAACAATCTCATATGTGTTATCTTTTGATTATTATTTGCTTTATTTATATGTTATTGCTTACCCTTGTGTAAAAGCAATTTCATTGTTTTATAAGTAATATCTTTATGATCATTATATGCTCTTGCTAATTAAATTCTTGAGTAAAGTCAATTTTTGAATCTATGTGATATCATAATTTTTTGGCTTGTCATAAGTTATTTAATTGGGATATAGTTTCCTTTTCATGTATTGCAAAGAATGTATATAGTTCCTGTGCTATTTGTCTCTAACATTCCTATACGGAAGCATTGGCATGTGTTGTTTGTCTCTAACATTCCTATATGGAAGCATTGACATTTCCAGGGCATTTCATCTCTTGCATATTTACATAGTGTTAACAAGAAATGAACCCATGACTAAGACCATTAGTGACTTGTATTTCATAATTTATAAGTGATATCATGAGTTGATCATAATTTGCTATATGTTGATCATATTAAACATTTTGATTTATTTTCATATATATCATGTCATGTTTATTTATTTATATGGCTTTGAGCAATATTATAATATTGAAATATTTATCATGAGCACCTTGTTCTTGTTGCAATGAGATTTCTATTCTTATGATTGCAAAGGTTATCTTGTTCTTACTTGTCTCTAACGTTCCTATATGGAAGCATTGACATTTGTTTTTTGTCTCTAACGTTCCTATATTGAATCATTGACATTTTCAGGGCATTCATATCTTGCATATTAACATCATACTAATAAGAAATGCACCTATGCTTCAGATTAGTTGCTTGATGGCTAAATTTTCATATATTTAAGTGAAATATTGGGCTCACTATTTATATGTTGTGGCTGACACTTAATGTGTAAAAGTAACTTCATTTTCCTTAATGAGCAAGTTAATCTTTTATTTGATTGAATATTATGTTGCCATATTTTTATATGATGTTTGCTAACCCTTTGGTCTATAGGCATTTTCATTTATGTATGAGCACCTTTATTTTATGATCTTTATATGCTTTAATCTTGAAAGTGCTTGTGCAGATAAGTTCTCTGTTTAGGCTTTCATCTCATTCCAGACATATCGAAGCACCATCTTCTACTGTTAAATTCATGATGTTCATCTGTATGATATCATTTTCGATATGTAGACCATTGGGGTCTTGTTCCTTTGATGTTTGAGGTCTTCTACAAATATTTCTATTTGCACCTTGATTGGAAGAATGTCTGCTATCCGCATGTGTATTGGCCATCTGGGTATTTTTGTACACTGTTGTGGTGTTCTTAGCCACATGTTCTGTTGTGAGTCAGTCGTCTGAAGGTATCTGTACACTAGTGTGGATATTATATTAGAGTTCTTCAGCTATCAGTTATGGTTGTGATGATTCTTGTGGTGATCTAGGCATATTGTGGATCTAGTAGCCATGTTGGCTTCTCTTTAGATCTGGGAACCTTGTTGTTGGATTGCGTCACATGCTCTCGACATCTTGTGGATCTAGTAGCCATGTTGGATTCTCTTTATATATGGGAATCTTGTTGTTGGTATTTCATTGTACAACCTGGTTCGTGTGCAATTTCATGATTCAGTGAGAAGCAGTTGTTCTTCATCAAATTCCATCAGCCGAAGTGTTCTTCTTTTGCAGCTTTGGTTCTTCTAGAAGTTGTCATCAAGAGGGATCAGAAATTACTCCTTCCTTCCTTTGTTAGTAGGATTTTCTCCCAGCCATTATTAAGGGGCAGTGTTGGAATATTTTATATACCTTGGAAGGTAATAATGTCTTTGTATTATGTCGGAAGATATCCACAATCTTATGTAAAACAGTAATACATTTATCCCATATTCATTATGGTAAAATATACTCTTGATATTCATTATTATATAAAGAGATGTTATTATGGAGAATTATATTATCCCACATGTAATATGTGAGAGTAATTCCTCCTCATCTCTTGGTATATAATAGAGTCAAGGGAGTCTCTCGCATTCATCCTTTTGTGAGGATCATTCATTCGTGAATCATTCATCCATTGTGATCACTAGTGTGGATCATATCATCATGATATTTCTATATTGTATTGGGGTTATTGGAATTGCTCTCTGTAAGCTTAGCGGAGAGATTCTGGAGATAATAGAGATTCTGGATATAATAGAAGACTAACTTCTCGTGGACGTATCCCAATTGGGTGAACCATGTATATCTGGTGTACTATTTTCTCTTTTTATCTTTCTCTTCTTATTTATTGTGATATGTTATTGTTGCATAGATAGGTAAGCTAGTTTAGTTAGATCCATATCTTTGACAAGCCTCCTATCCGTACACCAATTTGAAAGGAGTCTGTCTTTTCAACTGTTTACATGTCGTTCTATAATCCCATAATATTGCAGGGATTCTTAAATCCCAGTCATCGCGGTTCACATTACAAATTTTAGTGAGTGCATGTTCCATAATTTTATTGAATGCTTCAATGGTTCCATTTCCTGTGGATGATATGGAGTACTTTTCTAATGATAAACTTGAAATTATTCAGTAATGACCTCTATAGTTTTCTTAACAAAATGTGTTCCTTGATCACTTAGCAAAATACGTGGGCATCCAAACCTAGTAATGATATTCTCAAATAAAAAATTCGCAGTAGTCGCAACAGTACAATCTCGAACTGGAGTTGCTTCAACCCAACATGTAAGATAATCTATCATAGTTATAATATATCTTGCTCCTGTCCTTTTTCTCAGTGGATTGATAGGTCCCATGAAATCAACAGCCCACTTGTTGAATGATGGCAATGTAATCTGAGGTACTAAAAAAAATTTGTATCTTCTTGAAGGATTCCCTATTCTCTGGCACATGTTGCAGTTTTGGTAGTATTCTTTCACATCTTTGTGAAGGGACGACCATCATAATCCCGCTCTTAATATATTATATGTTGTAGCTCTTCCTGGATAATGGCCTCATGTGACCCCATCATGAGCCTCAACCAATATGATTGGTCGCTTGTGCTCCACAACACAATGATGCAATAATTCATCCGGTCCCAGTTTATACAACTAGCCAACGATCAACTGATAATCCACGGACTTGAATACTCACTGCTTGTTCTGAGCAGTCGTGTATCCTTCTAGTGGCATACATGTGGACAAAAATGTCACAATATCCTGAAAGTAGTCATCAACCATTTTTACTGCAAAGAGATGTGCGTCTGGAAGATTGTCCTCTAAGCTAGTTGGTTCTTCTCTAGTTTCCAACCTCGTTAGATGGTCGAGGCTTGCATTCAACCTCCCTGGCTTAACTATAATTTCAAAATCGTATTCTTGAAACAACAACAACTACTAACAAATACCCCCCCCCAACACTGGATTATTGACCATGTACTTCAATGTAGAGTGGTTAGTAAACATCTTAAAATGCCCTCTCAGTAAATAATGTCTAAATTTTTGTAATGCATAAACCATAGCAAGTCCCTCTCTTTCAGTCGTAGTGTAATTTCATTCTGCAGTGGATAATTTTCTGCTGGAAAATGCAATAGGGTGGTTGATGGACCCCTCACCTGGTTGAGCAAAGACTTCCCCTAAAGCAATAGATTATGCATCAACATGGACATGAAATTCTTTCTTCCATATAAGAAATATTAAGATAGGTGTTGTAACCATCTTTTCCTTCAGTGTATCAAGACTCTGCTGGCATTATTCATTCCACTGAAATTTTGCATCTCTTTTCAACAACTTCTCCATCAGTGCTATTATATGGGCATAACCTTTAATAAAATTCTTTTAATATCCTGTATGACCCAGGGTCGTTCTCCACTTCCGAACTATAGTAAGTGGAGGAAAATATACTATGATAGCAATCTTTGTAGGGTCTACTGGCATGCCTTGCTTACAAACAACATGTCCTAACAGTATGCCAAATGGAGCACAAAATATACATTTCTTCAACTTCAAGGAAATGTGATATTGTAAACAATGTTCTAACATCAACCTTAAATTGTCGATATGATTCTTAAGTAATCCATAAAATGTCCATTCATCAAAGTACACTTCTAGAAAATTATGAATAAACTCCTTAAAGGTAGCAACAATTACCCGTGAAAAAATAGCAGGGGAATTCTTTAAGACAAAAGGCATTACCATGTATTGAAAACATTCCCATTTTGTCACAAATGTTGTTTTGTGTCGATCCTCCTTAGCAATTTTGATATGATGATATCTGAAGAATCCATCCGTAAAAGATTAGGATTCCTATCGTATGACAGTGTCAAGCACTTCCTCTGTAAAAAGAGTGGGAAAAGGATCATGTAAACATGTGTCGTTCAACTTCCGCAAGTCAAAATAGATTCTGATCTCTCCAGTATTCTTGTCTTGGACCACCATTGAACTAATCCATTCTGATTCCTCCGCAGGTTCAATAATTCTCGCATCAAGCATTCTATCGAGCTTTGCTCTCACCTTCTCTTTATACCGCAGATTTAGTTTGTAAGGCCACTACGTTACAAGTTTAGCACTGGGTTTCAAGGGAATCTTCATTTCACCCAGATCATCAACTATACCTTTCATATCTGAAAATTTAGAAGGAAACATATCTTGGAACTCATGCAATAAGTCAGTAATTTTTCAAACAGTTTCACCATCCCAATAATCACCTATCTTTGCAAACATTGGATTTTCAGTAGAGCCAATATTTACCTTTTTTATCTTCAACAGATGTAGAAGCTTATCTCATGATATATATAGTCTCTTCAAATCATGACTTCCTTCACTTTCTGGGATATGGACATCCCTCGGGTCGTCATCTTCTGGTCTGCCACTACTATTGTAACATTCCATCATTTTCTCCACTGTTGCGGTCCACTGTAGCAGATTGGATGTTGGTCCTAGTATTTCTTCGAAAATTTTAGCCTTAATAATTTGCAGAGCCGCATCTATTGTGGGACTTTCATCCTCATAATTAAATGCATGTTTAAAACTTGCAGCTAAACAGTCCCAATATGCAGTTCCTTGTCGCAGCTTCAACGACGTATACCAATTCGTCAGAATAGTATCAAGGGTATGGATGAACATATGGACCCACTCTTGCTTGGGTATATTCTTCCAAATTGTACTACAAGTAGCCAAATGATCAATAGGACTAGTAAGTCCTAAATATTTCTCTCCCATGTATGGGATCTGTACCCTGAACCGAATTTCTAAGTATTTTTTGCACTGCGACCAACTAGTTATAGAGTGCTTATGTGTATCCCACCATCTCGCCGGTGTTGCTTTCAGGGTGACATCCAGGGATAATAAGCGTTGTTGCTCAGGAACTTTATTTTCAAATTCGTCAATAAAATGACCCACATTAGGTAAACCTTCATATGTTGGAAGACTACATACCTCGGTTCCAACCCATCGCAGGGACTTTGTCACATGAGTGCATCTTCGCATAGAGGCTTCATGTAGCCTATTATGGAAATTTCAAGAGCTTCCCCAGAATCAGATGAACATGAAATTACACTTCGCCAGCTGAGTGTATTGTTTGTTGTAGGATTAATATAATCATTGATCCTGGAATATACATTATAAATGTTATCTAAATCTTGAGCATCATAATCTCCTTTGAATGGTTCTACATATATTTTCCCTTCTCATGGATCCAGAGGTGTGACAACTCTAATATCCTCATTTTTAAATGTCAAAACTCTCTTTTTGAATTTTATGACAGTCTGATTCTGAATTTCACAATCAATCCCCAATATCCCAGGATATGGATTGGTGCTTTCGACAATTTCTATGACTTCAAAGTCTGTATATGTGTGCATTCCTTCTACTTCGACGGGAACCACAACCATTCGCCCAAATGGTATTAATTTTTGTTGATTAGTTAAGTGTATTTGGATAGGTGACATACTAAATTCAGCTTACCCATGTTCTCCCACGTTTTCTTGGTCAAGATGTTTACATCTAAACCCAAATCTAGAATAACAAAGTCCATGTTGTAGTCACCAATATGTGCATTAAGTCACAGTCCTCGAGCAGTCTTATGTCGTCTCTGGAAATGACTAACAACCCTTTCAGATTGTGCAGCTTCCTCATATTCTCCAATTAACTTTTGCAAATCTCTTAAACATGGATGATTTTAAGAACCCCCCTCAAATTTATATGTATAAAAAATTGGCAAATCTCCCCGATATATAGGAAACTTTATAGGCGATGTTATCAATAATATAATATAAGTATATTTTTTTTTGGCAAATCTTTCATTTTATTATATGATGTTGTAAAATATTGACGAATCGTTCACTAAATTCTAAGGTATTGTAAAATATTGGCGAATATTTCACTAAATTATAAAATAATGTAAAAATGTGGCGAATATTTCATTGAATTATAAAATATTGTAAAAATTTGGTGAATCTTTCACTGATTTATAAAACACATTGAATGACACTCTACTTGTTAATTTTGAGTTCAAGGCTTCTTCAAATGTTGAGTTCAATTGCTTTATTTCAATTTTTGGTCTCAATACCTACAAATGGTAGTGGAATTAATGAATCCTTCATATCCAAGCAAATATGAGTGGATCTTATAGACATGTATTCTAAATGTGGGTGTTTGGAGGATGCACGTAAAGTGTTTGACCAAGTGCCAAAGCGAAATACAGTCTCATGGAATGCAATGCTTTCAGGATATGCTCAACATGGACATGGAAGGAAGGAACATTATCAGAGGGGTTCTTGGGGTGGAGATTGCCATTCATAGCTCTGATGACGATAGCAATTTCCTCTTCTTCTTACTTACAGTTTATTCCTCTGATACTTGAGTTTCTATTTGTAGTTTTCTCCCTACAATTAGTAGAGTTTTCTTCTAATTCTTCTTTAATAGTATTGGGAGATTAATTTTTTTAATTGCTTACATCAAAAAAGGAATTTCACCCGCATATTTGTGATGGCAAATCTTGGCTAAGAATTCATGACTAGGGGTCCATCTATTCCACCAAACTTGCCCAAGATTACTACTTTGCCCCATCCACATGAAACTGCATACTGTGGAGGAAAATTGACCCATAAGAGGAAAGCATGTCACAAGTGGGGATCAGACTTGGGTCGAGAGGATCAAAACACCCTTCTTTAACCCCCTAGGCTAGACTTCATTTACCCAAGGGGAGATGAATTTCACACTCCACTTTGTCCCCTAACAAAGGAAATATTGAAGAAGAAACAAGTGAAAGAATAATGAATTGTTCAAGTGAAGCAATAAATGAAAGAGGACGAACTCCATGGAAGATATAGTGGGATGAAAAATGGTTGACAAAAAATGATGCAACGACAAGGGTTCTCCTAGGTGCTAGAACATTGCATCTCCTGTGAAGTTTCCAATCTTAGGACTAGCCCTCATTACCTAATAAGAAGGGTGCTAATTTGTGAGGTAAAACTCTTGAAGCACTCTCAAGGTGCTAAGGGTAAAATTAAATATTCTCCTAGTACGGTACACTTTCCCAATCTTTGAATAGAACATTGCTTGACACAAAATCCAACTTAAGATGTTCATATAAAAAAATTAAAGTAAAAGTTTCTATTTTTTATATATAAAAAGAATGGAAATTATTACTTAAATATTTTATATTATCATTAAGTGTTTCATGGTGTTTGAGAGGGGTTCCAACCTCATTAGAGCTCATGTCTAAAGATATAAGAATTTCATATCCCATCCAAAATTCAGTAGAATTGATTGTTTTCAAGACTACAACAGTTTGAATTGCACCAAACCAAAGACAAGTGCAGTGACCTCCTCATATATATGAACTGTGAAAACTTAAGTTCATCACCAATCTAACAACTTTGGTATAAAGGATCATGGCCATAAAACCCATTGAGAATTTTTCCATGAACCTTCGATGCCGAAAAATCAAGATGGACCAAGGCTAAGTCCAATCTAATGCCAAACATGTTCACGAACAATAATGAAGTTGACACTTGAATTTACCAAGGGTGAATTCATTGTTAACAAGTATGTCTTACATTGTAAACATTATATCAGAGTTTAAGTTTGAATTTTGAACCTACCTTTGATGATTGAATTGTTCACTACATATTACAACTCTTTGGTAATGGATATGATGCTTTGTTTCATTTCATGGCTCATGTTATTTGTTACAGTTTGCTAATGACAATTGTTATATGTTGAAACTTGATGGTTGATGTTATGGTTGATCATTTGATTACAATGTTATAACTGCTAGATGATTGTTGTTATATATGTACTAAATAGTTGATGCTTTAATGATTATTAGTAATCCAGTGGTTGAATCTATGTTTTCATGTTTTCTACAACTAATTCGACATTCTACATGGTTTTTTTAACATATATACATGAAAATATGCTAAATATATACTATATGAAAAATGATCATCCAATGCCTAAACAAGACCAGCTGGGGGTGGAACCCTCTAGAGTCTATCCATCTCAGCACCTATTCAGCAACAAGAATACGACCCTCAACGATGACATCGATCAAGCCAAGTCTTCCCTTGTCCTTGGGAATGGCACACACATCCATGGGAACCATAGGAATTCCTCTCTCTCCACCATCCTTGGACCGTAAATATGATTTATGAATATGCTAATAGCACTAAAAATAGCCATTTCTAGGAAACCAACAAGAGACATATTAGACATGGGAAGCTTACAGAATGCACCCAACCACTATCAACTTCCTAGCAAATGGGAAGTCCTTATGCTTCCAACATGAATTTTTCTTTGGATCCTTTAGAGATTCCAATTCATATGATTTTGGATATGACTCTACTCTCTGTGAGTGTTGAGCAACGCTCAGTTGATGGATCCCTTGCATGCTTGGATACCTTTTGTTCTACTTCAGTTTCTATGTTTAGTGACAACAAGAAAGATTTTTGGTTGGTTGGGTTGGATTATAGTAGACCAAGTATTTGAGTACAAATTTATTTACTTACAATAGAGAATCTCTACACATTATCCCTAGATTAAAAATTAATTTTCTCACTCAATTATAGCTAATCTTAGTCAATCCACTTGGCAGAATCACAAGTATTGTGTTACTTTTGCAATTGAGCCTCCATGGCACTACTACAATGTATATGTAGCTCAAGTTTGTTCTTTTGCAATTATCTCAACCTTATTTAATATTTATACTCTTCCCTTTTCTCCTTTATTTTCCTCCTCCTTCTCCTCTTCTCAATCGCTATCGCTCTCTCTTTTCTTCCACTAATTTATTTTCTCCCTCTTTCTAGTTTTTCAGTGCACCTCTTCATTCTCCTCTATATTTTCGGCTCTACATATTTTCCTTCCCAAGTTGTTTTATTTTTTGGGTAGTCAACTAGCTCATAGATCCTCTTACCACCATCATGAATGGAAAATAATAATTCTAAATAGATGTATTGCTAAAATTTGCACTAGTAATTTATTTCACAACTTGTTTTATTTCTTGGGTAGTCAACTAGCTCACAGATCCTCTTACCACCATCAATATGAAGGGAAAATAATAATTCTAAATAGATGTATTGAAGGCTATATTTGTTTCATTGTATTCAATAGACAAACACAATGAGGAGATTGGTTATCTTTGCAAGAATTGTAGTACACCAATTCATTCTATAGAGCTTGATCAAAATGTACTCATTTATGTCACTTTTATCAGTATCATCCTCCATCCATCACATCATCTCTAAACTTGAAACCTAAGGTTCAAGTGATGGAAAATCACATGATCCATTAACATCAACAATAATAGAGTTAACCACAAAATAGAGTTAAACAAGTAGATCAACATTACAATCAAAGATACATTAGAGTGGAGGATTGGGTATTTCTTAGGACACAACCAAACAAATAGATGCCCGTGAAGCAACACAATAAGGGTAATAAATTAGTGTATGTGCATTACATTTGAGTTTGGATTACATTTTCAAGTTGTCTTCTTTTTCACATGTACATTTAACCTTCTATGTTCCATTTCATACTTAAAGAAAATAATTGATGGCAAGATCCTATTTCACATTATCACACCAAATCTCGGTGAAGAGGCAATAGTTTATACTAAAACACATGGATAAAACATTTAAGGATGAGATAAATTAATGAGTACCTCATTAAGTGGAAATAACCTTTATACAAATGATACAACTTGAGAAAAGAGTTCTTCATACAAAACATCTCCAAATAATCAATATGATTGGAAAAAAAAATTAAAGGGAAATGACATGTTAATCGCTTAACCTAGGATTCATTAATTATTATTATATTAATTATAGTTATCTTAGTATGTTCCTTAACCTTCTTCATCGCCTATATATGCATGAAAGAGATCACTTTTAATAATCATGAACTGCTTAGAATGGCATTAATGAATTGAGAAATTCTTATGCTAATTATTTGATTCATAACATTAAAGTTGATCTTATAACACCAAGAAGACATGAAATGGTCGAGAGATAGACAAAGTTGTAGTGAAATTTATGAACATGGAGTCTTGGGTAATGAATATTGCATATATGAGCTGGAAGAATTGGTATGGGGATTGGATGACAAGAACAAATGTGGAAGTCGAATCATTCAAAGATGAAAAGAAGAAACCTAATATTAAAAAATGTCTTTCATTCAACAAAGGATAACCAAACCTCCAAGAATCCATTCAAGGCCGAGGATGGGAAAATGGTGTTCTATATTTTATATTTTAAATCCAATAATTGGAAATGATAAGAGCCCTTAGATAATTTCTAATGCCACTAAATCGAAGCAGATCACTTGCATTTACATTGTGATAAATTGACAGAGAATGCGAGAATATCCATTCATTTTGGAGTTGAATATTAAGTAATAAGTAACAAAAGAGACAAAACTACTGTATGAATCTTCAAAATAAAAGAGATAAGTCACGAACTAAGAAAAGGCCCTATTTCTCTTTATTATTGAAGTAAGACCTAAAGAAATCCCCATTCAAGTGTTTTTTTTCCAATGGGAAGACCATAATAGTAAGTGGCGTAGTTTATTGAGCAAGTTGAAGTCAGCAATAGAGAACTCGATAAGGTATACAAAGACAGTACGCATGTGTACTTCCATCTCGTATTTACTAGCACAACCACATTTTTAAAAGTTGTTGATAATTTTGAGAAGAATTTGTAATTGGATTTACAACCATCTAAGCACATATCATTCCCATTCATCCTCTAATGTAACATTCCTAATTCCACAAATGACATGTAAGTAGTTGGATTCATGAAGTCCATATATGAGGCCATGGATGGTTGCACACAACTTGATGGGTGTATTTAACATTTTTTAGTTGAGTAAAGAAAGTCCCAAAGCTATTATTTTTCTAATTTTATTTTTGACACCATTTATAACTTGAGTAAAATAAGCCATTTAGGTTTTGGAAGTAATGCATATCTTTATTACAATCTTGATTAAGCAAACTCTCCATTAATAAATTTGTATAACTCTACTTCAACATCCTCGATGATATGAATATTTAGTGATATACACCATTTCTCAACTAACTTACTTCTTAATTTATCATCTTATATGGAATTATCATACTAAAGACATGTAGTGGAATTATGATATTGAGAATATGTAGTGGAATTATCATGGGACATGTAGTTAATTTTTCATCAAATTTTTGTTTAAGAACTAATAAGCTTATCCATTATTTCTTGCTCTTGTGAACTTCAAATTGTTTTCTTTTAATTATTTAATTATCTATATATTTCTGATCATAATCTATTGTTGTTTAGCTTTCCACTTTATTTATTTATATATAAACTAATAAAAACAAATTATAACTTAAAAGCACAATAATTCTTGAATATGTTATTATCGTAATATAATTTCCAATTGGTACATATATTTTTATTTAATCAAAAAATACATAACGATGACATGTAAAATTATAAAAAAATATAATTGATAGGTTGATAATATATGATTGGTGTTATCACATAATTTGGTTTATACGGAATAAGTAATATTAAATATTATTTTATAGAGTCGTATAGTATTATAAAATTTATTTGAATGTTTGTTGTTTCGGTTATGATAACCATACAACTAAAACTTGAGGGTGTTAATTAAAAAATGAATTTGAGGGATCTGTTCTGTTAATCAAACCATAAAATGAAGGTGTCGGTGGATGTCCATATCCATTAAGTCCAGAAGAATAATATTAATAAAGTGTGTACGCTTTGGTCTCCTTTGCATTTTGAAAAACCAGAATAGTCAAGAAAGAACAAACTCCATTTCATGTTCATCTCAGGTCATACAAACTAAGCGACTTGCACAAGATTAGATACCATGTATACTCGTGTATGAGTTACATTTTCAAGGCAACAATGACTGCTGTGACATGGGGCATGCATCGTACTCCTTAGCGATGGAATTTTTATGGCAACTGCATTGTACTCCGTGATTGAAGCTGCAAACAACTCTTCTATACTGATAATTGTTCCACTTATACATGACAACATCCTCTCTAATGGCTTCAACCATTTTTGTCTGGCAGAAAGTCCGAAGAGAAGAGTTTTTGCTTTCAAATACAGCTGATTACTTCGTATTGATCATTGTGGAAGCATATTTCAGAGAAAGGATCAGTGAATGGATCACTTGGATTGGTGAATGGATTTAATCCCTGCCGTGATAGCTCATGCTCAGGGATCTACAACACAGAAAGGTGAAGAAGGGTGGAGAACATAGGATATGAATCAAATTGCAGAGTGAATCAAAGGCAAAGAGAGGATATGAATCAACTTGAGCGACAAATCAAATCAGTGAATGGATCGCTTGAATAGAAAATATGGATTACTTCGATGGCAGGAAGTTTGGTATAACCTCATTTTTTTTAATTATTCCAAACGTTTGAAATTCCCTTGAATTAAAATGTGTGCAAATGTTAATTGCATAAATCTAAACCATTCAATCATCAACGCGAAGAATAATATTCCAAACATCCTTCAAATCTAGCACTTCATTTATGAAAAAATAAAATTTTATAGAACCCCCATCCAATGTTGAAATATATACTCCTCCGTGTAATTAGGACATAAATTGGATCGCCCAAGGCTAATGAAACGCACAACAAAGCTTCGATAGACAACATATTGATGGACTAACAGGTGGTCGAAGGCGCTTGTAATGGTAGTAATGGTATACCTTGCGTCTTACCCTGTGCTCGGGCCTCTTTATTGCATCCATGTTTTCGCAATGTGTCTAGAATTCCCTGCATGGAAGTAGAATAATTGGGATGTTTTGCCTTCTTTAGCACTTCAGAACCAAGTAAAAACGATGAAATTAAGCCACAAACAGCCGGGTAAAAGCAAGACATAGGAAGGAGGAACTAGCATCGCTGCCGAGCTCTCCTTCCTTTACCATAATTAGGTCGTCCTGCAATGAATAGCTGGACTTAATTTAGTATAACCTATTGGAGGGGTTCTTTTGGATTTGGCCATCTAGACAAGCAAGGAAAAGTTGCGATATGTATAAGAGGACGGGTCAGCCCGCTAGATCAGATGAGATGCCACAATTCATTATGATATAAATATATTTATTTATATGAAACATTTTCGATAGACTCTAGCAGTAGCAGTAAACGAACACCAATTGTAAGCATACAATGAAATCTGCTTTGGGTGGTAGCCATTATCCTCGCTAAGGACATGAGACTAGGGTAGGACTAGCCAATTTGGTTAATCGGCAGGCGCGATCATCATACCGAAAGATCAATAGTTCAACAGTGGCCTGGGTAGAAAAGGATGATGCAATGCTCTTCCCCTTACTCAATAAAAAAATATAAACAATTTGTTGGCCTGTGCACCCAATTCTTTATTGCTTGTCACTCCAATGAATGAAAGCCAATCCAAAACCCAATGAATTCATGAATCAATCTCTGGTAAAGCCAAGAAGTTGAAATGAAGTGTTGTTGGGATTTACAACCGCATTTCCTTTCCATTAATAAGTGCAGTTGTTCAACAATAATTTCCCAATCTGACATATTTATTAGCATGTAGTGCATTGACTCTCATTGCTAAAACCAAATAAGCAGCGGGACCTGTAAGCTCTTGTTAAAGAGATAAATGGGCCGCTATGATATGTTGTCTTCCATTATCTACAAGTCAACGACATGAATAAAAAAAAGAGTTGTAATATGACACGTGTAATAGAAGCTGGCCAACGATTTGGAGATTTTAAAATGAAACATATGAAACATAGCTAGAATCCAAAGAGGCAAATTTAGCTTAAAATATTCTGTAAATGACAAAATTAATGGCTATCAAGGGCATAAATTGGTTTCTAAAGCTTAAAAAACTAGGGTGTGACTAATATGCAATTAAAAAACAATCTCAACAAAAAAATTGTCATATTTTAGTTAAAATTAATCAGCCAGATCCGAGTATCAGTAATGTAAGATCATCTATTAATAGAAAATAAACAAAAACAAATACCATATCACACTGTTTTTGTAAGGAAATATATCCCAACTACAAAATCATTTCCACAAGCTTAAACACAGTTTCTCAAATGTTGTTGAATCAAACTGCCTACCATTGCTAATGATAAATGAAGTGACTAATCATAGCTTCACATCAAGATCCATGAAATCGTAATTTGCGTTAACCTCCAATGCCAAATTCTTTACCGAAATGAGTATTTCTATACCTTTCTCCTTTTTTTTAATAATTTGCTTTTCCTTTCCCAGGAAATGATTTTTGGCATTTTCAAAACATATATTCACATCATATAGTTGAGATGTCCATATAGTTGAGATGTATATGAAAATTATGTGTAATGTGAGGCTATTGTTTCTAGACGAGCTCTAAGGAGAGAGATGAAGCCGAATTAAATAATCAGTTAGATTTGTAGAAGCTGGATCAGTGCAACCCTATGGCAGATCTTATGGAAAAACTAATATCCTAAAATCTCTAGACATGTAATTCCACCGAGCTATATCATACCAACAAGCTATATTGAATCTACTTATGCAAAATATTTTAATTCCTGTTTTAAAATTCAAGACAAGGCAACTATCGGCATAATGTCGTATCATCTTCAGCTTAAGAATTAGAAAATGTTGAATATTTCTGGCGAAAATAAACTAAACTGATCCATTCAAAAGAGAGGACATTAAATTACGTGGAATACTCATTTGATCAAGAAACTTCATAGCAGAGGACTTACTTCGCCATAAAACTCACAGGATCGAAGATTAGTTTTAATATCACAAAAGCTTGAGCAAAACGTATTGCTTGATTCTGCAAATTTGAAACGAATTCTTGAACACAAGAGATTTGAAACCCATTAGCCTTTGAAAGTTGATTATGTAATTATATACAGGGACGAAATCATTACTATCTTCCCCAATTCCATGATATATGGATGAATTTATATTAAAAAATACTCCAAAGAGATAATCAAGGTGCGATGACAGTTATATCCTAGATTTAAGGTAATCCAGGGGCAATGATAGTTATATCCTGGATTTACAAGCAAAATATAGGGTGAAAATATTATTACTAACCTCCATGACCATAAATTGGGGGTGATTAAGGCATCCAACAAAAATTTAATTGATTTACATGGGCGAATGAAGGATTTTATAGAATTTTCTGGGGGCGAAATCAGTTTTGAAGGAATCACCCCTGTGGAAAATGGAGGGTGATTGTCATGTTAAATATTATTTTTTAAATAAAACATGGACGAATTTTTAAAAAATAAATAAAAATTTTACATATAAAAATTCGCCCACTTAATTTTGGAAATCCCTTTAAAATCACCCATGGACGAATATTCGCCCCTAAAATCATCTATTCTCTTAAAGCATCCTCGTCTTTAACCAAATCCAAACAACTTCTGAGAAATGTATTGAGGGCACTTATTTTTCCAAAATTCTTCTTTGGCGCAAAATTTTCAAAGTGAGGTGGCCTGTCATACATAGGTCCTTCTTCATGGGTAGGTGGTGGGGAAAATGTTGATGCGCCCTTCATAATTTCATCCCTAGCTTTAAATAATATACTTTCTCTTTCTAGACATCAAACTGTGGTGGCTTTTGAGCTACCAATATGACTCTTGGATCCCTTATATTATTGTTATTTTTCTTATCTCCACATGTCACAACACCACCTCTCGTTACAACGATGACAGTAAGTTGACCTGGTTACAGTTCCATCGAAATATTTTGCACATTTTGATTTTGATTTTTATTCTGCTTCACTTTCCACTTGGCTATAAGTTGTGGGCATTCTTCAATGGTATCATCCAGTGCTCTTCAATACATACAAGATGTAGCAGGATGGGTAAAATTTATAGCATAATGTCCAGGAGTACCAAAATTATAACATATGAGCTATCCTTTACCTCAGACAAATTGTCCTCATCCACAGGCTTTGAATCCCCCTCGAGGTTTATTAAATTGTCCTTCTTGTATTTCAACTGAACCTTCTCCTTTCATAAGAAATGTGTCTATTGTTTGTTTAGTGAGCAACTGGTATGCTCGATAGTGATTTTCATCATGTGCAACATAGCTACAGAAATTGCGCCATAATTTCTGGGGAGAACTCACCATATTTTGCAACAAGTAGCATTCTTCTGGTCGATGTCCCTTGGTCTGACAAATTCAACACCATATAGCAACATTTATTGGACTCGGATTGCCAACATTAAGGTAGTCATGAAACAATGTACATTGGTCTTTGGAATGTCCATATTATTTACATATGGTGCACCAAACATATTCACACTTTTATTTTTCCTTCTTAATATTCTGAATTTGAAGAGAGATGTTTTCTAACTCTAACTGAATTTGAGCCATACCAGTGCCATTCTCCCCGATAGGTGATGCTTCTAACTTCATAGCCAGTTCCAAGGCCTCCATCTGTGTCAGTATCTTCTGTTTCATAAGTGGAATTCTAATGTGGGGAAACAATGCAGCAATAAACCATTCCTTATGTTATAAATAATTAATTGGGAAGCTTGTATGATCCATCAACATTTTGAACCGTTGGTCAAAGTCCTAAACATACTCATTCGATGCTTGCTTAATTTTCTTCAATTCCGTAATACATTGAGATTTAGACTTCGATTTCTTAAATTCAATCTTCATTCATTCCTTGAATTCTGCCAAGTTCTTCGTAGGTTGGTTACTAGTAAATTCAAAAAAAATCATAAACTAGTATAAGGCACGACCTCAAAAATTCGTGATCAACTGCGCCAACTTGTCATTGTTGTCCTTGACTTGCTTCACAATTCATACAACGATGCATAAAAACTAGTGTTGTTCCGGATCTTCTGATCCATTCCCATTAAAAATAGGTAACTTCATGTTGTCCTAGACCATTCTGGACCTTTGGGGATTTGATTGATTCACTACTAATGGACCACTACTCAAAGCCTTCCCACTCGATGAAGTACTCTTTGGATTACTACCACCACTCTGACTAGATGGAGTAAAATGTAAAGAAATATCAGGTCTTACCTCGGTCTCTGGATATGTACGCGGGGTCGTGGGTATGTCACAACCTCGGGTCTAGAACAGTCCTTCAGATCTGTCTCCTTCCTCATGAATGAGCTGGTAGTCAACCTATTTGACACTAGAATCCTCGTCGAGCTATGGCACTGATTCATAGTTTCTCTTTTCAGTCGCACTGCAACCCCTCTTTTTTGTTGTAGTTCTCCTTCTGTTTTTTCGGCCGAAATCATCTCCCACTCCGCAGAAATCCACACTCTTCATCTGATTCAATTTCGTCTCCACTTATCCTCTCAGCTCTTACCATTAATTCCATCCATACCATTGTCCATCTGATACCCATGCGCACGGCACACAATTGCTCTACTCGTCAGATTCCATTCGCATTACAACTTTTTCTCAAAGAAGCTTTTTGATCGACAAGTTCAATGAATTGAGGTACTTACCACCTCGACCTTCGAAGAACTCACGTTCTGCTGTACTATATGACTTGATAGTGTCAACAACAAATTCGGTAATATACCCCTCTAACACACTATCTCGATGGAAATATACTATGTGAGAGATTCTATTGTTCACACCTTTCAGTCATTGTATTAACTCAAGTGTCCAATACCGAGGTTCACCTCCTTGGAAATTTTTCTTCTGTTCAATAAACCTTGCTAACCATTCATGCAATATCACTTGGAACTCACCAAAGAATACTTCATGAATATCAGTAAAACAATACTTATCTAACCAATCTTCATTATTCAGTCGAGCGTGTCTGTTATGCTTCTTTGCAAATTCTACGAGTTGCAGGTCTACCCAATCATGTATCTTTGTCTTAGTCGGATTCCACAACATTCGCCTTCACCTCAAAGTCCCGGTCCCAGAAACAAAACCATTTGTTGGAGCACTTTTACATTGAATAGTGTTCAACACTTAACATCCACCAACAAACCCCACAATCCACAGACATTGTCCCAAAAGGGAGTAAATACCAATCGGAAACACCTACAAAGCAGATGAAGTCTCACCCGAAGTATCTATGGGGATTGTAGGAACTAGACTTCATGTAGCACAAAAGGGGAACATTCGAAAACCATTACATCCATTATTATATTTTGTTACAAAACAACGACAAAACATAGCTTCGACAAGTTCATAACATCGACAGGTTCCATTACTTAGCCATATTAATATATTCGCATCCAGATTTCATACAACTAAGCCCATCATGTATTTGAGATTTATTCAATAGAAGAAAGAACACATATCACATCACAAACATTACACATAAAGATGCCATGTTTTAACGAGGAAACCCATTTGGAAAAATCACAGAAGCGCTTGTATTTTATTAAGAGTCCCATCCAAATAAGCACTTCAGGTAAGACTTACATTTTTCTTCATGTATTACAATGGATTTGTGCACACATATTGCATATCAGCAACTCGACTTTCTCAAAATATATTCAACAGACAGGATGGATATCTTCATTACAGAGCACAAAAACTCAACTATCTCTACTACTCGTATGTGTCTAACCCAAAAATTTCTTTATAATACATATTTATAGGGCGACGCACTAAGCTTTCCCCACTCCCACTAACTTGCTAAATTCCTAACCGACTCATTATTACAATGTGGACTAATTCTAACTAACTTACTCAACTCTGACCTTTGACATAATCAACATGATTGTTTTCCCCATTTCCTAGCCACTTCGTCGGAGTTGACAACATCGCTAAACTGGTTCCATTTTGTCTTCGTTCATAACAAAAAATGGTACCACGAAATATCTAGGCTCAACAGGTGTTAAGATCTCAGATCGGGTCATCATCACTCACCTTCTTTTCATAGACAATGTCTTGTTTTTTGGCAAGGGATATTTTGATGAATTATCAATTTTTAAGGAGATTACTTCTTTGTTTTTCGAAGCCACATGGATGGATATCAGCAATACAAAGTCTTATGTTCTTGTGAATAGGGTTGATGAGGTTTTTATTGTTCAAATATTGGGGATCTTTCCTTTCCTTATGTATCCCATGGATGAAGGTTGTACATACTTGGGATATTTCCTTAATCCCAACCACTACTCCCAAGAATATTGGGGATGGCTCTTAGGAAAGTTAGACAAAAAGTTAGAAAGTTGGGAATTCCAATAGTTGACCATTGGAGGAAGGCTCATTCTTGTCAAATATGTATTGGAGAATATTTTGGTTTTTTGGTTATCAATATCAAATATTTCTAAATTCGTACTGGTCAGGATAAGAAAAAAATGCTTCTCTTTCGTAAGGGAAGGGAGTAAAAAGAACAGGGCCTTTCATCTTGCAAGATGGGACGAGGCAGTAAATTGCTATTAGTTAAAAATTGGTGGAATATAAAGAATTCAAGAATTTTTTCATTTCAATAATACTTGGACATTAGTAATAATCCCACATGAGTATTTTTTTTTTTTAAACTACAAGACCAAAAAGCACCATTATAGGAGATATATCTCAAAATATTCTATGCATGCCACTATTCACATTAGTATAAGTCTCCAACAACCCTTTTACTGTTGTCCTAGTAGCACAATTGTTTGTAACCTACCTTAATTAAGATTCCCTTCATGATAATGACATTGACATAGATATTGGGGAACATTTCAGGTAATCTCTTGGGTCCTGTGATCCACACTAGAAACATGAAATCTTTGGATGACCTAAAGTAAGTGGTGGAAACCATCACCTATATAGTGGACCAACTCTAGTCCCACATGACTAGTGTCAATAGATGAATCCCCCTTTGTTTTGATAAGATTGAGAAGCTCAAGGGTAAGCATGATGATGGTGAAGGTTTCCCAAGCAAAGGCTCTCATAAGCGTAAACAAATTGATGATGAATATTTCAAGGGTTAAGCTTTCCACAATGGTAACCCCTTTCTTGATTATTACTCCAATATCTTGACTTTTTTACCTAAGGTTGATCTAAATAATATTGATGGTTCATATCTGATTGGTTTGGTTGGTCAAATGGAACACTTATTTTATCTTCATGCTATAGAGGATGACCTATTGAAACTTAGAATAGTAGTCATATATATAGATAGGCAACATTGGTAGTGTTGAAATTTGGTTGTCATTGATGTCAACTAATGTCAAAAGGGATGTCAACTGATTCAGTTTGAGTCATTAATGTCAACTGAAGTCAAGTGGTTTCAACATTCCCATGCTAGCTTGAAGAGGTTTAGTAAATCCACATTGAAGAAGTATATGCACAATCAATATGGTGAAGGATATGGATTCCAGTGTGAAGAATTATATATAGAAGTTGCATCCAATATGAAGAAGTGTGTCCAAGGGTACATCATGAATATACAGTGTGAAGAAGTACATAAGGCACATGTACTTGATCAAGTCACAAGTCCATCCAATCATAGTCCTTCAAGGAACAAGATAAAGGTTTGGTTGGACAGAAGGATGAAAAGTGCACAAGCAAGCCAAAGAATACATGGGACAAAGTCTAGTCAATGCAAGCAACTCAAGAGAAGATTCAAGAGTACGCAAGCAAGTCAAGTGGAGTTTGCAAGCAACATGGAACAAGAGATGGTTGAACACCTATACGAGTCCTAAAAGCATGTAGGTCATCTCCAATAAGAAGACATTTTTAGTTGATAAAGAATTCACAAGTTTCAAGAAGGGTGTAGCAGTTGATGTTAGAAAGTGCGCAAATCCCACAAGTGATGGTACTGCAAGGGTCAAAGTCCCACCAAGTCAAAGATCACGTATGCACAAGTTCCGCAAAGCATTGATAGACCAAGTGCGCAAGACCTGTAAGTAATGGTACCGCAAGGGTGAAATTCCCACCAAGTCGAGGACCATGTATGCACATAACACACAAAGAAAGGACACATCAACGGCATAGAACATGACATGTGGAATAGGAATAATCCATGAAGCAAGGAAGAAGGAATTCCACAACTATCTTGTGGACATACAATCCATGCAGGACATGTATAAATAGGAAAGCAAGTTGGATATTTGAAGTAATCTTGATGGTGAGTTCAAAGAGATTCTAAGTGGAAGATATAGATTTATATTTGGGGCATCATGGGCTCGAGGCATAGAACAAAATGATCTAGCGAGGAGCTAAGTGCGCACAAGTAGAGGAATGACTGAACTGATGGTGTGCAGAATGATGTTGTAGATCTGTGACAGTTGCACAAAGACAGAAAGGAAGAATGTAGAAGATGTGCAAGTGCGTGAGAATTGAATGACAATAGCACAAGCAACATGCATATATTCATAGATGTCTTAAAGGAAGAAGCACAAAGAGAAAACTGAGGCATATCAGAAGACGCGCAGAATTTTGGCTGATGCACAAATCTTGAAGTGAAGTGTGTGAAGTCGAGAGGTCCATCAAATGTGCGACGACAGAACAAAAAAAAATATTGCATGCACATCATGATGAGGATGATCTGAGACAAATGCGTTAAACCGAAAGGATGAATCATATAATGTACAACGTGTCACAAATTGTGTGAAATATTGTGGCACTTAAACCGAATGGACACATCTAAGTAAGTGTGCAGTTCCATCTAATACCAGTGTGCAATCTCAAATCACCAATCTATCAATTGAAGCATGGTATCAGTTGGTTAATGTAGTTGTGCAATAGCAGACTAACATAACTAATTAGTGGTCCAGACTGCAGCAGATGAAGTAGCACATGATATATGAAGTAAGCCATCAACATAAGTGAATAATTTAGTGGAATAAGAAGTCAAGTGATGTAAGCAGGGGAGTGACAGCAATACGACTGCATACAGAAGGTGCGCACATCAGAACAAAGATCAGAAGTGTGCATGAGTTGAAAGTTCAGTAATGCATATATTATTTTGGATATATGGCGGAAGGATGGGGCAAGGAGCAGGAGGTCGTAGCCTTCTTCTAGTTGGTGTTGGAGAACACAAGGAGTTGGTGCATTCTTCAGGTCAGTTCCTATAAAACCAGGGGTTCATTGCCTCCTTTCAGTTGGTGTTGGTAAACAAAGGAAGTTGGTGCTTCCTTGAATGTAATCTTTTCATTACAAAAGAGCATTCTGCGGTTTTCTCCCGTTTAGGTTTCCACGTCAAAATCTTGTATGTTCTATGTTCTTTGTCTTGGTGCATATATGGATGAATGATTGTAATTATATTGGATGCATAACTAAAGATAAAGATTAAGTTAAGACTAATCTGTTAAAGAAGGTAAAAAATGATAATAACTGCACCAATACTGATTCACCCCCCCTCTCAGTATTAAATCGATTCCAAAAATTGGTATCAGAGTGGGTGTCTTCAGTAACAGGTTAACATCTAGAAGATAGATCCTTGCACATACATGGACAAGCAGGAAGGTCTATCTACCAACAAAGCACCAAGGTTTTATGGCACCAGCTATACCTTCTAGAAGGTTAGGATGGAATTTTATCTACAATCACTGGGAATATATATATGGAAATCCAATATTGACAGTTACAATGTCCCAGCAGTCATGCCAGTTAATATAGAACAGAGGAGAATCTATGAATGCAATGCCAGAGACAGAAAAGCACTACTATGTGGTTTGACTGATAATGAGTTCGTCAAGGTTATGCATTGCGCCTCAGCCAAGGATGTTTGGGACAAACTCAAAATTGTCTATGAAGGTGACGAAAAGTTAAAGAAATCACAGTTGCAGAACTACTTTGGGTTATTTGAATCTCTGAGAATGAAATATGAAGAGAACATTACCTCTTACTTCTTAAGAGTTGATGAGATAGTTAATTCTATCAAAATTCTTGGGGTCAATTTGGAAGAAGAATCCGTGGTACAGAAGATACTAAGAACTCTGCCCTCAAGGTTTGACGCAAATGTGTATGTATTGTAAGACATAGCTAATGTTGAAGATCTGAAAAAGGATGGGCTTCAGTGGATTTTGTCTGCATAGGAGATGAGAACTGAGAAAGAGACTCCCATAAAAAAGGAAGCTGCTTTTAAAGCCACTAGGAAGGAAAATCATGATCATGACAAGGACTGTTGCAATGAGTCGGATGATGAGGAATCAAACTTTTTTAGAAAGCTCAAAAGAGGATGAGGTAAGTACAAGAACAAGTTTCCCTTGAAATGTTTCAAATGTGGAGGAGTAGGTCCTTATGCCTCTAAGTGTGCTTATAGAGAAAATGAATATAGTGAGAGTGAGGAAGAAATTAGTTCTCAAGAATTAAGAACTCTGTGCACTCAACACAGACCTGAAAATAAAAGGAAAATTCCAAAATATAAAAAAAGTATGTATGTTGAGGAATACAACAATATACCTGAAGAAAGTGACTGCAATGAAGAACCAAAAGAGGTACTTTTCATGGCTTTTATAGAAGAAGAAAGTAGTGATGAAAGGAAGAAGAATAGTTCGAAGAATAATCCAGTTGTGCAAAGCAAAACAGGGTCATTAGACAAATATTTCTTTAGTGGATCATTCAAAACCTCTCAAAATCCAGTTACACCTCCGAAGATAGTTGCAAAAGTTAAGACATATAATCAATCTAGGGAAGACGAAGATGCTACAGACATTAACTGGGAAGGTGAATTGAGTAGTTCCCTGGATGAATTAAATAAGTCAATAAAGAAGAGTAAATTCTTGCAGGAGCAGTTGTTGAAATATGAAGAATGGGATAATCTATTTCAAGAGTCCCTTGATGCAAAGGTTAGTGAAGAAGTTACCAACTATGAAATGCAACTGATTTGCGTACAAGTCAAGGTCAAAGTGCTTGAGGAAGATAAATATGCATTGAAAGATTCTTTGAAAGAATTAACGTAGATGAATAAGATGCTGACAAGTCAGCTTGAGTCAAAAGAAAAATAAATATCTTTCTTAGAAGACAAGCTTGTGATGATGAAGGGAATGAAACAAGTTCAAGATCCCATAGTGAATTGCGCACATCAAGAAAGCAACAAGTCTAGTATTGAAGATGAAGTAAAGAACAAGTTCAAAGGAAGCACATCAATCTTGAATAAAATCCTGGAAGATCAAATATCACCAAAAGAAAAAATAGGTATTGGTTATGAAAAGGCATCAAGAAAGGTCTACAACCGAGAACATTGTCGAAATCATGATAAGTCTTTCAGGTATGACAGTTCCTTCAACAACTACAACTCTTCCCAATTTACTAACCAAATAAGGATCACTAGGATGAAGTGCACAAGATGCAATCGATTTGGTCATGTTGAAAAATATTGTCAAACTATGAGATGTTATGCATGTGATGGTTTTGGAAATAAGGCTATGTACTGTCGAAGGGTGGTAAACTGTCGAAATGAAGACTTACTACCAAAAAGGAAATAACATTGCGAGGAGTCATATTGAAAATTATCTAGTACAAAATCAAGATAGAAGTGCACACAAGAAAACATGGTTAAGGAAATCTATGCAGAAGTGTGCAAAAGAAGTAGACAATCTAGGTACATCCAAAGCAACAAGCAATTGATACTCCTCTTGCTGATCTTGAAAAGATCAGGTGAGACCCTTGAATTCAACGTGATGCATTCTAGAATTAAAGGAGTATGTTAGTAAAGTGTGTGGTTAGAAGGTGTCTGTTGCAGTATTTATCATAGTTACAAACGGCTATGTGTTGAGAAATGTCACAGAAAAGAAAGATCAGATACATGTATGCATTCAGTTGTTACTAAGTTATCTTGCATACGATAAAGTGAAGAATAGATTAATTGCTTAATTAAGTGTTATAAAAGGAAAATTCTTGCATGAAGAAAAGGCACAAACACTTTTGAAAGATAGACATGAGTCTACGTAAAATGTAATTTCATTATATTCAAAATCAGTGTGGTTACAAAATTGCATGAGTCAGGACTCCATGCCTAGGCCAAAAGGGTGTATACAAGAAAAACAAGTGAAGACGACAAAATTGAGAATTGCTAAAGTAATCTACAGCCGTAGTTCGAGGTCAATCCCTGATTCTGGCTAGTGAGCAAAACGAAGATCCAGGTCCACTAGAACTAGCACAGTACACTCCGAGGAAGGGTGCACATGAAGAAGTTGTAGAATTGCAGACCATGGTGGTTCAGTATGCTGAGGCCAAATTAAGGAAAGTTCGTTGAGGATCTATTGTTTCCGGTGCTCCAGAGTGTCGATCCAATGATTCAGTTGAGCCAATTGTTTATACTTCCCATAAGTCATCTGTGACTGAACATACTAGTGTTGAAACTGATCTGTGTCTTCCATCCGACGTTTCCAAGCTCCCATATCAACCCTTAGGCGTGTAAATTTGGATTGTTGCGATTGAACATCTAGTAGCACACTCTCAAGAGAGTTGTTCATTCTCTGGTAGAAGGAAGTCATTATCAATTAAGGAAAGAAAGCAAGAGGCAATGCGACACAGAAAAGAAGAAGTGGAAAAGGTGATGAACTAGGAATTTTCTCGTTGAGCTCTTATAGAATGGAATGGATTATTTTCGTGTGCATAGAGTTAATTTGAAGATATGTGCATTCAATATCGTGCAAGTCGAAGAAGGTGGTGGAGTTGTCAAAATTGAATGTGAGAGTGAGGGTTATTTTTAATGATTTTAATATTATACATAAGTAGAGTATTCTAGGATATTATTTTGGATTGAAAAAAACATATATATAGATAGGTAGGAGAATATTAAATATGAAACCTACAATTTACTATTGAAACTTGTAAATTTTGGTGAATATTATGATAAAAACACATTTTATGTAAATATAGGCGATATTAGAGACTAAAAATGACCAAATAGCGAATTTACTTTTGAAAAGAAGCCCAAAAAATAGGCAATTGGATAAATTTTGCCCCTAAAAATTACCTTGGCGAGACTTAATAGGTTTTGGAAAGGAGTACAAAAAGTAGAAATCCTCCATGCGACGAATGATGTTACCCCAAAATATCAAGTACGATTGCGGCATGTCATTGTCGCCACACGAATTGAGTTTCATGTCTGCTTTTATGCCAAGTTAGCTGATGAATGAAAAATGTGCCAAATATTTGGTTTTCATGGAAAGGGATGCGACAAAATTAAGTGTGACAAGGCCTAGTGATAGGGCAGTAAATGTGACAGATGAAATTTCCAGGCACAAAAAGGAAGTAAAAAAAAATTGGTGCAAAAACAATAAAGGATTGAGTTTGGCACTACACAGTTGGCATGAGATGATGCATGTATGAACCACCGCGCAAAGAATGATGAAGTGTTATGATAGGAACATGATATCAAGATACATAAGTAATATAGCTCGTATAAAAAAAATCAATCAAAGATAATTATGAAAGAAATATGCAGATTGTAGGATATCAACGTAGAAGAAATGACGCATGAAGACATGGGGAGTTATCCCTATGAGAAAATAAGTAAATGCCAGTGAAAAACAAAATAAAGAGGAACCAGTAATTGCGCAAGTCATGGCACCTCTTTGGCATTGATTTCAAAGGGGGAGAAAAGCATGAAGTTGATTGTACACATGACATGAAGCTGAATGCAGTTAAGAGGAAGTAGCTTGACAAAGAAGAAGCATGAAGCCAAGAAGTAATGAAGCGGAAGCATGAAGCTGATTGTACGCATGACATGAAGCTGAATGCAATTGAGAGGAAGCAGTATGAAGAAGAAGAATCATGAATCCGAGACACAATGCAGCTGAAGCAAGACATACAATATAGATGATGAAGAAGACATGAAAGAGCGCGAAGCATATTTTTGAAGAAGAAGCATGACTCATGCAACAGTACAATGAAAATAACCATAAAGCATGTGATATGTGCAGAGGTAACAGAAAGTAGAAGAAGCACCAGTAGTAGAATGAGCAGAATTTAGGAGTTCAAACTAGCAAGAAACTCAGGGGGAGCATGTACATAGGGAGAGTATTGCGACCAACACAGATGAATCATACAAATTCAAGAAAATGACTATGCACAACTTCATAAGTTGTTGACATCAATGCCAAAGGGAGAGATTGTTGAAATTTGGTTGTCATTGATGTCAACCAATGTCAAATAGGATGTCAATTGATTCATTTTGAGTCATTGATGTCAACTGAAGTCAAGTGGTTCCAACATTCCTATGCTAGCTTGAAGAAGTATAGTAAAGCCACATTAAAGAAGTATATGTGCAAGCAAGATGGTGAAGGATATGGATGCCAATGTGAATAAGTATATCTAGAATTTGCTTCCAATATGAAGAAGTGTGTCCAAGGGTGCATTATGAATATCCAGTGAGAAGAAGTACATAAGGAACATGTACTTGAGTAAGTCGCAAGTCCATCCAGTCATAGTCCTTAAAGGAACAAGCTAAAGGGTTGGTTGGATAGAAGGATGAAGAGTGCGCAAGCAAGACAAAGAATATATGGGACAAAGTCTAGTTAGCACAAGAAACTCAAGAGAATATTCAGGAGTGTGCAAGGAAGTCAAGTGGAGTGTGCAAGTAGCATGGAAAAAGAGATGGTTGGACACCTCTGCAAGTCCTGAAAGAGCGCAGGTCATCACCAATCAAAAGACGCTTTCAGCTGATAAAGCACGCACAAGTTTCAAGAAGGATGTAGCAGTGATGTCATCAAGTGCATATATCCAATAAGTGATGGTACCACAAGGGTCAAATTCCCACCAAGTCGAAGTTCACATATGTGCAAGTTCCGCAAAGCATAGATACACCAAGTGCACAAAACCCACAAGTAATGGTATTGCAAGGGTGAAAGTCCCACCAATTCGAGGACCATGTATGGAAAGAACACACAAAGAAAGGACACATTAGTGGCGCAGAACATGACATGTAACATAGGAATAATCCATGAAGCAAGGAAGAAGGAATGCCACAACCAAGTTACGGACATACAATCCATGCAGGACATGTATAAATAGGGAAGCAAGTTGGAGATTTAAAGTAAGCTTGATGGAAAGGTCGAAGAGATTCTAAGTGGAAGATACATAATTATATTTGAGGCATCATGGGATCAATGCACATAACAGTATGATCTAGCAAGGGGATGAGTTCGCACAAGAAAAAGAATGAGTGAACTAATGGTGCACATAATGGTGTTGTAGATCAGTGAAAATTGTGCAAAGACATAAAGGAATAATGCAGAAGATGCGCAAGTGCGTGAGGATTGAATGACAGTAGCAAAAGCAGCACGTGGATAGTCACATATGTTTTAAAGGAAGAAGCGCAGAGATAGAACTGAGCCATATCATAAGATGCAAAGAAGTTTGGCTGATGCACAAAGGTTGAATTGAAGTGTGCGAAGTAAAGAGGTCAATCAAATGCGCGGAGACAGAACAACAACATAATCTTGTATGTGTGTCATGATGAGGATGATATGATGCAAGTGCGTTAAACCAAAAGGATGAATCATACAATGCACAACATGTTGCATATTGTCTAAAATACTGTGGCACTTAAACATAATGGAAACATCTAAGTAAGTGCACTATTCCATTTGATACTTGTGCACAATCGCATATCAACAAGCTATCAATTGAAGCACAGTATCAGTTGGTTAGTGCAGTTGCGCGGTAGAAGAATGACATAGCTAATCAGTGGCATAGACTACAACAGTTGAAGTAGCAAAAAATATATGAAGTGATTCATCTACAGAAGTGAATAATTGAGTGGAATAAGAAGTCAAGTGATGTATGCAGGGAGTGACAACAGTACGACTACATATAGAAGGTGAGCACAACAGAACAAACATCAGAAGATCAGAAGTGTGCACAAGTTGAAAGTTCAGTAAGGCGGAATATTATTTTGAATATTTGGGCAGCGGGACGGGGAAAGGAGCAGGAGGTCGTAGCCTCCTTCCAGTTGGTGCTGGACAACGCGAGGAGTTGGTGCTTCCTTTAGGTTGGTTCCTGTAAAACCATGGGTTCGATGCCTCCTTCTAGTTGGTGCCGGTAAACACAAGAAGTCGGTGCTTCCTTGAATGTAATATTTTCATTACAAAATAAAATTCTGTGGTTTTCTCCCATTTGGGTTTCCATGTCCAAATATTGTTTGTTCTATGTTATTTGTCTTGGTGCATATATAGATTAATGACTTTATTTATATTAGATGCATAACTAAAGATCAAGATTAAGTTAAGACTAATATGTTAAAGAAGGTAAAAATTGTTGATAATTGCGCTAATATTGATTCACATCCCCTCTTAGTATTAAATCAATTCCAACAAGTAGTGGTAGCAATGGAATAATAAAACTTCTCCAAGATACATTCACAGATACATTGCATGGAAACAATTTGTGAAAACCCTTTTTTCTCACTTTGTAAGGGATACTAATTTACCAAAAAAAATACCAATTTGCATTATACAAGAAAAATCCAAAAACATATTGATGCTTTTAAGCACTTGGAAATCAAAACTTAAAATTTAACAGATAACCTCTTTAAGAAGTGTTATAAAACAAGTCTCAAGGAGAAAATAAAATCCCACATTTAGATGAATCACCCAACTACATGGTTGGAAACCTCTCGATTGTGTCATATTCCCAATATAAACAACCAATATTTACTCCATGCCCATGCCAAAAATATTGGGTTTGTTGCACCACCTACTACCCCCCTCATTGTCAATAAGTTGACATGGGCATAAATGGTGAAACTTCAACTCAAGGGCATATGCTTCATGGAAAAAATGTATGGAGAAAAAATTATTTATGAAAATATTTGAAAACATTTCTAATGATGAGCATAATGTAGTAACTTTGAAGTACATTACACCTCCTACGAAAGTTATTCCTATTCTAGAATAGCAAGGTGAGAACCCCAATTCTCCCTTCATACATTGACCATAACTTCTTCTCCTCAAAAATCAAAGTTGGTCAACCATATCAAGCATCAAAAGGTCATTTTTTTAAATCAACAATGGTAGTACCCATAATTTCATTCATCTCCACATTGGAAAATAAAGACACTACTATATCCATGTTGTTAACAGCTTTCAAATTATGATTGCAAATGGGGATCTATGAAATGTGGTGGTAAGTGTGAAAATGTGAAACTTCAAATGGGAGATTATTTCCTAAAAAATCACATGTTTTCCATTTAAATGGGTGGTTGTAACATTTTTTTTAGTGTCAAATGCTTGCAGGGATAATTTAAGGACCTATACTTATTTAAAAGTGTATAAACCTTGGCGAATCTTACCAATTCTTAAAATGTCGACTATAAAATATTTGGTGATATTTTTCTAAAATTCTTTCAATTTATAAGGATTTTATATAGTTTATATAATAATTTGGCGATTTTTAGAGTGAAAAAAGTTTACCCCATCAAAATTGGGCGAAATGGGGCTTCAAAAAATGCAAATTGGTGAATCGTTTTTTGGAAAAAAAAATGGAAAAATAACCCATGGGGTAAATTTCGCCCCTAAAATTATCCTTGAATGGTTGATAACATTATTCCCATCACTATGGATTTTTTGTAATTGTACATGTGTTTCAAGAAGGATGGACATTGCTACACTCTCTAGAAATATTTAGTTCCCATCATATGTAAAATCTCTTGGACATGTATCATTTGGGAATTATTGCACAATTTGATGCATTTCAAGTCTTTGAGGATACTTCTTAGTTAGTTTATCCTCACTTATAGTTAATTTTGGACAAACACCTACATGTCTTTGAAATTCCCAATGGACTACCACCATCATATGGAGATTAATGCCATAGTATCCCATTAATATTTCATAGCCATTCTCCCAATGTTTCCATATCACCGTAGTTTTCCACATAAAAATGAAATTGAAAAGATTATTCATGAAATATTAGTGATAGGTGTCATATTCCCAAAACAAAGCATTATTCCTCTACAATATTCATGGTTATTAACAAATAAGGTGCTTGGCAAATGTATCCCAACTTTCAAGCTTGTAACAAATTGACCATAAAAGGTAAAATTCCCATTATAGTAATTATCGAGCTCTTAGATGAGTTACATGGAGCTCAATTATTTACTAAACTTAATCATCGTTATGGTTATAACCAAATTAGAATGAAGTAGATATTCCTAAAACTACTTCATGCACGTATGAAGTCCATTAGAATTTGATGGTGATTCCATTTGGTATTTTCAATTTTAAATCCTTGTAAACAAAACATCTCAAACCCTTCTATGCCATTTTGTCATTTTTTTCTTTGTTAACATCTTGGTATATAACAAAACTTGGGAGGTGCATGTGGACCGGGTCTTATAACTCTCTGAAATCACCAACTATTACTAAAATGTGGTAAATGTTCTTTTGGCACGTCAAAAGTGGAATATTTGGGGTACATTATTAGCAAGGAGGGAGTGTGTGTTGATCCCAAGAAAATTGGGGGTGATGAGGGACTATCCTCTCGCAAATAATTTCAAAAGTTTGTGTGGAATTTTAGGCTTCATTGAATATTGAAAAAAGTATGTACAAAACTATGGTAAAATTGCATTTCCTCTTACCACCTCACTCACAAAGAATTCCTTTAGCTAGATTAATGCATATGAAAAGGATTTTTGGGCTTAAAAATAATCTATGTGTACTACCCCTATACTAGCCATGCTTGAGTTTTCTAATAATTTCATCTTGACATTTGAAACTTTAAGAAAAGGTATTGGGGTAGTGTAATGCAAGAGGGATTTCCTTTGGCCTTCACTATTAAGAAATTGTGTGAAAGAAACTTGGGTGAATCAACCTATGAAAAGGAACTATGGTTATTTTTTATTATTTTTTATGTAATTAATTTATGACATCCTTACTTAATGGATTGTTGTTTTTAAATTAAAACAAACCATTGCAGTTTGAAATATTTATTGGAACAAAGGCTATCCTCTCCAAAATAGAAAAATCCCGGGTCACTAAAATGTTAGGCTACAATTATGATATCACCTACTAGAAGATCAAGGAGCATCTAGTGGTTGATTCCATCTCTAGGAAGTATGAAGAGGAAACCTCATTGTTTTATTTATCTTTACAAGTGCCTAGTTGGATTTAGGAGGTACATCAAGAAAAAATAGTGGATGCTAAAATAGTGCAAATTATTTACCAATTACAGGCTATCCCACATGCACATATATGATCTAGTTGTTAGATTCATTGCACTATAAACAATGTATTGTTTTTGTCCATAATTCAACATTAAGTCCAAATTGTTATTAAAATTATATTCCTTTCCCATAGTGGGTCCCTCAAGGATTTAAAATACATATGAATGGATTAAGTGTTCATTCTGTTGGAAGGTATGAATAAATACATATGCACCTTTTAGTAAAATGTGACACATGCCAATGGAAAAAGGAGGAAACAATAAAGCCTCCTAGATAATTACAACCTTTACCAATCCCTACCATAGTGTAGACTATATTTCCATGGATTTCATTGCAGTGTTACCAATACTGGGAAACAAATAAGTCATCATGGTACTTGTTGATTGTGTTTCTAGATATGCTCACTTTTGTACCTTACAACACCCACAATTGCTCAAGTATTCATGGACAATTTTTTTAAACCCCATGGTATGCCTACTTCAATTATGAAAAATCATGATGCTACATTCACTAGTGATTTCTGGTAAGAGTTGTTTCAACTTCACGCTAGCCAATTGAACCTTAGAACAACCTATCACCCCTAACAAATGGATAGATAGATTAATAATCGACATATGTTTTGAAATTTATTTATGTTGTTTTCCCTTAGAATGGTAGGTCCAATAAGTGTAGTGGCCACCCCTTGCAAAATGGTAGTATAATAACATTTATAATGGTGCTATAAAAATGACCCTTTTGAGGCAATCTAGAACAAAATAACCCATCAATGCCACTCCTACTTACCGATCCTATCTAAGGTTCATGAAGTGGAAAAGATCTTGACATCTTGTGCTTCTCAATACTCTCAAGAAATATTTGGTGTTGGCACACAATAGCATGAAGAAACAAGTTTATCAACACCGATCTAAGTGTCACTTTGAGGAACATAATCATGTATCCCTTTGTCTCCATCCATATAAGAATACACCACTCAAGAAAAAGAGCCATAAGAGGCTTGCAACTACGTTTTATGGACCCTATACTATACTCCAACGTATTGCCCCAATTGTTTACAAGTTGCAGTCTCGTATAGTCCACTCTAATATTCACCCACTCTTTAATGTATCCTTAAATAAAGTGGTTGGGCCAAATTCTAGAGTTCAAGCATCCTCTTAGAATTAGAAGAGGATGTTTCCATTTGCTTGCAGCATAAGGTTGTTTTAGACAAAATAAAGCACCATCTAGATACAAGACCTTACCATTAACAAAATGCACTTGAGTGCACTACCTAACGCTATACCATGACAAATGAAGCTTGGAAGCCAAACAAGCTAGGGCTACCAAGAAATACGATTATGTGTTCCAAATTTTCAAGTTAAAAATAGAAAACTAGACAATTACACCAATTACAATAAGTGGATGATAGCTCTCTTATTATTCATAAGGTCACCAATTAAGTTTTTAATTTCATTTAAACTATATTTAATTTTGGTATATGGATCTAGAGGGTTGTTGAGTTTAAGTTTTGAACGTAATGCATGTATCCAAAGTCTTCTGATCGACACAAGATAAGAATCTGGTGTTATTGAATAAGGGGAAATAACACATCAAAGTTCTAATTGATTTGATTTTTCAAAAGTTTGAGTCACTAACGCCCTTATAATGCAGATTGAATTTGTGATCGAAAAGGACCGTGTTATTGAATAAGGGGAAATAACACATCAAAGTTCTAATTGATTTGATTTTTCAAAAGTTTGAGTCACTAACGCCCTTATAATGCAGATTGAATTTGTGATCGAAAAGGACCCTTTCTTGATTATTCTTTCCCTTGCTTCTCACCTCCTGGATTTGATAGTATACAGCGACCACCGATTGACGGCCCACTTGCAATAAATAGCCAAATTTACAGGCAACCTTTATTATTCAGCATAAATGCTTTTCCCAAAAGCTAATAATAAGCACAAGATATCTGCAGCATAAATGTTTTTGTTTTGTTGTGTTTACCTACAAGGTAAAGCAAGAAAAAAGTAAGGTCATTTTCCGTGCCAGCCGACTATAAAAAATTACACACTCACAATCTCACCAAGAACAGCACAAGTTGATTCGGATATGAAATCTGATCTATCTTTTTCTTCCTCAAAGATAATCATCCATAATCATCCTTCATTGATGGGTCCCTATTATTTTGCATTTTACTTCATAATATGTGTAAGCATGTATATTAACACAGTTACTTAACTTGTGGTTAGTGAATATCAATAGATCACAAGTTACTTACTATCACGTCTTTCTTTTTTAATTAAATGAATTATTTACCACTAACTGCCATTATCTATACATCAATTACAAATTATACCATCATCTACTACGAATTATATCGTAATCTACGAATTATATCATAAACGTGTAAAGATCTTTGAAAACTATGCTAACGACCAAATGACTTCAAAATTAAGGTTATGAAAGTAGGCTGTCGTAACGTGACCGCCGCCTCTATGTTTCTGAGTGCAACCGTAGATACAGTTTTCAATCAATCTATCCGAAGCTTGGTGGGGCTTTACAGTGAGAAGGGAACTTGGAAGATATGTTTGTATACTAGTGTCACACGAACATTAACGTATATGGTGTATCAGCGTGCATAGTGTGAGCCCTCGGTGCCTCCAAGTTGCAGTGATACTGGAGTTGTCCACAAATTCATTGTCTCTCTTAAACTACCGACTTACATGAATTGATAAAATACATGAATCAAAGTCTTCGTAATCACTCAACTAGTAACATTACACAACATTTATATAATTATATACAGTGTGAGTGGTGTGTTAAGATGGAAACTATGCACAAGATATTTAATTGGGATTTTTTGTGCCAGGCGTTCTACAATCTAGTATGAGGGAGATCTTGTAACATGTGTCGATGTAAATATTTTTTAACGTGTAAAAAAGTTAGATAATTTTTTATGAACATGTAAAAATTTAGATAAAAAATATTATACCTCAAGAAATTGGATCCCTCTAGGTGCTTGGTAGATCCAGGTTTAAGATGAATCTATGCTAGTTTAAGACCATTTTATCTGAATCATTATTAACAAAGCACATATTTTTAATTATTTTTGGACAATATCATTTGTAAACCATGATATAAAATAGTTTGATGGGGAAGGAGGAATCTAGATACTCTCCTTTACTTAAAGTGTGGCCACAACTATTAGTGTCACCATATTAACATAACATCTCATATAAGAAGTAAGAGATCATATATGAACTTCTTGTATTATCAAATATCGTGTATCTTTAATAATAGTTAGTTTTCCATTAATTTTTCATACAATTATTTTTGATAATTTTATAAATGGTCATTTATTTTTTATAATCTTATCAATGGTTAGTGATGTGTAATGTACACGAAGATAGTGTGACTATCATTTAAAGGTCATGGTATGAAATAACACATAATACTATCTTTATTACCTTATTACAAACTTTGCATAAAAGAATAATGAAATTAATAATGACCCCATCTTAAATGAGCATATAGTTAAGTAATTGTATTGAAGGAAGCAAGGTTCATTTTACAACTTAGTACTTAAAATATTATACCTTTCTTCATATTTAGCCAAAGTATATAGACTTATATAATATTTCATAAAAATTGTTATATATTAAAAAATAATATTATAGTATTCAAACCATCTCAATTATTGAAAAATGAGAAATATAAAGCAATTTTTGATACATATACCAAGTCTCTCTCAACACACCCATGTATATCTAGATTTGAAGTTAAGATGGATTTACATTAATAAATAAGACAATGAGGATAAACTATTTGTGATATAAATACTAAAAAAATCGATCATGATGTAAAAAATACATATTAGTCATTAGAAAATACTTAAATGTGTCTTCATTGATGTTCAACCTTCTTTCATTTCATTATGCAAAGAAAATTACATGTCTTTCTAGAAAGTGTCAACAACAATACTTTAAAGTTCCAAGTATACATTTTACATGTCTTCCTAAAAAGTGTTCATTATTAATTTGGATATGCTTAATGTCTAAGCATCTTAGAATTGTTTAAGAGACACGAATGCATCTCTAAACAAAAATAGTATTCTACATGAATTGAGAGAAGTGGCTTATGACAACATATATGCTCTAATCAATGTTCGAATTTTAAGTTCAATTTAGACATCTTTACTCATTTTGAACTATCAACACTAGCGAGTAGTAAATTATCCAACTTGAAAATTTTATGGGTTATACAACACTCCGCCCATTATTTTCTCCTTCTAGAGGCACCCTCTTAATTCATTGTTTTCTCAAGAATCTCAAATATAAATCACTTTGAATAGGAACTGAATCCCCTAGAAAAGTTCTTTGAAGAAAATGGATACCATGAAGAAAGAATTAAAAACGAAATCTGAAAAACACAAAATAAACAACAAAAACAATAAATAAATGCCCAAAAAATAAATCTTCGTACAATTAATAGGATTTTGAAGTTCTTAAAAAGTGGAAACAATTTCCTTCACTCCATAAACACCATTAAGGGATTTGTTGATTAAAAAAAAATGATTAGATCCTAGACAACATAAAAGGGTTTATCCAACTCCTTACTCTTGCGGTAAAGTCTATATTAGGAAACGCGTTGCTCAATGCAGGTATATCTTAAGTAACATGTTATCTACTATATCTTATGACCATATAACTAAGTTATTTTTGATGAAATGGTCTCACTACACCATTCATAAATTTGTATAGAAAATAGAAAGTTAATTATCATCCTAGACAACATAAAAAGGTTTATGCAATTCCTTACTCTTGCGGTAAAGTCGATATTAGGAAACGTGTTGCTCAATGCAGATGTATCTTAAGTAACATGTTATCAAGCATATCTTATGACCATATAACTAAGTCATTTTTTATAAAATGGTCTCACTACACCATTCATAAAAATTGTATACCATTCATAAATTTATATAGAAAATAAAGATGGGAATTTGAAATTGAATAACACGTAAAACCTGTTATAAACTAACTCAAATTACAATATCTTATCGATTAAATTGATTAGTCTCAAATCTAAGTTATAACCATTGTGAAAAAACCTTACTTTCCATCTCAAGTAATCTTGGTATATTTTCATATTTACTTATCTCATGGAATTTAACTTGTCCTCATCTTAATCTTGGTGTTGAGACCACCTATGTTTGAAATAGTCGATTAAAAAAAAATACAAACGTTTTCTTTTAAATATAAATGCTTTTCTCCTTATAATGTGAACTTATATATATTTTTAAATATAAGTGCTTTTCTCCTTATAATGTGAACCTATATATTTTTTCCATGAAAAAAGATCAACAACTTTATTCCTTAAAGAGTTAAAAGTTACAACCATGGTGAGCCCGAGGCTGACTGCTGACTGTGCATTTTTGTAGTTTATGGGGAGTGTTCTCATCCACTTACATTTCAAAATATGTATTGTTTATTGACAGATAGTTGTCATTGTTAATATATAAAGGTACATCATTAGTCATACTAATAGGTTTCCTTAAAAAAAAATATTCTTACCTTAGTGAGATCTCTCTATGGGAGAGATGGATAGTGTGATATGTGTGTTCGATAGAGAGAAATCTTTCTTATAGTTGACATGCTTATTTAGTCAAGCTATCTTATTTTGTGTTGTGCTAAAAAAAAGTGTGCGTGAAAGATATGTTGATGAGGCCCAGGACCAAAGGGTGTACCTTTTGAAGGATGTAAGCCAATACATATTTGTGCACGAGCTTGATTTGTTTATCCAATTTATTAGCAGTTTTGAGTTATAAAGGATCATGGTTTATTGTATATTTTTCTCTAATGCCAAGGTGATTGTAGTGAGAACACTAATTAATTCTACATAATTATTAGTGTTGATCCATGTGCTTCTCTTTTATGTTATGGTATGGTCATTGAAAAATATAAAACTCCCTGCTCTAGTGATCGAATCCTAGATTAACTTGAGATGCCTCAGAGAGGCGGAACAAATCTAGCTTTATGGACCTTTTTCTTATGAGATGTTGATAATATTGTGGACTTGATCTTAAGTATATAGTCACCGATTAGGAACGATTTCCTATCATTTAATATCACTTGATTTCTGGTAATCCATATTCCCCATGCGACAATTAAGGGAGCATGGAACCAATCTTCAGATTTGCAATTTTCTCTCCATACATCCCAAGCCTCTATTAAAGTGTTGCCTTCCCAGGCTGACCAAGTGTTTGAGCTTGAAAGTCATGATATCTTCCATACCTCCCAACTAAAGGGACAATTTACAAGCAAGTGTGATATTGTTTCTTCATTCTCTTTGCAAATAGGGAATATGCCTGGTCCATGTTGTCTTCACTTCCACAAGTTGTCCCATGTAATAATTTTGTTGTTGAGGTTGGGGCATAGAAAAAATGTTGAATTTGGAGGAGTGTGTATCTTCCATAACTGTGTCCACCACCATGTGTCAGCAACTAGGTTATCTTGTGCTAAAACCTTATATCCAATTTTGACTATATATGATCCATCAGATGGGTTGTTGATCCATGTTATTTTATCTAGGTCTTCTGACTCCTGAGAGAAAAATATAAGCTTTCCTTAATCCTGATATGTATATGTTCCAATTCGCTGCATGTTGACTTGTCAACCTATGCTTTATGTTGTGTGCCAGACAATATTCCATATATAGGATGGGTTTGCTTCATAAATGTTAGACAAGTATTTTATTTGATATGAATGAAGGAGTGGAGTAATTTCTCTTAGGAGGGGATCAACTGAACAGAGACCCACGATGGATCCACTCCAATAATTATTGACTTCCCTTTTCCAGGATCCCATGCTATTTCATTCCCTATTATGTGAAAAGCTTTGTTTACTTCCCTCTAGAATAGAGAGCCATCTGTTGGAATCTTGTGAGGAGTCTCGAGCCAGGAAATAATAGAAAGAGGAGCAATATATTTCTGAATTATGCATTCCTTCCATGGGATTGAATGAGTGGTCAATCGCTTGATGCTTTTCATAGCCAATTCATGATAGAAATAAGTTATTTTTTTGAGACCCCAACCTCCTATCCCTTTCAGTTTATAAAAGAAGCTCCCATCTGCAAAGAGGGGGATTGTGGTCTTCTTTATTCCCCGACCATAATTATGTTGAGCACATCTTCATGATTTGATTTAGCATAGCTTTAGGAATTAATTCCAATGACATATATAATACAAGGATTGCCTTAATGATGCTCTTGATTAATCTAAGTCTTCCTTCCATAGATATCCTCCTGTGGTACCATAACCCGAGTCTCCTTTTTACTTGTTAGTGTGCCAAGTCTAGTCTTGAATCTTATAATCATTATCCTTTAAAATAAATTTGGTGACTGAAGTTACAAGATTTAGAATGCGATCAAGACATTTGGATTAAGAAATAGAAGCTTTCCCATAAGGATATCATCCAAAAACAAGATTTGTGAGATATGGTGAGATCCTGTAATTTTTACACCAGTGGGATGACCAGAGGTTTTCTCATGATTGATATACAGGCTGAGAGCATCTGCAGTGATGAGAAAAAGCAAAGAAGGAAGAAGGAATCCCTAACGAATGCCACACGGGGGTTTAAAAAAAGAGGATGCAAATCCATTCACCAAGATAGCGAAAGAGACACCTTGGTAGCAATATTCTATTCAATTGATAAAAACATGAGGAAAGCCAGTTTGGGTGAGGATGAGTCAAAGGTATAGCTAGTTTATTTTGTCAAAATATTTGCATAAGTTGATCTCGAGAATAAAGGAAGACTTAGACTTAATATTGATAGAGTGGAGAGATTCTTGGTCCACCCCTATGGCGTCATGGATGTAACAAATGTGTAGAAAGCCATATTGTTTAGGGGATATATTAGCGGATAGGATTCGCTTCAGTCTTCTATTGATAACTTTGGAAATAATCTTGTAATGCAATTGCATAAGGATATAGGTCTATAATGATCAAAACCCTTAGGAGAGTCACATTTCTGGATGTTTTCTATAAAATTAGTAAGTGGGTGCATGAAGTTGGGTTCAATCTTTTGTCCCACTAGATGTCATGATTCCAAAATAAAGCACTCCATTGTTTTTGTTATAATTTGTGTCCTCCTTCACCATTTCTCAAACAAATTATATGGTGCACTAGAAGAAATATAGCTCTATGTACTCATATAAAAAAATTCAAATTTTCATTAAGTTATGCCCCTAAAGTGTTGAACTTGCACACAACGTCCTTTTTTCAAGGTTTTCTAACTTCAATAAATCATAAAATTGAACACAACATGAATAATTTCGGAAAAATAGTTTTTCACTAGTACAAGATGTCTACTACATATATCAAAAATTTATTCAAAAATATTATCAGTTAGTTCATATATTGTTGCAAGCACACATACATGTATGCTCTTTAATTATTGTCGGTGCATATGCCTGCTTATAGGTTAACAAGGTCAATCGATTCCGTAATGGGATCTCTAATGAATTGAGATAGATCCACCTCTGCGAGATCTTTAACTAACTTTCAAATAGACTATGTATATGATTTGGATACTTAAGCCTCCACCACTGTTCCTGAAATTGATGGAATTCTTGATCTGAGACTTGAGTTTCCAACTGGTGATACTTGTGGTTATACTGTGCGAAAAATTTACAAAACCAATTTTAGAAACAACCACATAAAATTTGTAAAAGTAAAATTTATATATTATGAAAGCTTATTTGATTTCCTATATTTTGTCTTTTTACATTGTCTTAAATTTCATTATGCAATTACCTCTAATTTCGTCTTGAGGTCACATGTTCCTATTTTTCAGTCTTATGTGGAAACTAAAGTGTCTTTAAAGGAGCTCATGATTGTGCATCAACCCTAGTGTTGAGGGGAGGGTAAATTTTACTTGGTAGCCAATATTCCTCCACCATAGATATAAGTTAATCTACCATTGGGTGCTAGAAATGTATGAATAATTCTATTGTCCAGCCATCCGGTCCTGGTGAATTACTAGCCTGGAAAGAGTGGAGCACATCATGAAATTCATCTTTTGAAATAGGTATTTGAATTTGTTCTCTTTTCTCATTGGAGAGCCATCTATCAAAGGAAGTGGATACTTCTAGCACATCTTTGATATTTTCTCTGGGTGTCTTTGTATAATTCCCACTATAGTGCTCTACCACTACTTTTGAAATTGATCTAATTTCTATGCATTCATGTCCATGTTTGTTTCTCACTTTTCAAATGGTGTTGATAGCCATAGTGATCTTCTCTTCATCCTCCATGTAACTTCCTTCCATGCCAACAGTCAATATTTTTCCTTTTCCAATGTAATCAACTCCTCTATGGTATCCATGTCCATGTGTGAGGACATGGCCAATTCAATATTCTTTTCTATCTTGGATTCTACTGTGATCATATCTTGATCCTTATCCTAAAAAGTGGTATGATCCCTTTCTTTGACCTTCCCCTTGATAAGGAGGTTCCAATGGATGTCTTATATTTCCATTATATCATGTTGTGCAAAGATTAGGACCCGGTGTGTAGAGACAATAAATTTTAATTCCTCATATTTCAGCAATGAGGGTTGAACTTGAAGGGGGCATGAAGCATTAAAGAGTTTGTCAACAAATCAAGAGAGATGGGATAATGATTCAAGTGGCCATGCTTGAGAGTGGTCGATTTGTAAGCTTGAAGGGTTAAGAGGAAGGAATCCTTGATCAGGAAATGGTCCAGTCTCTTGGTAATATGATCGCCCCCCAAATGGTGGTTAGACCAACTAGAGTACAAGTTAATGGGATTGAATATCAACCAGGTGGTGAGTGTTAAGGAGGGACTCAAATAAATTAGAGAGGGGGTCACGATGAGCATTGGAGCCCCATGTTTCACTAAAGAAAATGGTGAAGTTTAGGTCCCCACCAATTATCATATTGGGAAGAAAGATAAGAGGGGAGCTCAAGAGATCAACCTAGAAAGGTTTGTTTTCATGCAATGGAGCATAGATGTCAAGAAATTCTAGAGTGGAAGAGAGTGGTAATGCATTAATGGAGGAAATAATATAGTTAGGGGGGCGTACTTATGATATAAAAACAAAGGAATATGACCAACCCATAGCTAGACCTTCATAATTTCTCATTGCATCAATAGTCAAGAACATCCAATATGGTAAAATATTCTTGAAACTTTTGAGAGAAGAATCGACGACGCACATCGTTTCCTAAATGAAGAGAATAGACGAGGATTGATTTTGAAGCAATCATTTGAGGGACCTTTGTTTGGAGGAATACCCTAAGACTCTAATGTTATTGGAGATGATGATAATTTATTCACCCCCTACCACCCCCTCCCCCCTAGGGGGCTGCTTTTTCTAAGGGCCCCAAAGATTGTTTTCTGCTTTCCTTCCATTACTTCATTTTATGTAGTTTCCTGAGCACGAGTGATGATTTTTTTCCTCCCTATGGTAGATTACGTAAGGGGACGTAATGACATACATAATTCTCTAGATTTTGCTGAAGGAAATATTGATTATGAACGAGTTAAATACCTCTGTGATTGAGAAGGAGTAGATAAATTGCCTATGGACGATCGGTTCCCAAGTCCTTATTGTCCATTTATGTAGTTCCAAGTTTGTGAATCACCTTGCATGAAAACATCCTCTTAGTGCCATTTTTGTGTATAGAAGGATCTTGTCTTTTATGAGCTCGAGGTCGATTACCGCCTTCATCTCTTCCTTTGTATTTTTTATGCATTATGGCCTACGTTTCTGGGGTCTCTTTCCAAGGATCGAACGAACATGGAAACTTTTAGGGGCTAATCTTATCCCATGGTCTAAATTGGGGTCTTAAATTTTTAATGGGATATTTTTTTGTTAAACACCCGGTAGGTATGATTATCCCACATCTTATTTATTTATTTTTAATGAATAGAAGGTTAGCCCCATCGAATTTAAAAAGGGGAGAAAAGATTAAATAATTTCGCCACTCTAAGGATCGATTTAAACCTCTATTAGACCATGAAAATTGCTATGAGGCTCCTATTCACCCCCAATTTATAGAAATGGCAGTAGTTAGGGGCTCTTTCACCTTCTATCGATCATGGAAATTGAAGTTGGATTTATATGCATCCATATTTTATGGGTTGAATCTCATTTTGCAAGTTGCTTAATGTACACATGAGAAGGGAAATTCATATTTACTATAAGGTCTTATAGTGACCGATTTGCATCTAGAAGAGTTCTGGATCTCATCGCCTCATATCCAAAGTTTCCCTAAGAAGCATGTGGATTATGAATCTCACGATCGCAATGTGGCAATAACATTTCTTTGGGTGTTTGGGGCATCATGCCCAGGGGCTGGGACTTCATTCATAGTTGTGTATTTGGGTGTGCAAGGGGGCATGACACTGCTTATAAACACTGCCAATTTGTTTCTAATTGTTTTTTTGTTCTCCTTTCTGCGACATGCCATAAGTGGAGCAACCTGGAATCCCACTATTGTTTCTACTTCTTTTGCTTTGGGCGTTGTCAGGTATTTTGACATGTTTATTAATTTTTTTATTGAATTTTATGGTTCTCTAAGGATTTTTCGAGGGTTGACATTGTATTTTGTTGTTGGTTTTCCTACTCTTGTGGCATGAATGTTGCTCTTTATCAATGGGGAATACATTAAATATGGACTTACAGAGCTAAAAAATGGATATGTGAAGCATCATAGAAGGTATGAAATGCTTAACTCTATTTTTTTGGCTGACATGTAGAAAGGTGTATATGATGCTATGTTAGAATTGATGATATTGTGCATTATTTGAGTGACTCTTCCTAAATTTAGTATGTAAGGATGTCTTGGGATGAATTGAGATACATAAGGAAAGCTATTAGTTTCTTGGTAAGATTCTCCCACACTTGTGATTCATTAAAAACATACCTAAATGCATTGGTATTGCTCTCTTAGAATGATATTTGGTATGGTGTGTGCAAAAACGAGGCATGGATGGGCCCTTGTAATAGCATGGAGAGATAAATGAGGATTTAGGTGTTGGTGGGCCCTCATATTAACATTGATTCTATTTTTCATGGTGATGAAAAAAATCATAGTTTTTTTCTAAGAATATTCCTAGAGTATGGTGAATTATGTATTGTGATAGTTAGAGTGAGGTACCAAACTAGCACCAAAAGCGGGCTTGTTATGTGATGATTTATTAAGATCTATCCCTTATTTAGTATTTTTTGTATATGTTTCCCTATTACTGTATATGGTTTTATACTTTATCAAAAAATTCACCAAGACTTCAAAAGATTTTATAATTTAGTAAAATATTCATCAACACTTTACAAGATTTTATAATTTAATGAAACATTCACCAAGATTTTACAAGGTTTTATAATTTAGTAAAAGGTTTTCCAATATTTTACAAGATTATATAATTCAATGAGAGATACGCCAAAAAATTATATATACATAATATAAAATTGATAAAATAGCCTTCATATTTTCCTATATATCATGGAGATTCACCCATTTATTATACATAGAAATTTAGGGAGGTTTCTTAAAATTTCCCTTGGCGGCGAAGGGGGTCCATGGGAGTTTGAGGTAAAGAAATAGCTTGAGTTAGAAGAGGAATAGGATCTATGCAAGTGTGATTCGATGAGAGTTTGGAGGGAGTGAGGATGTCAGGGAGGTAGTTGAAAATAGTGCCATCAGTAAAAACAGCAGTGTAAGTGGCGTCCCAATGGCCTATGGTGTCAGAATCATGATGGGAAGAGGATTTGAGAATAACTTGGTGCACGTGACAATCCACACAGTGACGGTATTGTGCCAATATATCTACGTGAAACCCTAGGGATAAACTAGGTCATTCTTCACCCTATCCTGGATCCAAAGCCATCAAAGTGAACACACACACGAAAAATCTCTTATAACACATTTCTTTATGATATTATTTTCAAAAAGCATGTTTTTATTTAAATGTATATTAATAAATATTATTTAAAAAAACTTAATATCAATTTTTAATATATTTTCAAAACACTCTATGGGTAGAGAAAATGAGAAGTTAAAACTTAAAATATTGAGAACTTTGGTGGATAAGGGATTATTTAAACTTCAAGGTTGCATCTTATTGTTCCAAACTACCATATGCAAAAAATATATGGAGCTTAACTTTAAATGCTATAGATTACCACATGCAAAAAATATAGAGAGGAAAGTGTACAATCGATAGGGGAAAGCTTGAGCAAAGATGAGCAAGTGTAAACTACAAGGTTTGAATAGAGGGAAACATATTTTCAAGTAATTTTTTATGAATTTATTTTCTTAGAAATGATTTTCTAATTTTTTTAATATAATTTTTTTTTTCAAATAAATTCTTAATTCCAAATATTTTAGATACCGGTAAATTTGCATCCTAGTTTTTATTTTCAATTTTTCTAATAACTTAATTACTATATTATTACAAGGAAATTTTGTACTCATCATGATTATGAACCATGCATACTTTATCCTTGCCTAAATACCTAAAGTACTGGACCAAAATCCTTGGAAGATGATTCATGAGGTTTTTTCCCTATAAAAACTTTGTTTAGAGAGGCCGACGCACCTTGCGTTATAGTAGAGCACATATTTCCTGATAGACACACCTTTCTCCACTACAGAGCGTGTCACTGGCACATATTTCCAATGTCCAAAGTGCGTCGATGCCTGTACGGAGGGAAAAAGGTAAATTTTAGAGAAGTATCTCAAAGGAGACCCTCGTAGAGGCTTATCCCTTCCATATAGGGTGGATCTTACTCGCCTCCCCGCTAAGTAGGATCCCACCTCCTCCTTCTCCCTAATCCTCTCCTCTCCTCCTCATCTCTTTTGGACTATAAATGAAGCTCCTCTTCATGGGATAGAGGGGTTGAAATGGGGGAAGCCAAATGCTGGATAAATTAATCCAGGAATCCATTCTTCCATGATTGGGAAATTGAGGCAAGGTTCCATTGGAAAGTTTATTCAACACCAAGGCTTCATTGGTTGTAATTCTTTCCCCTATTTTCATTTATACATCAATGTATTCCTTTCTCATAAATGATGTGTAATTTCATTTATAGTAGTTCTCCTTGGTCAATTGCTTAGATGTATCATGTTATCTTATAGTCTCTTGTTTTTGTTCTTTTGAATCTTTTGTAAGTAATCTCTTCATCAACAAGCTGGATTGCGAAAGCTTCAAGCCGTGAGGACGACCTTCGTAAATAAGGTATGGACTAGACTCTTTGTATTCAAGTAATTTGATAGATCTAGGGAAAGGTTTTCATTCTTGTTTTGCTTTGTTCTATATCCGAACCATTCGGACTAGGGAGATCAATTGGTTTCCGCACTGACGGATTTATCCGTAAACAAAATTGGTGACTCCACTGGGGATCGAGTTATTTAAGTTGTGCATCTTCCTTGCTTGCCTTATTTTTTATCAGATCTGGCTTAGTTTTCATTGGTAGATCAGATCCAATTGGTAGATCTGACTATCTATATGCCACTGTATAATTCCCTTTAAGTATCAGACCCTGAAGTCTGTTGATTGGCTTGAAAATATTTCTTTTTTTCAATTTTCTGGGTCGCCTGACGCACTTTACCTTCATGTCCAGTGCATCACTGTCATCCTGACGAGATTTTCCTTCAGACAGAATGCGCCACCGCTGCGTTTTTCTATTTAGCAGACAGCGTCGATACCCCAGCGAAGCTCTAGTGTACACTTGCAACCCACGTCGACCTATTGATTTTTAGCTTGATTTTGTACCCATACCTTTCAATGCCCTGTTGCTTGGTTTGTGACTGGGTTGGTACAGTGTTTTTATGCTTTCTACAGTTGAAGAGAAGAAAATATATTGTTTCCATCTTAATTTAAAGAAAGAGCTTTATTTTCGCTTTCTTTCCTAGCTTTGAAATATTTATGAAAATTCCAAAAAGATTTCTTCTTTTAGCTAGTCTTGTTTTGGTTCATATTTTAGTTTTATAAAAGAAAATAAAACCACTTTTAGCTTTTTCATAATTAGGGGTTATAAATGCTCTTTCTTGTTTGGAAACAGTGATAAGATCCCTTCTTCTTTTCATTCAAGATCTACTCTCTCATTATTGTTTTGGCCCCTTTAGTCAAAACTAGTGTTTTGCTTGCATTTTTGAAAAAAAAATCCCCCTCATGAATCGTGTATTCTACAATCTCTTTGACCCATATTAAGGTTTCCAAATAATTTTTGCTTTGTTGTGGATTGGCTTGTTTCTACCATTTTTGAAAAAGTAATTAAAATGGCATTTGCATACGGTTGTTCACTTGGGAAAAAGAACCTCTTACTCTCTCTTTAAGTAGGACTTCATCGAAAAACGAAAGACTTGCACTTCATTTAGCTTATTTGTGCATTCTTTTTTATTTTACAAGTCTACACTTCATCCATCCACTTAACCGCATAAGATAAAATCAAGCGCTAGTTAAGTTAAAATCTTTAGCAACTTCAATAATAGGTTAAAGATGTGTTCCGACATCTTAAAGTGTAGGATTTGTCGTTATTTTCCTGCATTGCATCCCAAGGTCTGTGTGGTTCGTCCACGTACTCATTGGTATATCGAATGACCTTTCACATACTTTTATGGTATATCGAAAGGTTCTTTCATGTACTCGAAGGTATATAGGAAGGCCCCTTTCGTACAGTTGTGCATTAGACAAAACTACTAGGAATTTGATCTCCCATGTACCTTGCGTATATCAGGAGACTCCTTTGGCATCCTAGAACTATCTGAGTAAACCTATTGGATTTCTTATTGTTGCAATACACCGAGAACAACACTCGAGGAGATTACTATGCACATATTGCTATGTATTCGGGTTATGCGGTTAGGGGTACGGTCCCAATCCTCCCTAGTTAGTTCTCTGAAATATTGGGTCGAGTATAACTATTGGACCCTACAGTATATCACGAGTTGCAACAATTTGAAAATCCTGTGAGAATCTGACTTATTTATCCATCCCTTCCACAAACTGCTTGTTGCTTTTAGATTTGATTAGTGTTTGATTTGTGTGTTAATTTAGAGGTTCTTAGAGAGTTTAGATATGGAAAAATATTTCGAGACTACCAACCGAGAGAACCCTTTTCAGAGTACTCCTTTTTTTCCTTCATACGAAAGTGTTGGTCACCCCTTCATGGCCACATTGAGCCTTCCCGAATTGACTATAGGATTACCGATATGGTTATCATCCAATCTGGTTATCCTGAGTGCACCGATTGTTTCGGATCATAGTCCTCCTCCACAAGATCATCAACCTCATGTTGATCCTTTTCCTTCTTTGTCAAATGTTTAGTTAGCATCCCTTTCTTCCTCTTCACCTACTAAAAATTGTGATGTTAGTAAGCAGGTGAATAAGAAGAAGAAGAAAAGGAGGGATAAGAAGAAGAACACTAAGCATAAGTTCAAATATCCAACCTCTTCCCATCATGTTGGAAATCCACCAGCCACCGATCATCATGCTGGGAGTATTGATGTATTTGTTTCGAATCTTCGTAAACCTAAGTTCCCTTGCAGGCTTTGTGAGGGGCCCCATTTTCTTAAGGATTTCCCTGGTATTCCCACGTTCTTAGAAATATGGTCACAAGATTCGGAACGACCCATATCGTCAGCATCTCAACATCATACTGATGATACCCTATCAACCAATGACTCTTTGTTCAAGAGTCAGGAAAGTAAAGTCAAGATTATGTACTTGTTATGTAGAGACATGCACCGTACTTACCATTGTCCTTGCATGGACGAAGATTCCCAATTATTGGAAGGTATTTATGTGTCTCAATCGCAGCCTCCAACGAGTTGTAGTAAATTTCCTCTTGAATTGTTGTTGGTTGATCAAGTGTTCGATCTAGTTTCATCCTTGTTTGATCCATATCTTCCCTTGAATATTGAAACCCAAGTAGTCGATCTGGTTTCATTCTCTTTCGATATCACTCTCCCCTCGAAGAGTGATACCCAAGCGGTCAATTCCGCTCTCCCATTAGAGAGTGAACCTAATATCGCCCAATTTCTTATTGTTAATACAGATTCTACCATGCAGGGGGGCATTTGACCTTCTATTACAGGACCCCCCAAAGTAATGAGGCTTACGGTATTCCACCTTTGGTTCCAAGTCAATCGATTTTTATCAATTGGAACAAACTCTCTGCACCTCTCCTTCCTTCCTATATGCCTTTCGAAATCATTGTACGGGTTGTTTATATATATGTACCTCATACTATAGTTGATGAAGGTGTCGCAGTTAGCATTTTGTCCTCAAATGATTGGCAAGATATAGGCTCCTCGCAGCTTGTGCCCATTAGTCATAATCTGTTAGCTTTTAACAGAGGAATCAGTCAACCTCTGGGGCTTGTTCCTTAGTTGCCTATTTCGTTAGGTGGAAAAACAGTCTTTATTGATGTTTTGGTAATTTTGAGTCCTTTGTATTTTAATCTGCTCCTCAAACGAGATTATGTCTATGCGATGAAAGCTCTCATGTCTACACTCTTTCGATTGTTGTATTTCCCTCATGACGAACACATTATGACTATCGAACAACTTTCATTTGTTAACTCTCGTTTGATTACCGATCATCCAAATTATTTCGACGTGGTATCTTACCCACCACAGGTCAATTATGTGGCATTATATCCCATGCTTCCGAATTCCGCTAAACACGGGCTTCTCTTTGATTGCTTGTCTTCTTTAACCTTGGATTCGAGACTTGACATGGTTTATATTCCTTCCAATGATGACCTATTAGAATCCATAATCGGGGCTTATCGGGGTTATGCGGTTAGGGGTACGGTCCCAATCCTCCCTAGTTAGTTCTCTGAAATATTGGGTCGAGTATAACTGTTGGACCTTACAGTATATCACGAGTTGCAACAATTTGAAAATCCTGTGAGAATCTGACTTATTTATCCATCCCTTCCACAGACTGCTTGTTGCTTTTAGATTTGATTAGTGTTTGATTTGTGTGTTAATTTAGAGGTTCTTAGAGAGTTTAGATATGGAAAAATATTTCGAGACTACCAACCGAGAGAACCCTTTTCAGAGTACTCCTTTTTTTCCTTCATACGAAAGTGTTGGTCACCCCTTCATGGCCACATTGAGCCTTCCCGAATTGACTATAGGATTACCGATATGGTTATCATCCAATCTGGTTATCCTGAGTGCACCGATTGTTTCGGATCATAGTCCTCCTCCACAAGATCATCAACCTCATGTTGATCCTTTTCCTTCTTTGTCAAATGTTTAGTTAGCATCCCTTTCTTCCTCTTCACCTACTAAAAACTGTGATGTTAGTAAGCAGGTGAATAAGAAGAAGAAGAAAAGGAGGGATAAGAAGAAGAACACTAAGCATAAGTTCAAATATCCAACCTCTTCCCATCATGTTGGAAATCCACCAGCCACCGATCATCATGCTGGGAGTATTGATGTATTTGTTTCGAATCTTCGTAAACCTAAGTTCCCTTGCAGGCTTTGTGAGGGGCCCCATTTTCTTAAGGATTTCCCTGGTATTCCCACGTTCTTAGAAATATGGTCACAAGATTCGGAACGACCCATATCGTCAGCATCTCAACATCATACTGATGATACCTTATCAACCAATGACTCTTTGTTCAAGAGTCAGGAAAGTAAAGTCAAGATTATGTACTTGTTATGTAGAGACATGCACCGTACTTACCATTGTCCTTGCATGGACGAAGATTCCCAATTATTGGAAGGTATTTATGTGTCTCAATCGCAGCCTCCAACGAGTTGTAGTAAATTTCCTCTTGAATTGTTGTTGGTTGATCAAGTGTTCGATCTAGTTTCATCCTTGGTCGATCCATATCTTCCCTTGAATATTGAAACCCAAGTAGTCGATCTGGTTTCATTCTCTTTCGATATCACTCTCCCCTCGAAGAGTGATACCCAAGCAGTCAATTCCGCTCTCCCATTAGAGAGTGAACCTAATATCGCCCAATTTCTTATTGTTAATACAGATTCTACCATGCAGGGGGGCATTTGACCTTCTATTACAGGACCCCCCAAAGTAATGAGGCTTACGGTATTCCACCTTTGGTTCCAAGTCAATCGATTTTTATCAATTGGAACAAACTCTCTGCACCTCTCCTTCCTTCCTATATGCCTTTCGAAATCATTGTACGGGTTGTTTATATATATGTACCTCATACTATAGTTGATGAAGGTGTCGCAGTTAGCATTTTGTCCTCAAATGATTGGCAAGATATAGGCTCCTCGCAGCTTGTGCCCATTAGTCATAATTTGTTAGCTTTTAACAGAGGAATCAGTCAACCTCTGGGGCTTGTTCCTTAGTTGCCTATTTCGTTAGGTGGAAAAACAGTCTTTATTGATGTTTTGGTAATTTTGAGTCCTTTGTATTTTAATCTGCTCCTCAAACGAGATTATGTCTATGCGATGAAAGCTCTCATGTCTACACTCTTTCGATTGTTGTATTTCCCTCATGACGAACACATTATGACTATCGAACAACTTTCATTTGTTAACTCTCGTCTGATTACCGATCATCCAAATTATTCCGACGTGGTATCTTACCCACCACAGGTCAATTATGTGGCATTATATCCCATGCTTCCGAATTCCGCTAAACACGGGCTTCTCTTTGATTGCTTGTCTTCTTTAACCTTGGATTCGAGACTTGACATGGTTTATATTCCTTCCAATGATGACCTATTAGAATCCATAATCGGGGCTTATCCCTCGACATGTATTCTTTTTGGAGTGTCGTCCTCTTGGAATCCATGAAGTAGTACGAGTAGAGTTCCCTTTACGTGTCAAGCTCATTAAAAAATGAAACAGGTGACCACAAGCAGATTTCCATTTCTGTGTCAAGCTCATTAAAAAATGAAATAGATGACCATGATCAAAGTTCCCTTTCTGTGTCAAGCTCGTTAAAAAATGAAATAGATGATCACGAGCAGAGTTCTATTCCTATGTCAATATCGTTAAAAAATGAAACAATACCCCACGAGCATAGTTCTATTATTGTGTCAAGCTCATTAAAAAATGAAACAAATCCCCTCCCCTTCAGTCGTGTTTTTCGCTAGATTTAATATTTGAACCTTTTTTTCATTCACCTATGCTATTTAATCCTCTTTTTTCTTCCTCTACTGGTGAAGGTATTCCTACTAGTAACCACGAGTTTGATCGGATGTCAAAAATAGTAGGTGAATGAAACGAAGCTTGGGGGGCATGTCTCCAGCCTCTTGGCATCATACTAGAGGTAAGCCGCCAGCTTCTTATGCTGGGGAAAACTTCCAACCTCTGAATATCATGTTGGGAAGAAACTTGCCAATGGGCATTATAGCATAATTTATTTTATGTTACAAGCTCGTTAAAAAATGAAGCATACATCACGAGCATTATTTTCACCTATCTTCAAGCTCGTTAAAAACAGTAAGATAGTGTTGAGCTTACTTTTCACTTTTTTCGTGCTCTGGTTGAAACATGAAAAGTTGTTTAAGCTTACTTTTTACTTTTTCATGCTCTAGTTCAAACATGAAAAAGATTCTGAGTGCTTTTGATACCATTGTCGTGCTCGTTAAAAAATTGAGTAAAAAGGTGTGTCTAATGAGTATAGGTTTATCACATTATCTGGCCTCGCTAGACTACTTACAGAAAATGAATTGTTCCAACTTTACTTTTCTTTGTTGTACTCAGTCATAAACCATGACAAGTTGTACATGGAGTCCCAACTTTAATCTCTTTTTAGACTCCCAAAATAGGAAAAGATTGTTGAGCAAACTTGTTTCTTTCACGCTCGTAAAAGGATTTGAAAGGACGTCTATCCGGTGATAGTTTATCCCTTTTTCGGACCGTTTAGACTATTTATGAAAAAATGAATACTCTCGTAAATCATGATTATAAGAGTTCTCTCTCACATTGTTTTATCCTTTTTTGGGTGAGGAGACTAACTTTTACGAAAAAGAACCATTTGGAGTTTTCTTTTGATCGTTTTAGACCCTCTAAATATGAAACATCGTCGAGTTTACCTTCTTTGAACTTGTAAAATTATACATGGAAGGACCCTTTTTGGGACTAAACCCCTCCTTTCTCAGGTTCATAAAACATGTGAGATTGGAATCATCATATGATGAGCTACATCGAGCGTTTGTTACCCTCTTCCAGCTCGTTAAAAATAAAATAGGCACTCATCCATCATGATGGGGATATTAAGGGAATATGAAGATGTATTTGAGTCTATATTAATGGCAGCTTAAAGTGACCTTTGAACATGGCACTTGTCTGCATTCTAGTCAAATAGTTAGGTAGTCAGCGTATCTCCGAGTCATACCAATTCCATGAGTCATTCTACTCCCTTGGGTACTCCAAAGAATGCTTCAATCATTTGTTTCATTATGTTTTGGTCTCTACTATGTTGAGTCAATGCTTCCAAGTCACTTTTCGTTCCGTTAAATGTTCAAAGGAAGTCTTTGGCCAGAATCAACCTTCCTAGTCATTAAACCTTATGTTGTGTCGGTCGTCCTTGTCTACCATTACACCTTTGTGTCATTTCACAATCATTTGATCTACCATCTTATATCACTTCCTGTGTTAGTTTCATCTCGATGATGTGGGATACATTATGGACCTCCTTCGACGAGTCTATTATGGTCGACACCAGCTCATCATCCAGGACTTAGACTTAGAAACTAGTCGGTACCTTGGATCCTGCAAGCCTCAATGGCAAGTTTCCTCACTTCGAATGATTCCACGGATGTTCGAATCCAACTCATTCATTCGCATTTTTCAAGATGTACCAGTGATACCTTGGGAATCATTGTCATCATTGGTGATTTCCCTTGCATATTTTAACGGTTCACATCATTGATCGGTAATCAAGTGGTTTCTACCATGTTCGACTTCAACGCTTTGTAATCACATGGTTAGATTCGTATCATTGTGGATTCAGCTTGAATACCCTGTGTTAACTCATGTATCTTACCTAGGATGCAATGGATATTTTTTGAGTCATATCACACGGATCCACATTGTATTGGTCATGGTTGTGCTATCATCTCATCGTGGATCTACGCTTGTGTTTAGTAGCCATGATTGTATTCAATCAGTCTTTACTACCATGGATTTTCATTGTATCGATCGGAAGCCATTTTATGATTCATTTGAGACATATATCTCTCAGATCCAATTGTACTGCAAGAGTCATTCCAACCAAGGATCTTTGCCTCAATCCCTCAGTTTGCAAAGCATTTGACCCGTTGTATTTTACCAGCTTCATACTTTGGGGGGGATTCTGTTACACCTAAATCTCGTCATCATGAGTTTTGTGTCCTCTATATGCCTTATTTCCTAATGTACCTGGGATGAAATACTAAAATAAGAGTTGAGGTTTATCCATTTATCTTTTTGTTGTCACCCCGATGCGCCCTGTTCTCGGGCAAGGTGCGTCAGGATTAAGGTGACGCAGTCTGCACACTAGCAGAGTGCATCGGTGACACCTTCTTCCCTTGCACAAGGTGCATCACCCTTCCAATGGCGCGAGTTGTCCATGTGCAAGGTGCATCGTTTTTAGTTAAAGTGGATAAAGAGAATCTTCGAGCGACTTCTTGAAGCTTGGATGTCATGGAGGATTATCCCTACATACCTGGAAAGGTGGCATTCGATCCCCTTGCCTAGTGGGATGATCCCTTAGGCTTCCCCCTTAAATCCTCAACCTATCCTATCCCTTTTGGCCTATATCTATGAACCCCGTATCCATTGTTAAAGGAGGAAGGATAAAGCACCCATATGCTGGTGGAATTTGGCTAGGAGACCCTCTTCATCGAAAAGGAGGCTATAAGGCTAGAAGGCTTTGATATTTGAGGCAAGATCACTTGAGTTGGTGTTACAATGTCAAGGCATTGGTTGAAATTTCCCTAATTTGTATTTGCTGCAAATTACATTTAATATAAATATCTTTCCATAAACTTGTTATTTCTATAATGTTTATGATTGGCCTCTTTGACTGTTGATCTAGTTAGATTCGTGATCATATGCTTTCATTTGTTTGTTTGTTTCCACTTTCGCCATCTTGTTTTGCAGCCAAAGATTGAGGGGTTGGGAGTAGATCAAATGAGGAGAAAGGAATTTCGTTTATAATGTAAGTTTCCTCTCAATATACCTTGCAATTTAATCTAACTAGGAAGGATAGTTGTATTATGTACATGTTTTGTTCTAGATCTAAACCATTTAGACTAGAGAGATTAGTTTTTGTCTGGATTAATTGATTGTCTATAAACATATATACCCACATTATTTTAAAATCAAATCTATATGTATAATAATCCGTATTTCATTTTATTATGTCCCTGCAAGGGACATATAGTGCCCAACTATTTTTAAACTATCGTTGACTTGGTGATATTTGTCAAGGTTATAAGGTTAAACTTTATATTTATTTTTTGGATTTAAAATTTTATGGTTTAAATCACTATTTTGGAGCATTCAGAATTGGGTGGGTTGTTGATGATGCAATTCTCGATTTTTGTGCTAGAGGTTGTGTCGGCGCGCTGAAGTATAGGGAAAGGTCAATTCAGTGAATAGGTGACGGAGGATTGTTGATGTATTAATTTCCCTTTGCACTGTGTACAGGGTGAGGTTAATGCAATGGACAACTGTTGGATGGGTTGTTGATGTATTAATTGGCTGCGATTTGTCTCAGCTTAATTTTGAAAATATTGAATTAATTCATTCGACTATGCTATGGTTTGCGTTCCTTTGACGGTTTCTGGATTTTTCAGGATTAATTCATTCGTCGGTGTTGTGGGATGTATTCATCGCAGTTGTTTCCATAATTTACTTCTATTCGATATTGCCTCCACAATTTTTCCTGCTCTTTCGATTAAGTTCCATCTCTGATTCGAAGCATGACCATGTTCTGCATTTTCTTAGGTTCTTCATCCCGTTTCAGAATATTTATGTTGGTTTGATCCTTAGGTTGCAAGAGCAGTACGTTATTATGCGGATATGTGCTGAACTATCTAAGCAAGTTTGAGGAGTGGAGCACATGATTGTGGTTTTCTAGTTTTTTACCTTCTTCGTCTGTTTATGGGAGTGGTTTTGCTAATCATTCCATTTTATTTTTTGCAGTTTTGTACATGGATGAGGATTTCATGTTGGAAGTAGTGGTTAGTTTCCATATGGGTTGGTGTTGTCGTCTCCAATCCGGGTAAGTTTGTTCGAACATTGTTTGAGTATTTACCTCATCTTGTTTTTTTCTTTCTTATTTAAGACTCAATTCACCAGAGATTTAGCTGGAAATTTATCTTTCTGTGTTTTCTCGGGTTTAAGGATCAAGGATCAATTTTTTTAGGAGATTTAGTTGGAAATTTCTCTTTTTTTAATGGTTTAAGGATAATCTTTTGAAATATTTGTGCCAAAGAATTCATTTTCCTTTATTTCTTGGTATTGAAATTGGTTTGAACCATGATATTAAAAATTATACGGTTTCAACTAATATAATTATAGATTTTAGATATTGTAAATAATACACACACACACACACACACACACACACACACACACACACACACACATATATATATATATATATATATATATATATAGAGAGAGAGAGAGAGAGAGAGAGAGAGAGAGAAATTAAAAAATGAGGATATTTCTAAAAATAACCCGCATATGATCGATGATAGAAGAAGAACCTGGATCCAAAAACAAAGTATGAAAATGGTTGATAGCCTCATCCATTAGATGAGTTAGGTCCGAAATAAAGCATCCATTAGCATCAAGATGTTCCTAGATTGAATTTTGAATATGCCTACTCTTAGCACACTTATGGAAAATTTTGGTACTAGGATCACCTTGAGACAACCACATTACTCGGCTTTTTAACCGCAATGATTCTTATTCCATCTTAAGTATTCTTAGCTTCCTAAGTTCCAATTCAACCAATAAACCCTTTTGATGGGAAATAAAAGAACCTAAAACATTTGAATTATATAGCATCTCAATCTCTAATTCACAGTCAATAAGATTTTTCTTCATCCTAATATTCTTATCCTTCTCCCATTTTGAAATGACCATATTTAAACACTTTAATTTATAAACCATCTGGTCCATAGCAGAGGGTATGTGAACCCCAGCCACATGATCCCATTCATATTTAACAAGTGCAATAAAATCCGGATCACTTAACCACCCATGGTTAAATTTAAATGGATAGCATAGTTTTTTACCAGTAAAATATGTCTGGAACACAATAGGAGAATGTCACTGATGCCTCCACCCAAGTTTTGTACCTATAGAAATTTCCAATCAAATCCTCAAACAAGAAATATATTTAGATATTTAACAACTCCCTCATCACATGTAACGCACCCTTCGTTACACTAGACTCAAGTCACAATATATATATATATATATATATATATATATATATATATATATATATATATATATAGAGAGAGAGAGAGAGAGAGAGAGAGAGAGAGAGAGAGAGCACATATCCATAATAGCCACATGCATAATGAGTATATGCATTCTTATGACAAGTGCATATTAAAATGCATAACAACTATAAATAAATAAATAGCGGAAAATTAAACTATTTCATAAGACCCATGAAATATTATATCTAATGCATAACAAATGCATAAATAAAATCATATTAACGGAAGCACAATTATCTCCGTGTGTGGCACATTTCACACATATCATATTTAGTACCCATAATATATCTTCTATTAATATACATTAATAAGCCAAGGTTTGTAAGAAAACACTTCCAATCCTTCTTTATAAAATAATTCCTAAGAACTAGGCATTAAACATTTTATGGAAACTCGGCAGTATAAACTGTAAAAACTAAGCAAAAACTTATATATTTCCATGTGCCACTTGTCTAGCACATATTAAATTTTCACCATTTAATACACATAGTAAATTCTATTAATATGCATTAATAAACTACCTGCGCACTAAGAATCATGCATATAATAGCATATCATAAGAACTAGCCTATGTATTAAGAACTGAGCGCATAAATGGAAACAAGGAATTTATAACTTAATGCACTTAAGAAACACTAAAACACTATAGGAATAGCACAGTAAATCTAAACTTACTGCATAGTAAAAAGCAATAAAACACTATAAGCATAAATGGAAACAAGAAATTTATAACTTAATGCACTTAAGAAACATTAAAACACTATAGGAATACGGCAGTAAATCTAAAATTAGTGCATAGTAAGAAGCAATAAAACACTATAAGAATTGCGTAGTAATAATTCTAAGCTTACTTAAAACACTATAAGAGTTGCACAGTAATTCTAGGTAGTAAATTCGGAAAAATTGGGTGTGCAATAGTTCAACCTATGTTATTTGAATGCAACCCAACAATATTATTCCAACTTAATAAAATTTAAAGCACAATAAGGATTGCACAGTAAAAACTACATGTGTGGTAAAACTAGGCAGTAAGATGGAACATGGTTTTTATACATAAACAAGGCTAAATTTAACTTACCGTAACATTTCACATTTTTTGAACAAACAAATTAACCTATGGTTTTTAAGTAGCATTCATTACAAGGCATATTAATTAAACCTTAACACATGGTATTTGTTATCAATTTACCAATTTAGTAAAAATGTTAATTATGTGCATCTCAATGCAATTACCACATATTACCTTCATGTGGTTTATAATTTCAATTTGTGGTTTACCAAAACCATAGTACCATTCATACTAAGCTTAAATAACAACCTTTATTAGTTGTTAATTATCTTCTTATGTATTTAATAAACAACAATAGTTCATGGTTCAAACATCGATAAAAAAAATCAGTTTATAAATATTTCATTTTTCTTAAAGAATTGAGATATGCACAATAAACCATTGCTTTACAAATATTTAATTTTTCTTAATGAAATGAGTTATGTGCAATAAACCATTCCATGGCTAAATCTATCACACATTAAGCAAGAAGGGTCTAACGCAGTAATAGTTAAACTTTTATGCATAACTATTTCATATATTTTATTTTACGAACCCAAAATTTAGCAATTTACAGAAATTTAATTTTAGCCCTGCAAAATAGAGATTATTTACAAGCATATGGCATAATTAAAATTCACACCATTTCCATGCATAGGAAATTTTGAATTAAGCTCTACGTGAATTTCATCCCTAATTCATATTTGGTAAATTTCAACACTAAAATTGAAACAATCAATTTATGCATTATTATTCAGCGTAGCGCAGAATTAATCTTGTACTCATTCCACAAATAAGAATTCAATCAAGCAACACATAAACTCATTCTTTATATATGATTTCAGAAATTAAAAACATGAATACCATGGAAATTGTTTTACCATCCATTAAACCAAATAATAATGAGAAATTAAACATGTCATTTCCAGAAATTGAAAAATTATCTGGAAAAATAATTGAATTGGGAAGCTGGCTCTATGTGAGGCATGCTCCACCCAACCATGGGTAATTTTGTTCATTCATCTTTCAATATAACACTACCCCCAAACTAAGACTCATGCATTCACCAAAGAGATGCCTCTCCAATTCTCAAACTCTTTCATAATTAACACTTGGCATTCAGGAAAATTGGGTTGAATCCAATTCCATGCAAAATAGTGCACATAACCTCCTTGATTTCCTTCTGGCTGCACAATAGTGAAAACCATCACTGCCATTTGTGCTAAGAAATCCATCAAGTCAGTTGCTTACACCATTTTCCACTTCACTGGAAGGACCAGAGACAAAATGGTATGACTACACAACAATTAAAACACATCTCTACCATATGTGCTTAGAATTCAAAAATAGTTTTCTTCCATAGACCAAACTCTCCTTTGTTCTCACCGGTCCTCACATTGGATGAATAAAAATTGGTAACAGACATCAGCTTTCCTCTCTTCATTACTCAGAAATTCCCCATGCACGGATTCTTCTCCCTGGAATGAACGAATGAATAATAATCATGATGATATTATTTCCTTACATGCAAATCTAGAACCACGTGGAATCCCTCAACCATGTTTCCTCATTTTTACATAAACACATAAATCCCCCCAAAATCCCACTTAAATCATAATTAATTGATAATTATGATTTTTAAAACATAAATAAATTCATTTAAATGGGTTTAAGACTTAGGATAAACTTTTGGGATATTTTAAGGGTCTAAAAGGTACCTAAGGGTCATGGCATAGTTTCCTCCTAGGCCACTTTTAACCCCCTTACCATTTCCCATGAATACATGAGTCCCCAATATCTCTAGCATTCCACCTTAGCACAACCAATTGTGGATTTCAATATTAATAATTACAAAAATACAATATGTCCATCCTTGCAGGCATTCATAAACAATGGCCATCATCAGACTAGGGGTTTCAAACCATGGGTGTTACATCACCCACCCTAATATTGCACTAGGTAGGAATCAAAGGGATCGAAATAATATCAATCAACCCCGCTTGAAGAAAGAGATCATTAAAATAAGGCCCCAGAGGGTCCTTACATGACCAATTACCCCACACTTCCACGACATGCAGGGTGAGGTTCAAATCACCTCCGAAAATCAAATTGGGCAATTTAAGTATTATGTCACCCACCACCACATCCCAAAAATATATGTGGTCCCAATAATGGCCACACATATTAACGAAATTAAGCTCCCCATCAAACCCCATAAATTTTCCACACAACAAAATCCCAGCCAAGGTGAAAAAAGGAGAAAAATTGTCCGACTAAGGGTTCTAGGTAGACAATAGTGCACCGGATAAACCCACCACATCCAAGGTACACATCTCCCATCCCTAGAGAATCTTGAAGAAAATAGAACGAGCATGAACACTTTCAACCATGGTTTCTTGAATAAATATCACATATGGACGAATCTTCTCAAAAATATGCTTGAGGGATAAAAATTTTAAGTGCCCTCCCACCCCTCTCACATTCAATGAGATCAAGATCATTGTTTATCCCAAACCATGGATTTTTTATCACTAAGATCTTGAGACTGAGATGGAAAAGGGTCACCCGAGGAAGATGTCAATAATGAATCCCCCACATCAAGAGAAAAATTACTAGTCTTGATTTTACAATCGCTCTTGGTTTTCAAAGGGGATAAATCTAGATTCAATCCCCCCTTGATAGTTACTTTCAAATAATCCCACTGCGGTGAAGAAAGACAATGTGGTCTTCCCCTAGAATCCAAGGGAAGATCAACGAGACCCACTGAGGAACACCCCAATCTTGGGTTGGAATCAACAAATGTATGTAAAGGGTGTTTCTTAACAACACCACAAAAAGAAGGAACCAACGACAATACCATTCCCTCAACATGAGTAGAGGAAACCATTTCCTCACAAAACGACTCGCTAGAAGAAAGCATTTCCTCACAAAACAGATCCCTAGAAGAAACTAGATTTAAAGGTAAACTACTAGAGCACCCCGGATCAAAAACCCCCGCAACAACCCCCAACACCAAGTCTGCGCCATTCCCAAACTAGCAAGCCGAAGAGGATATAGGCCTAGATGTCATATCCGATAACCCCAAAGATGGAGCAGGATTTGATAAAATCCCATTCTCAACCCTCATCCCCCCATCCAGCATAGAAAATTTCCCATTTTCATCAAAGGATCAGAGTGAAATCCCATCAACTATCACCGAAAATATATCCCCAATAGGAACTGACATATCTTTCCCCATCTCAATAGGAATAGACATAGTATCATCCACAGACACCCCATTTAGTCCAACACATTCTAAGAAGCAACCAGATATCTCAAGACTATTTATAATATCCATGTTTGATTAACTTAAAGTTGAAAAAAGGCAAGATCCATATATTTCATCTTACCTATGATGCGCAACCCATCCAAGGAAGAATTAACCCCAAGAAGCTTGTTTTGATGGCCCTGGTTAATCTACTACTGAGGACCAACCTCAATTTTAGTGGCTTCATAAAATTACCATTCCATCCCCCCATTCATAGAATCCTCTTGCTCCAAAGTCGAGTACACAAACTGGCATTGTTCCAAAGATGACCCACCTCTTTGCATTTCGAGCACCAGAAGGGGACACTCCAATAATCTAGGGTTTGTATATATGTTCGACCCTGCCTTTCAATCTCCATCTTATCAAGAAAACCTAAATATATATCAATCTCTACCAGCATACGACCAATACGCTTATCCATACCACGAGGGACCCCCTCCTCAACATGAAGAAATTTTCCCAGATGATTTCCCACCGCAGTGAAAGCTTCACAGTTCCACATAGCCAGAGGAAATCATGGCAGCAAAACCCATATGTGACAGAAGCAAATGTTCTCAGTATAGGGTTCGAATGTCAAATGCCACTGCGTGATCATCAGACTCCCATGATCCTTTAACTAGGTACGATGAAGAATCATGGATGCATGCTCCTCTTTGTGGAATACAAATACAAACCAACCCTTGGGGTGAATAGATATCTCTAGGACATATCCAATTAGAGGCCTCAAAGAATTCTCCACCCACCCAAAAATATCACGACAACTCATAGATTTATAGCTTAATTTATCAATGAGGGCCATCAAATACAACCCCACCACATCTTCTAGACCAACATCCCATCCAAGAACCATTTTACTACCACCCAACCTGAATTTCCACAACCTAAATATCTTGAATCTACTCTGACCCGAACCAACATGTGGTTTAGGTCGCGAGGGAGCCTCTGAAGAGTAAACCCCACCAAATGTCCCAATACCCCTTATCGTTGGGTCCCCACCACCACCAAAGGTATCTGACAACCCTGAAATAAGTTCACAACCACAAGCAGTAGCCGAAAAATTAGCTCCAAACGTAAGATCCACCAGATCCATCGGCTCCTTGAACACAACATCTGAGCCACCATCAACACGAATCATCAACTGCATACTACCCCTTAAAGGGTCAACCAAAAGTTTGGACTGGCCTTCACGATATAAAAACAAGTATACTTCGTCGGGATTAATGATACCCTAACATTCACATTCACACCTCTCATTAGATGTCGCATCATCATTTCCAACCAAATTAGCGCCCACATGTTTGGTCGTGTCACCCATCCCACCACGCATGCACCGAAACCTTCCAAAATCCCGAAAAAGACAAACCTCAGTTCTAGATATAAAAATCACTTGAACTCGACAACCAATCCACAACTCAGGGACACAGAATTGGAAAGTTGTTTGTAGAGTCGACAAGCACAATACCTAGAAAGGAAAACTCTAGATAATAGAAGAAAATACCCACCGAAGAAAGGAAACTAGATGTTAGAAAGATAACTATAGAAAGTACAAGTGTAAACCACATAGAAGCAACATATACCAGGAGAAAACCCCTTCGCTTGTAAACATATGCTGAAGAACCAAACCCTAATGCCATCCAAACCCTGACACCAAACCCCCCCAAATAATGACCTTGCAAGTTTCTATTTGCAAAAACCTTCCACCATCAAATACTCATTATGGAAGGAATCAGTCAATAAGACATGCTTGCTACAAAATAATTCGGCAATACTTCACAAGATAACTCATTACATTTCTTCTACTTCTTTATATAATTTATATCAAACATCCTAAGTACTTTCTAGAGAATGAACTTTCTAATAGGCGAAACCTTCTAGGACTTCCCAGAGAAGGAAATTTTTAGTGGGTGGAACCTTCTAGTGAGCTTTCTTACATTATTTCGTTTCACACTACATCTCTGCACATGTTCTATTCAATATAGATGAGCTCAATACATAGTATTGTAGCCTTAGGTACCTTTGTAGGTACGACCGTATTATCCTCCCTACGTACATTACAATCTCAATGATAAGTTGAATCCCACCACTTTGTTTGCTTGGGTGTGATTCCTCTATTAGTATTTGCACATTAAAATCATTATAATATTAAGATATAGAATGCATTGATATATAAAAATGCATTAAAATCAAAATCATGCAATAGAGTGTAAATAGAATTATGAGGAACATACAACATAAATGACATTGTTGATGGTACTCTCTATATAATAGATGATACTTAGTACATATCAAAGGATCAAATTCATCTCAAATGTATACATATACAAAATGATGATCATCTAATGTTTTTTGTGAGGCAGCCATGATTTGAATCAACCTAAATCTATCTTAACTCTAGATCTATCAAGTGCCAAGAGGGATCAAATCCCTTGAGATGTAGACATTTTCTCAACTTATTCACTCTAAAAAAGTTTGCACCTGTAAGGATTTGATCACACATGACACTTGATAAATCCAAAGTTAAAATAGACTTGACCTAGTATAGAAAGAAACATATGTTATTGCTAATATCAGTTCCAACATATGCTAATTTACACTAATTTTCATTTTCCAAATGACCTTTGACAAAATGTTCCATCATTCCCACACCTAACTTGTATCATTATGTGGCAATCTATCAATAATTCCCCAACAAGTATGTTATTGGTTTGGGTCATCTAGACTTACTTTTCTAATCAAGTGAATCTACTATTTAACTCTATGAGTTGACTTGTGGAGTATATGTATGGAGTATTCCACTATTTAGCTCTACAAGTAGTCTAAGTACATGTTCATTAGTACATCTTACTTTATCGAGTACAATTTCATTCATTTTAAAAGTATAAGACAAGGCTTGAAGTTGGATCTCTTAGAAGGAAACCCATTTTATAGAGTCAACAAGTGAACATGCCGCAATGAGGCTAGTCCATGTCAAAGATAAAAATTTAGGAAGTAAATAACTTATAGGTTGAATATAGAAATTGAGAAAGTAAGGAAAAATCATAAGAATATAACAAGCATATAAAAGTTGTCACATCAATTAAGTATTTGTCCTATACAAACATTAAAATAAAAAATATATAGAATTAAACACATCAAAATCAAAATATCATATGGGTAGTGACAACAATTTTGTTTTTGTTTTTTAGTACACAAAAATCAATAATAGCATGTGAAATTTGCCACATGGCACTCTTAAAAAATCCATATTAAATGTTTTTAGTTTTATTTTTTGTGTTTTAAAATCAAATCACACTCACGTGGATTTATGTCCTATTAATAACTTCTTTCACCAATAAAAAAATAAAACTTACCAATCCTGAATTTTTTATTTTTTTTTATTTTCACAAAATATAATTTTATAAATATTAAAAAACTTTATAAAAAAATTAAACAAAACATTAAATTAATTAATGCTAAATCAAAATATAATGAAAAATATAACCAATATGTTAGCATGTACTAATATTCCTTGCTTCCCTACAAAGCTTAGCTTTAAGTAATAAATTTTTGATAAAAAAAACCTATAAATATTGTTTCTAAAATTTTAGGTGTATAAAGATAAATCCATTAGGTCATCGTCACAATGGTTTTGGCTTGAAAACCATGATTTTGTCTACAATCCATGTGTTTTGTGCTTAGAAGTAATGTATAACGCTTTAACCACGATAAAGACTTTGTATATAAATATTTTTATGTAATCAATGTTCTTTTGGACTTAAGAATAGAACTTAGTACATGGCTTTTGATAAAATTGTTTTTCTACATAAAAGAAAATTAACCACACAATTTCAAGGATAGAGCATAATATTAGATCTTGTGTTTCTAAGTAATGGTTTGGAGGTAAAGTTCGTGGATACAGAGCACGATACATGTTTTTATGGCTTAAAACTCATTTATTAGGCTTAAAATTAACCATGGTATATATGTTTTTTTTTTTTTTTGAGGAAGAACATGGTCCTATTTTTAAGGGTTTTTTTGGAAGGAAGAACATGGTCCCATTTTTAAGGGTGTTTTTTTTTTGGAAGGAAGAACATGGTTCCATTTTCAAGTGTTACGAATGATAGGGGTATCTCTTACAGGGTTGAAAGAATAAGGGCGTATTATAGGGTTGAAAGAATAAGGATGTATTCTCATATGAGATTTATATATAAAATTATTGCATTTTTATATGAGATTTATATATAAAATCATTGCATTAAGTTAGTGATATAGATTTGAATTTAAGAATTTGATATGAAAATTGTAGTTTTATGATATAAGAAATAGTTTATGGAAAAAAAATAGAGATTTAGCTCTAATATATTATATTTAAATTTATGTATGGCCCTTTTTTAAATTGAAATAGTTAAATTTAAATTAAAAATTTGTTGTGGCTATATCATACAATTTAATAATATAGAAAAAACAAAAAAGGGTTTACAAAAGCGAGTTTTTCAAGCAAAATCAAATATCACAAGTGCTTCCTATAAGGTGAATTATTCTTACTTCCTTGAAATTACAATAAATAAACATGCCAATATATATCTTAAGAAACTGGCTTAATATCAGAATTACCTTACATAACATTAAAAAACCTGGGCTTAAAAAAAGAAGTGCCCATTGAGGACTTCCTACTTGATGGTTACTTGTAACTAGTGTTCTTGTTCAACAATTTCCATTTCCTGATCTCCTTGACCTTGTCGGATTGTTTCCTCATCTTTGACCATGTCTGAGGAAAACATAACTAACATCTTCAAATGAGAGACCAAAGGCTGAGAGCTCCCAGTGAGACCCGAAACCAATTGATATAACATGCCACACTAAACTCTAATCCCTCAATCTATCTTCTTCGATGAGTCACAAGCTTTAAGATTTTTTCATATTTAAATTATAAGCTTCATTCTAATTGACAATTATATTGTTCAAATGTAAAATGGCTACCTAGTTCTTAGCAAGGAGGCATTTTGATTCCTTTTATAAGTGCATGGTAGGCCTGAGGATTCACAATAGAAGAAATAACTTGAATGGTTTTAATTGGCCATTTTTTTTGGTTCCAAACCCTCCAAACTTTACAATAATCCAGTCTAGAAAAATTACAAATCCAATCCTAATCAAGCCATGAGACGAGGAGACTAGACCCTAGGCTTGAAAGGTAATCCCTTTAAAGCATCAACTCGGTGGAAACCACATCACCCTAATAGATAAGTGCCAAAATAAAGATGCCTAGTCCCCTTGAGCCACATTCACCCCTACTCCATGTGCATTTTGAAATGAAAAGAACTATACATAAGACTAGAATGGTCCCACCTAAATCCTTCAAAACTAATATATTCAGTTTATAAGCCTGCATCATGATTAATAGAGATATGGAAGAGGGTACTAGTGGACTAAAAATTGTAAATACCCATCCTTTAAATTGAATGTGCAATGCCACCCATCACGACATGTATCATCTATTTTTATATTGATTTTGTTCCCTAGCTATGGATACTAACTATGGTTTTATAGGATGTGGCATAGGGAAATAATCCCCTAATTTATCCTTATTGAGATAACACCTAATAATATTGTTTCATTATCCAATCATTTGCGTGGCTATTGAATGCCTATTATACATGAAAAAATTCAACCAATTCAAATCTTTTCACATCCCATTGGAATCTAAGGGTGAGACTTTATAATATTTGATCCTTAGGGTTTCATTGATTTCACATATGTTTTTTAATTATTGATGAATCCCCTAGTACCAAATAGTTCATAATCTTTCTTGAGCTTAGAATCCTTAATCCTTGATATAGCGTCAATTCCTCAACTTGATTATTGGAAGCTTCCCCTGAACCCAAAATAAAACTTATATCAATATATTCCTCAAGATCAAATACCAAACCCCTCCATATACCACCTATGCCATGTATGGGTCCTTAACTATAGTACATGCCCTATATAAAACGGAAAATTTACCTTCTATGAGGAATATAATTTTGGTTTCAAGACTAGGTGTGATAGGGATGGTATAAATGTGACCCAAACCAAACCATAGTTTGGCTATAATTCTAAGGATTTATCCCTTGATAGTCCATGATCTTAGGGATTAAAATCCATGTATGGAGACCTTGAACATGGTGTAGACCTTGGCCATGGAATATTGTCCCTATGGTAAGATTAGGGTCCTAATTTCAAGGATTAAGTATAACATGGATAGCTCTTATAACCTAAGCCGTGGGTTGAATCTAGAAATTAGTGATTTAGTCCTTACTTGATGGTATTGGGATACAAAATCCATGTATAGGGCTATTTACTATAATAAGAGACTTATACCTGGAATATTATCCCTATAGGAAGATTAGGGTCTATGCTTCAAGAATTAGGCGTGACAAGATTCTTATACACACAGTCCTGGTTTAATGTGAAAACTCATTTTTTAGGCTTTTAATTCATGTTTTTTTTTCTAAAAGCCATCTGCAAGCCATTAACCATTATAAGGGTCCTATATATTAAAGTTTAGCATATGAGAGAATCAAAAGATTAGTTTGGAGGATTAGGTGAAATAGGTATGGTTTTTGTGACCCAAGTCATGGTTTGAGGATAAGAAGTATCAATCCTTGTTTATAAGGCTCAAAATCCATTAACGGTTCCCTTAATCATGGTATAGTGTGCACACAATATTTTACATATAAAAGGAATATGAACCAAATTTTAAGGATTATGTATGTGAGGAATTATCCCTACAGTTGAATCCTTGATTTCTAAATAAAAATAAAATTGTCACTCTTAATATATGTTTTTGGGTCTTAGAATCCATGTTTAAGGTTGTTGACACAGCGGCTATTGAAAGGGGTTCACTTCGCACTGTCGTCAACAAACCCAATCAAACACCTTTAAGCATTGGCCCAGAAAGGTTTTACCCTTTCCAGCAACACCCGTGAAGCGAGTGAAGTCTCAACCGAGATGATTAAGGGGGCTGTAGGAACCAAGTTTCCACAGTGAAGAAAGGACATGCAAGCACTTCAGCTCTATCACACTAGAAACCAAAGATTTAGATTTGCATATATTTATACATTCATCATTCACAGAAATAATACATAATGGACATTCGCATCAACATAGTTAAATTGATCATTCGCATCAATAGTAATTACAAAACCACAGAGTCTTAAACATTTCACAAACACTTGCATTCATCATTCAACAGAAACAGAGGAAACAGATATGACCATAATCGAACATCTTCATGCATTCATCAAAACCTACAATATAACCTTCGCAGAAACAATCAAAACATCTTCTCGCGGATACAACATAGTTCAAAACAACTCATGCTCTGATTCAACTATGTTTCCCTTAGGACTACAATAATACTCCTATTTATATGAAACTAAATGGTCCACGTGACCTATTCTAACTAACTAAACCACTTTCGCACTTTCGTCGGCTCCTTGTTCTCCACGAATGGACCTTTCTTCCACAGATGGTCCTTCTTTGCACTGTCGGCTTCTGCACTTTATTCGGCCTAATCCCGTGCCAACAGCCCCCCAACACAAACTTGTGGCTCACCCTTGAGGCACCTCAGCTGGACACCTCTGGTGCATTCACCTCCTTTGTTGTGCTAAACTTCTGAAGCTATTCTTCGCGTCTGGAGCTCGCTGTCATGTACTTATTGAACTCATCCTCCAGTCTCTTGAAACCTTGATCATCTACCTTGAAATCATCCTCCAGTATCTTGAAACCTTGATCATCTACCTTGAAATCATCCTCCAGTCTCTTGAAACCTTGATCATCTGCCCCTTCGGTGCCTACTCTTGCACTTCAGGCTTGCGGCGGTCTGGGGAAAATTTCATCGATGTCATCAACTTGGGAAACATGTCGACTACTCCGACACATCTGTTTCGTGCTTCTGATCGACCACTACTGGGGTCGGCGTGCCTCTTCCCTTAGTGTTCTGGTGGTCACAGGGACCACGGTTCTTCTAAATACTACCATACTCTTAGACATCTTGGGTGAGACCTCATCTTTGTTCCTCCCGATTTTCTGTGCTGCTTCCTTGGTTGGTTGTTCATGCACACTCGTCATTCTTTCGCTTAACGCACCTGGAGTGCTTCCACTCGAAATGAAATGTGCCATTGCAACTATCTCACTTCCCTTTTCCACAGCTTCCTTGGGATTGCTCACTCAACTTCCGAACTCTCTGCATCTAGCTTACTGACTCGCATCATGCAACTTACTAATTCTCTTCTTTGGACTCTCTTTACTTCAACTTGCGTTCTTCAATCTCCACACTGGTATTTTTGCCTACTCCTTGACATATGATCACCATTTACGAAATATTTCCCACAACGATCCGATTATGTCATCATATGTCTCTGTCGTCTCCCGGTGATGCTGATTCTCAGTAATCATGCTCGGATTTAACTCCCGCGTGCCAAACGTACGAAGCATCGATGAGCGGCCCAGTTGGCCATGCTTTCCACTTTTTGTCATAATTGCTTCTTCTTTTTTTGACCTGGTTCTCAACCACTATGCGCTTGGTCATGGCGATAGGGATTCAACTAATTCCCATTTACTAGCCTTGGCAACAACATGCCATCTAAAATTTTCAACTGCACCGCACCTCCATCAGTAACAAAATCTATTATGTAGGGACCTAACCAATGCATCTGTAACTTTCCTGGTTGCTTGGAAAACTTACTGTCCTATAGCAGAACCATATCTCTACCTGAAAGTTCTTTGGTTTAACATGTTGATCGTGTAATCCTTCTTCCGATCCTTTTCCACCTTCTGATAAAATCCTGCGATGAACTGATCCTCATCGAGTTGTACCAATTGTGCCAATCATTCTTCTAGTGCTCCGTCATCGCTCATTCTTGTTTCTACTGCAATGCGCAAACTGGGGAAAATATACTCCATCAGCATTACGGTTTCCTTCCCATAGAAAAGATTGAATGGTGTCTGTCCAATCATTCGTTTGCAAGTTGAGCGATACACCCAAAGTATCGCAAGGATCTTCAAATCCCAATCATCTCGATCCGTGTTGCATACTTTCGTCAGCGCATGCTCCAAGATTTTGTTGAATGTCTCAACTGTCCCATTTGCTTGCGGATGGTAAGGGGTACTCTTCTTGTGTTGAATTTGAAATTCCTCTATCATTGCTGTGATTGTCTGATTAACAAAATCAGTCCCTTGGTCACTCATTGGTATCTTTGGGAACCCAAACCTGGTGACCGCATTGTTGAAGAGGAATCTTGCTGCAGTCACAGCTAAGCAATCTTTCATTGGTGCAGCTTCCTCCCATCGCGCCAAATATTATGTTGTAGTGATTATGTAGCGCGACCCCATTCTTTTTCTTGGCGGGTTGATGGGTCCCACGAAGTCAACTGCCCATTTGTTGAAAGCTTGTAGTGTTAATTGAGGTACTAACGACATTTCATCCCTTCATGACAGCTTCCATGTTCATTGACATACATTGCAGCTTTTGGCGTAGTCCGCAACATCTCCATGCATCATCGGCCACCATAGTCCTGCTCGAAGGATCTTCCTAGCAGTGGCACATCCTCCATAGTGTCCTCCAGTGATCCCATCATGTGCTTCCGCTAAAATACTTTCCTGCTCATGTGGAAGGACATATTGTTGAAGTATCTGGTCCCATCTTATACATTTTCCCTACAATCAATTGAAAATTTGTAGCTCTGACGAATAGTTGCTTCTTCTGGTTGGTAGTGAATCCTGTCGGCGCCTCCCCTGTTGCTAAGAATTGGATGATTTGTTCATAATGGTCATCGACCATTCCTCCCTGAACAATTGAGCATCCGACAATCCTTCGTCAATTTTCCTTGGCTCTTCTCCAGACTCTATCTGCGACAAGTGGTATGGTCCTGCATTCAATTGCCCTGGCTTTACAATTATCTCAAAATCAAATTCCTGGAAGAGTAAAATCATTCGATAGATCTTCCCCCCCAACACAGGCTTGTTCGGCTTGTTCTGTAGTCGTGTAATTCTTCTTTGCACTAGATAGATTTCTACTTGCGAATGCTATCGGGTGGTCTATTGCGCCTTCTCCTAGTTGGGCCAAGATGACTCCTAATGCGACTGATGACGCATCGACGTGAACATGGAACTCCTTCGTCCAATCTGGGAATGAGAGTATGGGTGCCGCAACCATGTTTTATTTTAAGATATCCAAACTCTTCTAGCATTCTTCATTCCATTCATACTTGGTGTCTTTCTTCAACAACTTCTCCATTGACATTGTGATCATTGCATACCCTCTGATAAACTTCCTGTAGTATCCTGTGTGTCCCAATGTTGCTCTCAATTGCTTGACTGTTGTCGGCGGTGGTAGGTCAACAATAATTGTGATCTTTGCAGGATCGACCAGCATTCCTTTCCTACAAATTATGTGCCCTAGTAAAATCCCAAACAGAGCACGAAAAATACACTTTTTCAGGTTCAATGAAATTTGGTGTTGTTGACATCTTTCCAACATCAACCGCAGATTTGCGACGTGATCCTTGACCAATCCGTACACTGTCCAATAATCCATATATACCGTCAGAAATTTATGGATGTAATCTTTGAATGCCACAATTACCTATCTGGAAAAGCTTGCAGGTGCATTCTTCATACCAAATGGCATCACCGTGTATTGAAAACATCCCCATTCAGTGACAAAAGTTTTCTTGTGCCGATCCTCCTTTGCAATTTTAATATGGTGGTAGCTGGAGAATCCATTTATGAAGGAGTATATTTCTTGACCATCCACTCCTTCTAACACTTCATTGGTAAATGGTGTAGGGAATGGATCGTGTAGGCATGTGTCGTTCAGTTTTCTTAAATTGACACAGATCCTAACTTCGTCGGTTTTCTTATCCTGGACCACCATCGGGATGATCCACTCTGATTCCTCAACTGGATCTATAATGCTTGTTTCCAACATCCTCTCGATCTCATCCTGCACCTGCTCCTTGTACCTTGGATTCAACTGGTAGGGCCGCTGCTTGACTGGCTTTGCATCAAGTTTCAAGGAGATTTTCATTTCGCCTAAGTCCCCGGAAATTCCTTTCATCTCTGAGAATTTCATTGGGAACAAGTCCTAAAACTCATGCAATAGATTAGTCATCTTCGTAATAGTCGAATCATCCCAATAATCTCCAATACTTGCGAACTTTGGATTCTCCTCCGACCCAATGTTCACTTCTTGATTTTCGACGGTTGCTGAAACATGTCGGAAGGTATTTCTTTTGCCTCGACATTGTGAGTTCCTTCGAATTTCGGTACATACGTAGCCCTCAGATCATCCTGATCATATTCCTCTCCTGTGCTATTGTAGCATTCCATTAACATTTTCGGTGTCGCAGTCCATTGAATCCCCAGTGGTTTCTCTATCGGGACTACTTCAAATACCTTCTCCTTAATCACCTGTAATGCACTATGGATGAAGGGGTTTTCGTTCAAGAAACTGAACGTTTGGCTAAAGCCAACTGTTAGTTGTTCCCAAGACAATGTTCCGTGTCCCAGTTCTGTTGCGATATACCAACTTCGCAGTACTTTATCCAGTGTGTGAATAAATGCATGGACCCATTCCTGTCTCACTCCTAGTCCCATTTGCTTTCGCATTCAGCCAAATGTTCCTTTAGATTGCTTCTGCCATCGAAATTCCTTCTAACATATCCGTCTGCGTCGCCGAACCTAACCGTCATTCGGTGGTTACATAGTGGCCAGGTAGTTATGGTGGACATGTGTGCTTCCCACCATTCCGCTGGTGTAGCCTTCAGGGCTTCTTCCAAGGCGAAGAGTCGCTATGGTTCTGCCACTTTCTCTTCAAATTCAATGAGAAATGTATCCAAATTGGGAAATCCCTCGTATGTTGGTATCTCACACTCTTCGGTGGCTACCCTTCGCAACGACTGAGTGATCCTTGCACACCTCCTCAATGACACTTCATGCAGTTGGTTATGCAAATTTTCAAGTGCTTCGTCAGAATCTAATGATGCTGAACTACTACTATGCCACCCAAATTCTCCATCTGCAGTAGGGTTGATATAATCTTCATAAATGTTGTATATATTATCCCACCCCTCAGTGAATTCATCCCTCGATGGCTCTACATACCTTTTCCCTTCCGCCGAATCAAGACGTGCGACAACCCTGATCTCCCGGTTCTCGAATGAAATAATTATTTTCTTGAAGTTGATAATAGCTTGATTATCCATCGCCTAGTCTATCCCTAGCAGCATTGGGTAGGGGCTGGTATTGTCCACAATTTCTATCACATCAAAATCTGCATAAGTCTTGAGGCCCTTAATCTCAACAGGGACTTGGCATAGCCGACCGATCGGGGTGACCTTACTTTGGTTGGATAGGCGCAGTTGCACTGGGGACCAAGCCAACTGCGGTTTCCCCGTCGTTTCCCACGTCTGTTTAGTTAGGATGTTCACGTCCGACCCCAAGTCCAAGATAATGGAGTCAACATCGAACGCTCTAATTTGCGCAAACATCCGCATCTCTCCTCCTGTTTTTCTCTTATGTATGCAATTGACTGTCCGCTCTAGCTGTGCACCCTCCCATCGATGCAACAGGTTGAATATCTTCGTCAATGCATCCTGATATTTTTCCATATCCAGGAAACTCTCCAAAAAGGCTCTTAAAGTGTTTCCCTTTCTCTGCGAATTCGTTGTGTCGAATATCAGTGGCATGTTGTATGTAACTTCTTCCTGCTGAAAAGGAAGTCGCCTCAACTGCCTTATTGCTTCCTGTGTTTTCAGAAAAAAAATGTCCCTTTCTGCTTTCACATCAAATGTGAATTGTTTTCTTACTGTCGGTCGGAAGCTAGCCTGTGACCTATCAGCCCCTGTCATAGCTCCTCCTCGAGTCACAATTCCGACAGTCATGTTTTGACTTCTAAATTCTGCTGAAATCTTTTGTACCACTAGGGGATTCTGATTCTGATTTTGATTTTGTGGAGGTGGGGGTACGTTCTTAGTTTTCCACTTCTTTGTCATTTCTTAAAAAACACGAGTTTTTAAAATAATGTCATTTGGTTTAATAAATGGAATCAACAAATTATACAAATTCTATGTCATAAGACCTTTTCATAGGTTGCACATGCGATCGGCAATTTTAAGAGCTTAGTACCCCCCGTTTCTAAAAGTCACAGCTTCTAGAAGGTTTACATTATTTCTTTAAAAAACACGAGTTTTTAAAATAATGTCATTTGTTTTAAAAATGGAATCAAAAAATTATGCACATTTTACATCATAACAACTTTTTATAAGTTGTGCATGGGATCGGTAATAACAAGTGTTTAGTACCCCCTGTTTTTAAAAATCACAAATTCTTGAATCTTTACATTGTTTCCTAAAATACTAATGCCATTTGTTTAATAAATGGAATCAACAAATTATGCATATTCTATGTCATAACACTTTTTTATAGGTTGTGCATGCGATCGGTAGTAGGAAGAGCTTAGTACACCCCATTTTTAAAAATCGCTGCTTCTACAAGGTTTACATTATTTCTTTAAAAAAATAGTTTTTGAAATAATGTCATTTGGTTTAATAAATGGAATCAACAAATTATACAAATTCTACGTCATAACACCTTTTAATAGGTTGCGCATGCGATCAGTAATTTTAAGAGCTTAGTACCCCTCGTTTCTAAAAATCATAGCTTCTAGAAGGTTTACATTATTTCTTTAAAAAAACACAAGTTTTTAAAATAATGTCATTTTTTTTATAAATGGAATCAAAAATTTATGCACATTTTACATCATAACATCTTTTTATAGGTTTCCCATGCGATCGGTAATTTTAAGAGATTAGTACCCCCTATCTCTAAAAATCACAGCTTCTAGAACGTTTACATTATTTCTTTAAAAAACATGAGTTTATAAATAATGTAATTTGTTTAATAAATGGAATCATCAAATTATGCACATTTTACGTCATAAAACCTTTTCACAGTGTGCGCATGCGATTGGTAATAGAAAGTGTTTAGTGCCCTGGGTTGTTTTTAAAAATCATAGCTTTTAGAAGGTTTACATTGTTTCCTAAAAAACACGTTTTTTTAAATAATGTCATTTGTTTAATAAATGGAATCAACAAATTATGCATATTCTATGTCATAACACTTTTTTATAGGTTGCGCATGTGATCGGAAGTAGGAAGACCTTAGTACACCCCATTTTTAAAAATTACAGCTTCTAGAAGGTTTACATTATTTCTTAAAAAATAAGAGTTTTTATAATAATGTATTTTGTTTAACAAATGGAATCATTAAAATTTGCACAATCTACGTCATAAATCCTTTTTATATGTTGCACATGTGATCGGTAAGAGGAATATCTTAGAGCCCCCCATTTTTAGAAATCATAGCTTCTAGAAGGTTTACATTATTTATTAAAAAACATGAGTTTTTAAAATAATGTCATTTATTTAATAATTGGAATCAAGAGAGTATACACATTCTACGTCATAACCTCTTTTTATAGGTTGCATACATGATCGGTAATAGGAAGAGCTTGGTAACCCCCATTTTTAAAATATACAGCTTCTAGAAGCTTTACATAATTTATTAAAAAACATGAGTTTTTAAAATAATGACATTTGTTTAATAAACGGAAGCAACAAATTATACACATTCTACACCATAACACCTTTTTATAGGTTGCACATGGGATCAGTAATAAGAAGAGCTTAGTACCCACCGTTTTTAAAAATCACAGCTTCTAGAAGGTTTACATTATTTCTTATAAAAACACGAGTTTTTAAAATAATATCATTTGTTTAATAAATTGAATAAAAAAGTATGCACATTCTTCATCATAACTCCTTTTTATACATTGCACATGCAATCGGTAATAAGAAGAGATTAGTACCCCCTGTTGTTAAAAATCACAGCTTCTAGAAGGTTTACATTATTTCTTAAAACAACATGATTTTTTAAAATAATGTCATTTATTTAATAAATGTAATCAAGAGAGTATACACATTCTACGTCATAACTCCTTTTTATAGGTTGCGCACATGAATGCTAATACGAAGAGCTTAGTACCCCCCAATTTTTAAAATCACGGCTTCTAGAAGGCTTACAATCATTTCTTAAAAAAACATGATTTTTAAAAATAATGTAATTTGTTTAAGAAATGGAATCAACAAATTATGCACATTTTATGTCATAACACCTTTTTATAGGTTGCGCACGCAATCAGTGATAGGAAGAGCTTAATACCCCGTTTTTTAAAAATCACAGCTTCTAGAAGGTTTACATTATTTCTTAAAAAAACATGAGTTTTTAAAATAATGTAATTTAATTAGTAAATGGAATAAAGAGAGTATACAATTCTATTTCATAACTCCTTTTAATAGGTTGCACAAATGATCGGTGATAGGAAGAGCTTAGTACCCCCCTTTTTTTAAAATTACAGCTTCTAGAAGGTTTACATTATTTCTTAAAAAACATGATTTTTTAAAATAATGTCATTTGTTTAATAAATGGAATCAACAAATTATACACAATCTACATCATAAATCCTTTTTATAGGTTGCGCATGCGATCGGTAATTTTAAGAGCTTATTACCCTTCATTTCTAAAAATCAAAGCTTCTAGAAGGTTTACATAATTTATTAAAAAAACATGAGTTTTTGAAATAATGTAATTTGTTTAAGAAATTGAATCAACAAATTATGCACATTCTACTTGATGAGTTGAGGACAATATTTGACCCCATGGTCCACAGGGCTGCAATAAGTGTACTGTGGTGCTGGATTTGGGAAATCCCTCTGATAGTGCCCCTGCTTCCCACAATTGTAACATATGATGGGTCCTCGCCCTTGTCTAACAGCTCCTCCTCGGCCGACACCAGCACCTCGGCCGCTGCAGAACCCCCCTCTGAATCCTCCTCGCAGTGGCTTGTATGGCGGGTACTGCAGTTGAGCATACTGCAGCTGCAGATATTGCAGTTGATCGTATTGCGGTTGTTGAAATTATGGTTGAGGATATGTCGGTTGGCCATACTAGGCCTGACAATACTACGACTTCTCATACTACGGTTGTGGAATATGTTGAGGCTGCGGTTGACTATAGTGTTGCTGCTGTACCAGTGGCTGCTCTTCTCCCTTCATGAGGTATGTATCCGCAGTACTCTCTTGGAGTAGGTCATAAGCTCTTCAGTCCTTGTCATCGTGACCAACTAATCAACAGGACTTGCAATACAAGTTCGCTGGTTTCAACACCATCTTCTGCATGTACACGCATTCTTCTGGCCGATGTCCCCTTGAGTGGCAAATACTACACCAAGAAAACCCTCCCTGGCTAAGGGGATTTGGTGCACCCGATTGCAAATATTCTTGAAACTCTGGGCACTGAACCTTGTGGTGTCCTTTCGTCCTGCATCTAGTGCACGAGACATCTTTGCGGGCCTCTTTTCCTATCTTCATGTCTTGCAATTGGATCGTTAAGTTTGCCAACTACGCTTGTATTCGATCCATTCCCAAAACCGTTTCACCGATTGGTTAAGCCTTCGGATGCATTGTAATCTCCAATGCTTCTCCCTGAGTCGCTACCTTCTGTTGCATCAGTGGCCCATGAATGTGCGGCACCAACCCAGCGATAAACCACTCTTTGTGCTGCATATCATTCATCCCAAAACTCACATTCGCCATTAATGTTTTGTATCGCTAATCGAAGTCACATACTGACTCGTTGGGAAATTGTTTGATTTCTTTGAGCTTAGTAATGTACTGCAACTCATATTTTGGATTCTTGAACTCATCGATCATCCCTGCTTTGATCTATGGAAATATTTTACCCGGAGTTCCCATCGATACCTTAGTAAAATTCATATACCAATATAGCACATGACCCCTAAGGGTCATCGCTATTTGTCCCTTCTTTATATCTTCATCTTGGACCTGCTTCACAGTCCATACTGCTTCGCATAAAAACCAGTATTGGTTGAAATCCTCGGTCCCGTTGCCTTGGAAGGTTTCCAATATTCTCTTCTTCACCCACCATTCTTGTACTTCTACTATTATTGTTTATCGATGCGCTACTCTTACTACTCTTCTGGCATGTAGGACATCTCTGCGAATAGATTGTGTTTGCTTTTATCGAATTCTAAGTAGTGCGCGGAGTTGAAGGTACGTTGTAGCTTAGGGTCTGTCCTTCTTCGGCTTCTGGGGTATCCTGTTCACTTTCTTCATCGCAATAAGGTCGTTTCCTCCCTTGTGGTCCTGTTTCGCAGTCTTCTGTTCTGGTCCTCTCAGGAGACTCTCTCTCAGTCCTCCTCTTCTTCTCAGGATGACGGAATATCACCCCACTCCTCAAAGTACCACACTCTTCGTCAGCTTTCCTTAAAAATTCGTCATCGCTCATATCCATCTACCCCGCATCTTTCTACCGGAACTGCATCCACGCAGTACCCACAACTTTCGCACACTAATCTTCTACTCGTCGAAAATCATCCTTAATATGCCCTTTTCACAGAAAAGCATCTTAATCCACAGTTTCAACAACAGTAGGAATATCTCCCTGGGTCCTTTGAAAAAATTCCTTTCTGCGTCGCTGTATGATTTGATCGTGTCTACAGCAAACTCAATGATGTATCCTTCTAAGATACTATCTACCCAGAAGTCAACAACTCGTGATATCTTATTGTCAACCCGTTTCAACTGTCGAATCAATTCTGGAGTCCAATGATCTGGCTCAGTCTTTTGGCAATGGTTCTTCTGAAATGTTATCTGCGCTAACCACTTGTGCAGTAGTACTAGGAATTCGCAGAAGAATATCTCGTGGATGTCCGAATAAATGTACTTCTGCAACCAACAAATTACTGTCTGTCCAGGGTTTTTCTTTTCTCCTTTCATGAATTCTTTTGCTCTCTTGTCAAACCAGTCTTGGATCTCCAGTTTCGTCGGGTTCCACAGCATGTCCCTATCTTTCTCCTTCAGGGTCTCGGCAACGGAACCATTTGTTGACACAACGGGGATATTGACAGGGGTTCACTTCTCAGTGTCATCAACAAACCCATTCAAACACCCTTAAGCACTGGCCCAGGAAGGTTTTACTCTTTCCAGCAACACCCACGAAGCGAGTGAAGTCTCACCCTAGATGATTAAGGGGGTTGCGGGAACCAAGTTTCCGTAGTGGGGAAAGGACATGCAAGCACTTCAGCTCTATCGCACTAGAAACCATAGATTTAGATTCAAATATATTTATACATTCATCATTCGCAGAAATAATACATAATCGACATTCGCATCAACATAGTTAAATTGATCATTCGCATCAACAACAATTACCAAACCACAGAGTGTTAAACATTTCACAAACACTTGCATTCATCATTCAATAGAAATAGAGACAACATATATGACCATAATCGAACATCTTCATGCATTCATCAAAACCTGCAGTATAACCTTCGCAGAGACAGTCAAAACATCTTCTCGCAGATACAACACAGTTCAAAACAACTCATGCTCTGATTCAACTATGCTGCCCTTAGGCTTACAATCATACTCCTATTTATATGAAACTAAATGGTTACAAAACGATCCACATGACCTATTCTAACTAACTAAACCACTTTCGCACTTTCATGGGCTCCTTGTTCTCTACGAATAGACCTTTCTTCCATGGATGGTCCTTCTTCGCACTGTCGGCTTCCGCACTTTATGTGGCCTAATCCCATGCCAACAAAGGTCCTTATGAACCATGGTGGATTTCCTATTAATGAAAAATTGCCTTATAGGAGGAATATGAACCTAATTTTAAAGATCTAACATGACATGGATGGTTCTAATGTTCTAAGCCACATGCTAAAGCTAAAAATTTGGTATTTAGACCATAATCTATGTTGTGAGAGTTTAGAAGAAGTTTATGTGTGAGGACATTAACCACGATATAAGCTTTATATATAAAACATTGTTTATATTATATTATTAAGAATATAATATATAAAACATTTTTTATATTATATTATTAGGAATATAATATATAATTTTTTTTATATTATATTATTAGGAATATAATTTCAAGGGTTATGAATGACCAGGATGATTGTTATCACCTAAACCATGGTTTGAGGTTAAAGTTAATCTATGATCCATTGTTAATTAAGAGGGTTTAGAAACCATGTGTAAGGCCATTATCCAATATATGAGCTCTATACATGGAATATTTACCAAATAGTAAACATATAGCATTAATTTTAAAGATTAGGACATCAAACATTGTTCATGTGGACGAAGACCTAGATTAGGGATTTAGCCCATGTTCCTTTTCTTATTACTCAAACTCTATTATGCCATTAAACGTGGTAAAAGCTTTGTAGATAGAATCTTTATTTTATTACTCAAAATCTGCGCATAAGGCCACTAAGCATGGTAAAAGCTTAATCCATGCATAAGGCCATTAAGCATGGTAAAACCTTCGTAGATAGAATCTTTATTTTATTACTCAAAATCTACGCATAAGGCCACTAAGCAGGTAAAAGCTTTGTAGATGGAATCTTTATCATAAGGGAGGAATAGGACCAATTTGTGGCCTAAACGGTTTGGGACTAAAAACTAGGAGAGCTAATGGGTTGACTTTGTTATTGTGTTTAGAAGTCATTTACGGTTCTTATCTATGACATTAGATAAATGTCGGATGAGATATAAGATTGCTTTCAAAGATGTTTTTGTCACACAAGCAAATATTTAAAGAGAAGCTGCACGTCCAAAAAAATAGAAAGTTTATATAGTTAAATGTAAAAAAATAGAAAGTTTATATAGTTAAATGTATTGGGCACAATGGAAGAAGAGAAGACAATGGGTGTTACGGTGGCGAGAAAGTAACATGCACGATGTGTCATAGTGTAAAAAATCAAATGGTAGCGAGAATATGTTGGGAGTAAAAAAAATGTGAGGAGTTAGACATCGCTTTACTTGACAATAGTCACGACAACGATGAGTGCAAAGAGATTGCACGAAGAGACCTTTTGGGACGTGCGGCATAGCAAGGGGAGAAAGAACATGAGTGGCACGATGTATCAAAGGGTGAAAAGGATTCTTAGTGGAGTAGTGTTGCACACTCATCAATTTGATGGTGCGAGAGGTCGAAGGTTCATAAAGTTAAAGACAATGCAAAGAGAAGAGGGGGAAAACGAAACATTGAGCAGAGATAAGAGTGACTCTGTGCGGAAAAATGTGGTGGGAGGGAAATTGATTGAGATGATGTATCAGAAGCTGCAAAAAATGTGGTGGGAGGGAAATTGATTGAGATGATGTATCAGAAGCTGCAAAAAATGTGGTGGGAGGGAAATTTATTGAGATGATGTATCAGAAGCTGCAAGCACTCTGTGCAGGCACGCTATCATATGGTATAATTTTTCAAGCCAACAAATTTTCATGACACAAGAAATCAATCGGATAATAAACCAGTCGATAGCATGCCATCTTAAGGATTTCATTTTAACCTCATCACTTCATATTTCATATTTGATAGACCAATCTCTTGAAACTTTTGCTACATAAATTTTGGAAGCTGTAAAAGGAAAAAATGAATAAACAAGAGCCACGATAAGGTGGCAATGTCCCCGACATTGCATTAGCAATTGTTGTTTGTTAAGAATGCATTATTTACTGAACATAAACCTGTTTTGGACATGAACATTGTTAAATAACATGTTGTAGTGGAGTGGAACATTATTAAATAACAAGTGGGCATAAAATTATAATATATGCAATTATTTTGAATATATTTTGAAAATTATTAGAACATATTTTGTAATCATTAAAATATGTTTTGAAAATTATTTTGTAATTATTATAGTGGTACTTTGTGTTAGATTTATTTAGTCTTTTGGTTTGTCTTAAAGGCATTTGCATTTATTGATATCTAGTTAATGATAACAATGAAGATTCTAGTCTTGTAGATGAATTTGACTAAATGTTATTCATGTTTGTTTGAAAGTTTTGTTTTTAAATCACTTTCTTGTGGAGGTGTAAGAGGCTTGGCATTAAATTATAAGACATTACAAAATCCACGTAAAAATGTTGTTCATTCATGGTGATTTATATTGCTCATGTTAACTATGCATGTTATCAATTCTTATTCATAACCTTTGTTATCAATTGTGAAACTCACTAACAAACATAAAACTATTAAACATAGCTCTTTTACAATTCAAAAGTATGCTAAATCCCATAACAATTAAAAATTAATAATTAATATAATAAACAAAGTTTAAAAAATTATATATGTGTCAAAACCATATGAAATATATTTTGACTTTTTAGTCCCTTGTTTTTGGATGTAAGGCAATATTCAAGGAATGATGAATATGAATCAATGGAAGTATCATTTTTTAATATTCATAATTATATTTATATGTTGATAGAATGATTTTATAGGTATATATATAATGTTTATATATATTAGTTAATTTAATAAATATGTAATGATGTTTATTTTATTTTGATTTTTAATGATATATTTTATTTATTTTTACAATAATTGTTAGATTTTGAATTTAAAAGGTTGTGATCATAGATTTATAATTGGTGTAATGACTTAGAAATTGGAAAGGAAATGGAACATTATCAAATTCCAGGTTTTTTATTTTTTGGAATAGTTCTATTTAACCTTAAATTACATGGATAAATACAAATGAACCAAGCATATAAGATGGAAACAATGGAGGACTAGAATAAGTTTCAGTAGTAGTTTTTTGTCATTATCTAGGAGAATAGACTAAGAGCCATGGAATCAGGACGACCCTGTAAGGAAATGAGAGACACGAGAAGGTGAGCTCAACATTTCTCACCATTGAAGTTGTAGGGAGGGAGACATTATTGAATTTAGAGAACTAGGCCATGGAGTTTATAAAAATATCATAGGAAGAACTGAAGGGGCCATTGAGGATGATAGCAAGTAGCTAAGGCTAAATCCCAACATCCATTCTCTAGAAAATCACAAACATCATAATAAGTTAACTCTTGATGACAATATTAAGAATTTGATGTTTTTTAATAATATATACAAAGTACATTACTATTTTGAAACATGAAAGCAGAACTTACTTTGTGATTCTGTATGATAATATTAAGCCTTTGATTTCTTTTAATAATATGTATAGAATACATATATATTTTAAATCACAAAATACAACTTGCATTTAAAACAAATTCCAAAGTGTTACAGCAAAGTTGATAAAATTTCGAATATTGATTCTTAAGTGTATATAAAATTTTGGAGAGGTCACTTTTTAAATGTGCAATTAGATTTCAGGTTAGTGATAAATGTAACATATTTGAGTAAGTGCAAAGAAGTTGTTTAAAGCACTGCCAGGGAGGCCATGTTAATACCAAGACTTTGTTCGATCGATTCAAAAATGAAAACTGAAACAGCAAGCAGAATGATTCTACTGAATTTGGAATAAATAAGCCTATGCTTATGTTGTTTATAGGGAAAAAAATAGCCCAACGGATGAACCTTTTTTGTTTTCAAGCCACCAAATATTTGTATAAGGGAAGAGAGCATATTAATCTCATACTAGAGGAAAGCCATGTGGAAAAATAATTTATGAATGACACATGAAACATAATTTAGATGAAACTTGATGACATGAGTAACATAAATTCCCTTATTGTCAAATTACAGGGCAGCCTTACAATTGGTAAGACAAATGTACAGATATTTCTCAGAAAATAAAGCATAATAGCAATTTTTGCAAAGAATACAACCCAACCGTTGGTACAAGAGGAAAACATATATAATCTGTAATAAAATGCCAAGAGAGTTGAACAAGCATTTTTTTATATTATTAAATTGAAATTTATAAATTAAGGAAGAAGATTCTTGTCACATACCCCAATTTTATTAAAATAATGTAATTATTTTTAATATTCCTGAGACATTATGTTAAATTTAATGCTAAGTAGGAATGGATGACTCAGCAGAGTCTCCAGAAATGGAATGTAAATTCTGAATAATTATTATTAATAAATAAATTATGGAGACAACAGCATGGGAGAGCTGTTAAAAGAGGTTACTGGTCTAACTGGTGGATGGAATTAGGTGGAAGGACAAAAGACAAGTGGCAACATCCTCAAACACTTCCTGAGTTGCAGGTGGCAACTTCCCTATATTTTGGGGTCATGATTCCCCAAGAAAGTGGAATCTGAGCAGGTGGCTCATTAATGACAGTTAGCCCAACTAAGACCTAGGCAATCTTTTAAATACTACTCAATGAACTGAGCTGGGGGTTCAGCATTTGTTCTAGAGGGAGAATACATTCAGGTGAATGCTATTCAGGAGTCCCATTGAGGAAGTGGGAAAACAGTAAGGAAGTGTTTTGAGTCAGGAAGTTGCAGTAACTTGGTTCCAGTATAACTGTTTGGGCTGAGGGAATTGTTGGCTGTACCTAATTCCAGCCAGTTAGACCAGAGCAAGCTCGGGGGTCCTGAGAAGTGCTGTCTGGGCACTCTCCAGGAATTGGTAGGGAGGAACAGCCTCCCATCGCTGTTATTGTCTGCCATAGAAACAGGTTCTGCCACTCTTCCTGTTGTTTATTTAATAAATTAAATGTAGAATGGACTATCTCAACTGTGTTTTGAACAGTGTTTATTTTCAGTAGATCAGTGTTTCAGTAATTCCTATTATCACTTAAAAGGAGTAATTATCCTATGCAGAATATATTTGTTACTGTTACAGAAATCAAATATCATGATTATTTATTTCTAGAATTTCTATTAATAGTTAAATAATAGACAGAATATTAAACAGTAGTTATTCCAGAATTATATTTATTAAAACAATCATAAGAACAGACGTAGATAAATCTTAGATTTACTGTGAGATATTTCTTATTAGAGAAATGTACAGGAATAGTTTCTATTAGAGCAATATACCTGTATATATATCTGTTTCATATTTCAGTCAACTATAGATACAGGTCATTCTTTGTATCGAGCTAAGGAGAACAAAACTCATGTCATTTTATTTATTTTACTCAGAACATCCTTGACTGCTATCAATTATCTAAAGGGTGTGGCTGCAAAAATGTATCATGGTTTAAAAACTTTTCATGCAATCTCATTCAATAAAAATAGTAGTTAAATACAAACACATAAACTGTAGATTGTTATTCTCTTTAAAAACCTAATACTATAATTTAATAGCCATGTTGTCACAACAGAGTTGACAAAGTTGTTTAAAACAGGACAAACGTATTGAATGGCTCGAAGCCAAGTCTCAAAAGACTTCAATGTTTCTTTAACCAAATCATAGGCATAGATTACTGTTCGTTATCGAACTCATATTACATGTAATACACAAGCACTGTGGTAGGAATTTTCCTACCTTTAGACAAACACCCTAAGACGTAGAGAAACTATCAACGAACGCCACCATTATTGGCTGTTATCAACCCTCGTATTTATTCACTATAGTAATATTTATTTCATTATAAATATTTCTCATTAAGAGTAGACTACAACCTAACACGGCCGTAGCCTGATCACATTAATTCGACAGACTGAAAACAAAAGAAAAGAAATGCCTTATATGACAGACAGAACCTACAGGAGGGTTTTATACATAGTTTATGTATATAATTTTATCCACAGTTATATTAAATATTTATGCAAAAACCAAAACAAAATTTCACAACTCGTTTCCAGTCACCACCGAATTCAACATTTCCATATATATGTTTTGAATCAGGAACAGAACCCCAACTTGTCAGGGTTAACCCTATATTATTTAACCATTACAGTAATGGTAGTAATATCAACATAAAAAAACACTCTATTCATTTAACAAAAACACTGAATGATACATGGCCATGACAGGCCCCATATTACCTCAACTATTAACTTATACAGCGTGGGTAGAAACCCTACATATAGAAAACAAAACAACAGTAATAATCCCCTGGCCTCATACAGTCTGAGCCGTATATGGTTCTTCATAACACGACTGGGTATTAAACCCTTTTTTATTATAAACAAAACAATTATACAGGTGACTGTACCCATGTCACAAGAGCAATGATCCCATTATACAGGAGTTCCCCTCCAAACTCAACCCTAGCACAACAAAACCAACAAAGAGAGAGACAGTCGTGGATAACCAGGCTTACCCGGAGGAGCCAGCGCTGGAGATGAAGCCCTGTGCACCTTCAGAACCGCGTGACCTGCACATTAACGAATGCCGAGAGATATTAATCACATTATTGAATGCCGAGAGTAGTTAATACTAATATAAATCTAAACAATCTGTGCAAAACCAAAACTGGGAACCCATTATCTTACCAGAGCCATGGAGGAAGTAACCCGTGGACAACCTGGTAGCCACCAGTGGAAACACGTAGCGAAACCCCATTTCATTCGACAGTTAGATGAGCAAGGGAACTTCCAATATCTCACTATTGACAGTCACGACAGGCAACAGTCAAGACAAAACCCTTAAGCTGTGAATGAACCAGTCGGGGAGCACATTTCCAAACCCTATACACAATCATCTCATGGATAAAAATGTAGCGAAACCCTGCATCATACTCACACCAGCGACAGTGGAAAGCTGTAAGTCGCAGGTGACTCTAAAATGGTGAAACAACGAGACCAGTATACAAAGGAAACTGAAGTAGACGCCATTAGCAGAGCCGAAGACTTCTATCCTACCACAGAATGAAAACAACGAAACCAGAACCAAAGCATTTTGCATTTTTACAGTGCCCAACTACAAAATTCAGACATGGAGGGTTTCTCCCTTAGAACCCGAGCCTGAAGGCAAAGACAATGACCTGGTAGGGTTTCATTATTAGCTTATATATCACCAAATGCATGGAGGAGAGCCAAACACGTAGCAATGAAATTTATCAACGTAACTTGGGTCGAGATCATATAGTTTGGTTGCATTTCGAATCATTGTTCACCGATTTAAAAATCATTTGCATGGATATAAAGTTTGCCCAACGTATGGAAAATACTATGATTGTTATACAATCATTGTAATATATATATATGAAAAACCAAGTCATCGATAATGTCAAGGGCGCATCATATTATACCTACAGTCATTTAAACAATGATGTAATCAAATTTTCAATGAGAATTCCACATCCTTTAAGACAATGAAAAGTACCATAACTATATGGTGGATACACCATGACTTAATAAGTCATATTATCTTAACTCTCTTGATACTATTGTTAAACAATCAACAATTAGAATAACAAACTCTATTACTATGATGTTTAAATATAAACTCACCTACAGGTCCATACCATGAACATAGTTTTAAAAACATGGCACAGTTAGAGGACATAGGTTGAACAATAATACTAAGTAGACGTCGGATTTTGAATTATAGATGAATATAATGGAACAACGCTAGAGGCGTCACATTTCCAACTTATGCTAATAACACATGAACACAGCAGTAATCACCGGTAATAGTCGACAACATATCACATAACGCAAACGTCACTATATGCCGGCAATAAACATGATACAAACAATTTGTTACAGTGATAGATTCAGTATTAAACTAGAGTCATGATCATATCGCAATGGATATGACGGAAACTTTGTAATTCATCGCAAACCTGATGATACTATCCAGGATAAGAGATATCATGTCGAGGCAGACTATCAATTTTATTTCAAGCGTAACTTTCATGAAAAGAACCTTACTGTATTCCACGACAACCAGCATAGTAAATAGATCTTCTTTAAGTTTTTACAGTGCAGGGAAAGGAGTTTGATACTTACAAAGATTAAAATTACAGTGACCCATACTTCCCCGGTGTACCTGCGAACAAAAGACAAAGTATGCATTAGCTCGTAAGCTAAGTAAGCCAGTCAGCTATGGCTAGCTCTCCCTTTGCAGTTTGAAAGAAAACAGTCCACTTAAAAAAAAAAAAAAAAAATTACAATTGTATTAGACAGAAACTGATTAACAAGATTATGATTAGTTACTGAAATTAAACAGGACCAGGAACGCATTTAGTTAACATTTATTGTTATAATAAAAATTTTAAATTTTTTCAGAAATTTCGGGTTATGACAATTCTAGTGCTCGGAAAGTTTATCCAGTGAAGCCAAGGAAAACAATAATATATTGGATCTGCACTAAAAGGCCAAGAAGCTTGGACAACCATCTTACTAGACTATTAAATTGAAATGTACAAATTCAGGAAGAAAATAAGTGTTCTTCAGGATGCCCAATGCAGTTCCAGTAAATCTTGACTAATAAAGGAAAAGGAAACAAAAAATAATAAAGACAAAACCAAGCAAAAAGATTAATTGTAGAATGAATTTAATTGTGCTGAGAGGAGTGAGGTTCTTTAGAACCTAAGTGGGGGGATATTTCCAACACTTCGTTTGTGTGTGCATGAATGCAATGCTAGAGAAATGGAAAAAAGAGCCCATGTCTTATTTCTCCAAATAATTTCCGTAATAGCAATATATATATATATTATTAAACAATAATGAATAAACTAACTTAGATCCATCTTAACCTTGCATGAGGTCAAAATACATCAAGTTTTAACATCATGCTTTTTATTTCACTCAGCACTTAATAGATGCAGGGATAAGATGGTGAACGATGGATCTATGCTAGTAATAACCAATTTGTCATAACAGACCATAATATTTTCCCTGTTATAGATGATTTACAACACTATCAAGATACATAACTTTGAGAGTGGTGCTAGACGTCAGACCACTCCTCTCTAAATTAAGTAACAATTAATTTGACATTAGTATTAGTCTTCAATCTAATTAACAAAAATGGAGGTTTTTTAAATTTAGATACAAGCAATTTCTTTCAATTTGGTAATCAAGCTGCTTCACTGTCTTTGAAGGGTTGCATCAAATTTAGTAAGATACAGAATATCATGCGGCATATGCTATATACCATCAATGTTTGGACCTGTGGGAATAGACAGTTACCCTAGTAGCGAGAAACTGTCATTGGAATGGAAGGAGATTTCAAGCAAGACTCTCAAAAGCAAAAACAACACATCGGGTTTTTCTCTATTTTGCAATAACCTGCGATAAACTGTTATTGGAATGGAAGGAGATTTTAAACAAGACTCTTGAAAAAAGAAACAACATATATGGCTTTTTTTCTATTTTGCAATAATCTGGGATAGGAACTTTTAAAAAAAATGATCTGTGTAGCTCATAGCAGCCTAATAATGGGCAGTTTAACAACCAAGAATGAACGAACATCTCCAGTGCACGCAAGATAAAGTCAGCTGTCAATACTATAAAACATTGTTAATGAATTGAACTTGGATGCCTTCTTATAGATTGTGTGGATGAAGCCACTGGAAACAAAAGCAAAGTGGTATTGTTCAAATGCCATGCTGGAAACATAATCCAAATGACCTGGCTACTTTTAGTGGATTTGTTTGCTTAAAGCAAGTTATGAGCTTTTGTAGCAAACAACTTTCCTAGTCAGGGAACAATGAAATAAATACAAAATTGTTTGAGAGTGTATAGTATGAAAAAGCAGAATTGAACAAAGTGGTATTGTTCAAATGCCATGCTGGAAACATAATCCAAATGACCTGGCTACTTTTAGTGGATTTGTTTGCTTAAAGTAAGTTATGAGATTTTGTAGCAAACAGCTTTCCTAGTCAGGGAACAATGAAATAAATACAAAATTGTTTGAGAGTGTATAGTATGAAAAAGCAGAATTGTAATCTTAAGACAAGTATCCACAACTGGAGAAGCATTTAAATAAAGTTATGTTTCTGTATATATATCTATAGCTTTGTATCAAAATAGTGACAACAGAGGCTGTCAATATGTCAGATGCATAGACTGTTGTTGTTTATGTACTGGTACAAAACCATGGCAATCGACCATGCTGCATGTATAATTACATTGACTATATCAAAAAAACAAAATTTCAATCAAGTTTTTTTTTCTTTACATTTTAGCTATTGCAAATGCAGATAAGTATTTGTGAGAGCTGGATATGCTCTTTGTAATCTATGAGTTGAAATTGCCGTGGTCAGTGTAATAACAAGGGACTGAAATTTGCTTCCTGTACATTGAAGAAAGGAAAAATATTAATATCAAAAGCAATTGATAATTGAAAGCAAGACATGTTACAAAAAATTAAAACACGAGAATGTTGACAACAAAACATGTTACATGTGAATTTGGAGCTAAACCTTGGTCATATTCATGAATATTTTAAATGTACCTATGATTTCTGCTATTTCTGTGACTAAATCGACAGAAATTAGTATAAATGTACAGACATACTATATTGTAATAAAAATCTATTTCATAGACACCGAGGCGAAATGAATAGTTTGAAGTTCAAGAATTGTGTCTTTGAATCAAAGCATTTGAGACAAAAGGTAAAAGGTTTGGGTCACAAATACAGATGCGTTATTAGATAAGTTGTATTCTAGAACATGATTAAATAAACTGTATGCTAATAAAGTGAATGCATATTGACATTATTCTATCATCATTGAATGTCAAGACTATAGCTAATAGCTATTGATCACTGATAGTAAAAAAAAACAATTATTATTTAAAGCAATCGAAAGTGACAAATAGCAAAGGTGGGTAAATTATCAACATCAATTAAGAAAGGTTGTTGTTTTAACAGTTGCTTTTGCATACCTTGTGTCTAGAGTTTTTTGCAGTTTACTATTCTGTTGTTCATTGCAAGAGTGAATAGGCCTTGTTGATTGAATTTGTGCAGATGATGAATAGTTGCTGTGACAGCTTGGCAATATTGTTCATATGAGACAGCTGCAACAACTGGACAATATTCTTCCAGCTGTGCACCTCGAAGAGTGCATTCGAGGATGCCCTGATCTATTTCCAGTTTGCATTGCAACATATGCTCATAGGCTGCAGCTGTTTCTTGGTTGCAAAAAGAACAAAATGTGGTGCTTTGAATCATTGGAAGCTTGCATTCCGCACATGTACATTGGAATGGCGGTGCAAAAGCATTTTTAATTTTGAGCATTCCATATATCTATTGCATTTTTTCAAGATAGGAAATATATGGAGTATGAGATAAGTACAAAAATATAGAAATAGTGCAGGAGTAAATACAAGTTGCTAAGAAGAAAGGGAGAAAAAAATTAGATCTATTGCTAAAAGTATTGGAAACAAAAGCTGGGGAAAAAAAGAAACATATTTTCTTTTTAAACATTGTAATAGTATAAATGCAAATAGGGTGTTGCAAAAGACATGGGCATACGCAAATGTTCTGGGACAGTGTTGAGATAAGCTTTTTTCTAGCTATAACATAGTTGATTTCATGAATATGGATTAGATAGATAATCTTGTTAATAAAACAGTTGATGTGGATTGTTTCTTGTTTATGATAAAATATAACGAATAGGTGATTTTTAAAACAGTTGGTGATAGCTGACAAGACAAAACATATGTGAAAAGACAAATAGAGTATGTTGTTTTTCCTTTTCTCTTTTTTGTGCTATGAATTAGAAGAATTGTTGCAGCAATTTCATAGTTTAACAGAGAACAATGAAGTGTATCTCTGACCTGTGTCTTAGCTTCAACAATCATAAGCAAATCTTGAATTGCAAACTCGTCATTGAGTGGATCAATAAAAGTGGCTTGGGAGGCCTTCATCAGATGACTGCCTTTTGAGCCTGGTCGAACGATGTTTTTAAATAAATAGAGTGGTGGCTCGTCCTGTGCAAGCTGTTGCTGCACTTGTAGAAAGAAGTCTTTATAATTGTCGTTCACTTGCAACTGTGAGAATGAAAAAGAAAAAGTCAGGAAAAAATGTATAAATAATTTGCAATTGACAAATACATATGAACCTAGAGGGAAGTGCAGTTGTATTAGCAATTAACAATGAAACGACAAAAAAATAAAATTAATATGAGCTTTGGAAAGAGCAAAAGCAAGTTGACAGTACAGTTGCATAGTCATTTGGAGTTTCGCCATCCCTGATGTAGAAATCCAATTGTTTGTTTTTGTATTCGCATGCAACTACTATAGCAGCAACTGAACCAACAACATATCCCTCATCAAATGAAACTAGCTCGGCAATTGTAGTGTCTGGAGGAAGACAACGTGTTTTACATATTTGATCTATTGTTTCAATGTGACTGGAAGGCAATATTGATATGGATTTTATAGCATCTCCACGATCATATTGGCCTCTTTTCTTTAATTCAAATCCAGTAATTTGGACACTTTTACCAGGCAACAACAAGTTGCCAAATCTGTTGACCAGGTTATCTTTCATGGTAATAGTAATTGTCATGAAACCATGTTTATCTACAAGGTATGCATGCAGAATCTTTGTCTTCACAGGCGAATTTTGTGTACGATTTTGTGCAGGACCATAGACAATTAAAATATCTCCTTCAAAAAAATTTGCGTGAGACATAGTACATAAGTCTACAATAGATGAAGACTGAACAAGTGCTTGCTTTAATCTATGACATAAGAAGATGGAACACAGAAAGTAGCAATTAAATCTTGCAATTGTTGGTAGCTATGTATAGACAATTACATGATTTCTAGGCAAGCACATGGGAAAAAATAGGGATTATGTACAAGAAAATGGCTGAAATAAATTAACTAAGATTTAAGTAGAAGAGAAAAAAACTAAGTAACAGAAATCTAAAAAAGGAAAAAAAAGACTAGGTTCGATGCAAAGCAAGATTACCTTTTTGGACTGCTTGTTTTTGCATTTGAAATAGGCAATGAGGCAGCTGCGATTGACCCTGTCTCTGGCATGTCTTGTGAAGAAGAGACATTTGCTTCGGCAGATGGGGTGCTCAATGCAGATGTCATTGCAACAATGATCTGCTTCTGGCAAATTTGTTTGTCTTGTGTATTTTTTGTGACTCCGTTCATTTTTTTAACCAATTCTGGAAAATGAGCTAGATCTGAAACCATTAGTAGTCACATGCAGAGCATAGATCTTTATAGATATAGACTAAAGCAAATTGAATTAGCAAGAATTTTCGAAAGGGATATTGCATTGATTTTTGGCATATAAGAAAGAAGAAACAAATTTGTTCATGTCAACAACCATAATTTGAATATCTATGAATAGAAGTACATAAGATTGAGGTTTATGTGAGTAATGTTTCGGATTAATCAATAGTCAATGAATAGAATAGAAAAAATTGCAAAGAGTTTAGGTAATTGCATTTGAAATGTAATGCTACAAGAGAAGAAAACATTGATTCTTGTCTATAAAAAGAGACAAAGAGCTGTTGTTTGATGTTTACAGCTGAAGCAACAGTGTTTTTTTTCCTCTTGTTTTGTTTTTTCCAATCTTTTTTTTTCAAATTATTGCGCATAGTAAATAGTCAATGCATATTAGGCAATGGCCATCACAAAATAATGGTTGGCATGTTAGAGTATGCATGGGGAAAAAAGGAAATTGGAGGTTGAAAAAGCAAGGGAATTGGCCAATATTTTGTTCATTGCAAAATGAGAAGAAAGAAGTTAATTGCCAAATGCCAGTTTGCTTTTCTATGTAGGTTTTTGCTTGTAGTTTCAAAAACTGAGAATCAATGTCTTTGAAATTTCAAAAACTCAATTAAAAGAAGGCAATGACAATATCATGGATATATTCTTTGAAATATGCAATGCAAGCAGATCAAATTAAATCTAAAGGAATTGACAGAAAACAGCTAAAATGATCAGACCAATATGAGTCTGAGATAGTAAATGATATTGTATCGAGGTCCAAATTTGTCCAAAAGTGATCGATCATAGAGTCATAGCTAGTTGTGATATGAATTGTTTTTAGTTTGAGTTTTTTTGTTTGCATATATGACTGGATTAATTTTTTATTCATTGTTTCCTTCAACATGTCGATGTTGAAGTCACCGGCAAGAACAATAGGCATTTTCGTATTATTGTTTTGTGACAAAATGCAATTGAGAGCACAATTGACTTTGTCAAATTCAGTATTTGGTTTGATATAGATATTTATAATCTTCATGGTGTTGTTATTAAGTCTAAGATCAAGCACAATTGCCTCAATGAATTTTTCATTGTATGTTGCAGTCTGCAAGATTGGAATCTCTTTTTTGACAGCTATTACAAGACCATGCACCGAATAAGTTGCAATGCATGTGTATTGGTTTGCAAACATTGTGTGCATAGGAGGCGAATGCAAATGAGTTTCTTGCAGGCATAGAATGTGTGATTCTAATAGTTCAGTGTCATGTGCAATGTCCTCAATGTGCAGGACCATACTACATGTATTAAGTGAACATATAATAAGATGTTGATTACAAGGAATTGAGTTTAGACCATATTGAAATTGCAATGGTGTGTCTTTTATTAATCTACTTGATTCGGCAAGGACTTTTGATGAAACGATAAAGTTCTTTTCTTCTAATTTGTTTACAAGATAGAGACATTCAATGGTTTTTACATGAGAAAGTGCAGTGTAAACAAGGCCATGCCTTGTAACCCCTTTTGGATCAAATGCAACTTTTTCAAGTGTCAAACCTTGTGCTCTATGAATTGTTCTAGCACATGCCAATTGAATTGGGAATTGTGTCCTAACAAAATTTCTCTTATTTCCAGCGAAGATCTGTGTTGATATTCTTTTGATAGGTGTCCAGGTATGGTTTATAGAATTGTTGTATAGGCAATGCATATTAGTACGTGTAAGCACACCTATCTTTGCGCTAGGAACCTCAAGCCAGATAACGTCTGAGCATGTTTTGTCGTAGTGCCGGAAAATAGCTTCCGTTCCATTCACAAGCCCATCTTCAATGATATAGTTTCCACCAATCAATTCAACAAGCATGTTTTTTTTCAATACAATTGATTGGGGAAGTTGATTTGTTTTTTGCCGTTCGTAATTGAAGTCAGCTTCATCAATTTTACTGTCATGTGCTATGAATGTGAATGCTTATGTTTCTACATATGACAACATTCTTGCATTGTGGGAATCGACATCTTTGTTCCGATAATACAAGAATGGAAATGTTGGATCAACAGGTGCTGGTCTATGGTAGTGTGCATTTAAATATTGAATATCGCTAGCTGATTGCAGGCTTTTTCTGATTCTATTTAAAATTGATATGAAAATGTCACTTTCTTGTCTAACAATGTTTGTAAGTTCATAAGATTTTATATTGTCAAGCCAAAAACTATATGGGAATTTGTTTTGTCGGAAAGTTGGAAATTCAAAAATCCAAGAATCATGCACAGGTTCAGCTTGAAATAAATCACCATAGAAAATTACATCAACATTTCCAAATGGATTTGTTGGAGAATGCTTGATTTCGCGCATACGTTTTTCTATGTTATAAAGCATATGCGAACCTATTAAAGATACTTCATCAAGCAACAACACTTGAAGTTGATCAAAATCTTTCGTAAGAATATCTAATGTATTTGAACTTAATGGGAGCAAGTTTCCAGAATTTAAGGGAAGTTTAAAAGCAGAATGGACAGTGATGCCATCAACATTGTATGTCGCTTTTCCAGTAAGTGCTGCAATGAGGCCTTTTCTTTTCAATGGGTCACTCCCAAGTTCTTTATCATACAACAGAACAAGAGCATTGAAAAGAGCTTTTGCAGTATGTGTTTTCCCTGTACCAGCGCTCCCTGTTAGAAATAAGTGTATTGGCTTGGAAGGATTGGTTTTTTTTCTAGTAACAATCTCTTTTACTATAGACTGTTGTTCATTGTTTAGGTTTCTTCTTGTTGCAATATATTGTTCCATGTTAGGTAGAAAAGGTTTTTCTTTGAGATTACAAAGGTTTAGGTCTTGTTCTAGACTAGTTCTTTTTTTATGAACAAGATCATTATGGATATCAATTTTTTGAAAAGCGATGGAATCATACATGGGTTCCGATGTTGCTTCAAAGGAATTAGCAGCTTCCAATTGTGTTTCGACAATATCCTTTGCAATGTCAAGATCACCCCATTTTCTTGTTGCTTTAGGGAAGAATGCTTGCTCAACAATTGATACTTGTGACTTGTATTGCTCATATGCTTGTGTCCAAGTTTGGAGCGAATGTGTTAGAAAGTTGTTCAGGTGTCTAAAATGGACAAAGAGCAATAGCTTTTCCCGTGCAAAGTTTTCTAGATCTTTTTCTTGTCTATATCGTATATATTGAATAATGCACGGTCTATTTCTTTTGATTGTTTTTCCGTTTATGAAGCAATAGAAGGAAGCAAATTCAGCAAGACTGAGAGTTTCAAGTTCACTAGGACGTTCAATGTATCTATCTATTATTGAAGGGCAAAGTATGTCTTCAAACTCATCTGATTCTTTTTTCAATAGAGATGGTTTTTTCAAGGAAACAACTCGTTTATCGTCAGGAGCAGTGTTGATGAAAATCGTTTTCCTTGATGATGAATGCAAAGGCAGAGAGAGAATAATATGGACCGCTTGTCTAATTGACATTTGTTGCATGTTTAAGAGCGTGTTTCCTAATTTGCGTATTGTTTCGAGTTGTCCAGATTTGTTTGCAATTGACTCTTCCTTTATCCTTTTTAATGCCTTTGTCATAGGTCTGTCTAATTTTGTTATATAGGAAGTTACATATGTTGCAGTAGCATAAGCATCTAAAATGAATTGAGCATCAGTATTTGCTTGCCACAAATTTGGAATGTTCTTTGCAAATGCATTTATCCAAATATCCGATGGATGTCTTTTTAGAAGCAGCGTAGGTTGCTTAATCAAGGAACGTAATAGCACAATGTAGTTGTCTTTGTCCAAATCTAGCTTTTGAAGAAATGATTCAAAGCACATGTTTTTTTCATATTGGTTAGATTCAAGAGCAGAAGTAAGGAGCTTTGTTTTCTCATCGAGATTGTTCGGCTCATTGTCAATGGGTTCTAAAATTGTTGTAGCATCGATCGGAAACATAGGAAATCGAAATCTGCAACTAGAACGTCAATGTTTTCTACATGCACGTGTGTGTCGATGGGTTTGAATCTTTTTTAATTCTTCAGTAAGCAAAGAAGAATCTGTTGAAATATATTTATCAACAAAAGTTGTTATTTCATGCTTACTATTTTTACCATATACTGGTGCATTCTCAATCCAAAGAAGACCATGATCATGTTCATTTCCTCTTTGTTGAAATTCAGTTGTGAAAAAGTAATCATTCACGGTTCCAAAGAGGGAGTTGTTTTTCAATATCAATGACTTCATCAAGTTCATTTTGTGTCTATAATAGCGACTGCAAATGACAGGATGCTGTCCAATCAAGGCATCGATATCATTTTGTGAGGGAGATAATGTCAAATTGGAATTGCTTTTTGTTTGAAGATGTTGTAAAGCATTGCACAATGGTTTGCATATGTGTTCTGCAGAAGTGAAGCTAACAAAGAAAGTTGGTGGCCCTAGTTTCCTAACCATTGAAAAAATATCTTTCCTCATGTTTTCAAAATAGTCTGGAGATGTTCGAATAGTTTTCAAGGTACGAAATGCAATTGGAGACTTTACAATGTTCTCAAGACTGTTTTGTGACTTGACATCCTTTGCCTTTAGTTTTTTCCCTTTCAATTCACCTATGCGAATGGATATCCACACAGCATTAGAAATTTGTTGTATCAATACTTTGACTGCCTTAAAGAACAAGTTTGTAGGATGAGCTTCAAAGGCCATACTTTCATGTTGTAGCTCCCATTGGAATATTTGTTGATGTCGATACCGTTTGTAGATGTCATCTGGTCGACTGCATCCATAGAAAAGTGTTGGGAAGTTAAGCTCCTCAGAGAATTTGTCCTGGAAAATGCCTAGAGGCTTTTGATTTTCAGCAGGTGCAATTTCTAGAAGCTTGGTAGACAAATCATCAATAAGCTGTGTTTCAGCATAGCCATGGACCAATGTTTCAGTTGTTGCATCAAACTCTGTATCGGAAATGCTGTTGTTGGTTTTATCCGAACTTGTTGAGTTGTTTTCATCGTCAGTGCAATTGTCAAGTGGGAAGTCAGTGTTCTCCTTCATTGCTAGCTCTGTGAACTTTGTCTCCCAATCAGGAACGATACAAATTTTTTCTAATTTGTAAAGATCTGTAGCACAAAGACTTTTCAATGCGACCATGACAATATTAGGGCGCACATTTCCATCGATGTAAGCATTTTTGTATTCTAATCTTCGTTTTAACATAATTCCAATAGTAATGTCATCATCAAGGTTTCTTGGCAAAGCCTTTTGTATCTTGTCCAAAGACGAGGGGACGTTTATAATTGCACCAATCAAGCCTAATTGAGCTCGCTTGTAACCAAGTTGACGTATTTGGGAAAATGAAATTCTTGGAGAAACAAGGCGTTCTTCCAATGGCGTTAACATATCTACGGATGCCAATGAAGTGTTACGTCGAATGTTTAATGGAACTGCAAACTCAGGAATCTCTCTATTGGACACTTTTTTTTTGCAAAATCTGCAAATGTATAAGCCAAGTGCAAAAGAAGCTGTCATATTCATCCAAGGCAATGAGCTCAATGAAAATAGCGTTTGCTCATTGATACAATGTACGTCTTTTCTAAAATATAGGCGTTTGCATATGCAACATGCATTCGTGGGGGTATCTTCAATTGCTTTTAAATATTGAATTGTGGCTTGTTTCGCTTTTTGTTTTTCCTTTTGTTTTTTGAATGCTTCGATTGCTGCAAGACGCATTTCACTTTTTGTTGAGCGAAGGTTCTTGAATCGTTGCTTTGCATTATGCCTAAGTACATTGATATTTTCATTGCACCAGTGCACATTGATATCAGGTGTGGTTGTTTTCATGTCCGATATCTTTGTGTTTGTTATCATTTGTTTTTTCATTTGACAATGTTTTTGTAAATTGTCATTTGTTTTTTTTTTCCTTGTGTTTCTGCATCTATTGAATATGTTCTATTCACATTGTGGCTGGAATCAATTTTTGATTGGTCGATATTGGCTTGTTCTGGTTTTGGTTTTTGTTTTTGGTTTTTGTTTTTGTTTTTTGGAGTCTTCCATTGCTACAAAGCGCATATGACTTTTTGTTGAGCGAAGGTTCTTGAACGGTCGCTTTGGATTTTGCTCAAGAATGTTGATATTTTCACTGGCACAGTCAGCGTCGATATGAGGCATATTTTTTTTTATCTCCAATGTCTTTGTATTCTGTATCATTTGTTTTTTCATTTGACAATGTTTCTGTAAACTGTCATATGTTTTTCTTTTTTGTTGTGTTTGTGTATCTGTTGAACATGTTTTATTGATGTTCTGATTGGAGGCAATTTTCAATTGGTTGGTCTTGTTGCTATTATTTCCATCGATATACAGGTCATTTGACATTGTTGTTTCCATGTTGAAAGAACCTATGTCAAAGGTTTTTTTAACTAGTGGATGAAAATGCAAATGACCCTTGCATGTTTCATGTTGCAAAAGGAAAATGTCTTTTGTAGATGTTCTTGTTGATTGATATCGTTCCTGAATGTTGCAAAAACATGTGTCCCAAATCGAAATATTCATTTCCAACATCTCACACATCCATTGAATTGCAAATTTACATCCTTCTATATGTCCAATGCTAAAAGGCTCGGCCAAATTTAGCACAAATGTTTGCCAACTAGAAACAGCGCAAGCTTCATTTACCATAGACAATGGCAAGCATGTAGACAGACATTTCAATGCTCTACTGTCATTCGATTGCATGCAATTGAAGAAGGTTTGGGCTATTTTCTTCTGAAGGCTGCTCATGTCAAAGATGTTAGACAACTTTGAAACCGATTCAAACAATGAGTCAAAACAATGACCTTGAATGGTTGGGAAGATGTCAAAATCTTGTTGTATAAGTATCTGTCTGAATGTTTCAACCTCTGTGCAAGTCTTTGGACAAGTTTTGTTGAATATGTCAATTGATAATTGCTGAATTGCAATATTTTCAATGACACATGATTTGCAACTTAACAGCGGTTCGAAGTGACCAGCAGAAGGTATATGATCATGAAACAAAATGTTATAGCAGTAACCAGGAAGAGCAGGATTGAAATAGAGATATCTTCTTTTTGTTGAAAAATACCAAACAACGACAGGTGCATTCAACCAATTCGCAAACCATTTTATGCAAAATATATCACCCCATAATCCATGCGCATTGTTATTATCTGAAGGGCAAGCTGACTGAGACATCCGTTGTAGATAAAGGTTCTTGTCTTTTAAACCATGTAGCTGGAACAAATAATCAGGTGAAAGTTCCAAGTCTGATGAAGATATTGCAAGAGGATCTTGTTGAGCCAATTGATGGCAGAAATGATTAACAATCGCTTCTCTTATCTCTATTGATGTGTATTGAAAATGCAAAAGAACGGCAAATGAATCGAACAAGCAATCTCCATTTTGGAAACGGAAAGCTTCCAACCGCAGCAAATGATTTTTTTCCAATGCAACATCAATTGCATCATCAACCTTGTCCTTTGTAGAAAAGACTTCTGAAGCACCTAGTTGCAAGTGCATTGATCTCAACATAGTGACTAATGAACTAGGTTTAGTCACTCGAGCTGTAAGTAAGAACATGCAATGGAAAGGAAAAACAAGTCAATTAAAGTCTTTGAAATCGAAAATGGAAAATGTAGCAAATTATAAGAATAACAATTTAAGAGGAGACTTGAGCTAGTGCATAAAATTGTCAATCTTCACAACTTCATGAATGCATGTAGTTATTGCATCAAATATTTCTTGACATAATTGACAATGCAATCGATATACAATGCATTGGCAATGATTGTAGATTTGCAATGGTTCAAAATCTGGAGACGCATTTGGAATAGGACTAGATCTGTATTTGGTTATGGATTTGGAGGCAGTTGCATGTAATTTGCCTTTTTCTTACTTGGGAAAAGAGATGGATCCCAGATGTGCTTAGCTTCATAATGGTTCAGGGAGTTTATTCGAGTGTCAATGCTGTCTGACAGCTTGCATGTTGGCGAAGTCCTTGTCAGCTCATGGCCTAGCTAAAACCGATAACCACTTTGCCATGGACAACAGCTGGTGGTTGACCTTGTGTTTGGGCACTAGTCAATCAGGCAGGGGTCGTTGTCGACTTCATTGTCAGGTCGTCTCAATGAGCCAACTACTACAGGGCTCTTGCAGTACTCCTGACAACGAGTTTTAGCACTATTCCCAAGCACTTCCCATAGTTAAGCAACTAGAGATTATTCCGGTTGCGAACATGCAATTGAAATAAACAATACAAATGCAAGGAAAAAATGGGAAAATTTTGAGCCGATTTAGCATTAGAATATTCTATCATATCAGATATAAGGAACATGCAACAATTAACTAAGTAAATGCCCAAATAATAGAACACTTAGCATTTAATTAAAGCATGTTTGCAAACTTTTAAAAAAAAATCAATGTTTATGAAATGTTTTATAATTAAAGGCAGAACTCGAATCATATTTTTAGATAGGATCAATTTCAAGGTTCGTGTTCCTAGTTTTTGTCATGCTATTGAAATTCAATTGATGACAGATGAAATTGGCATCAAAAGACTCTAGCCGTTTAATCCGCATTAACTCACGACCGCCACAAAGTCAACAGCTGCAAGCTACGCGCTATATGCCATTGGAATTTGACTAATAAATCTGTATTAAAATATGTTTTTAGATACCATATATAGTATCTAGCATATATGAGCTTCATGAATATAGTTACCATAAAGTCTATAGCTAGGTTGACATGTGGTACTGTAATATTGAGCGTGCAGTCTATATGACAACAAACATAGTGATTGCAAGAACAATGCTGATGACAATGATCAGAACAATAAGCCTATGTATTATTCCTAATTACCAAGTTGTTTTGATATATGACATATTGCAAATACTCTATGTGTTGCCAAAGATATGGTAATGCGATATGGGCAAGGAGAACAGTTATTTACACAATGCATTTTGACAAATAAACAGGGAATGCAATGACATATACAAGTACTAGTAGCTAAACCTTGTAATTAAGGTGACAGTGGTAAAAATCAGAATAGGATAAAGACGATAGGTTCTTTACTGCGCATATGTAGTATGCATTTTATATGACGGGAAGCATAGCAATTGCAATATCAATACTAACGACAACCATTATAACAATAAGCCTATGTATTATTCCTAATTACCAAGTTGGTTTCATATATGACATATTGCAAATACTCTATGTGTTTCTAAAAACATGGCAATGGGATGTGGGCAAGGAGAACGGTTATTTACACAAAGCATTTTGACAAATAGAGGGGGAGTGCAATGACATATACAAGTACCAGTAGCTAGACCTTGTAGTCAAGGTAGCGGAGGTAAAAATTAGAACAGGATAAAGATCATAGCTTGTTTGGCACAAATATGTTATAAAGGAGTTGCACATGTTGTACACAACATTACAAATGTCAATAACCATGGCATGTTCAACCGTTCATTTATGACATAAGTTGAATGGAAAACCTAAATCGATAGCTATTTTTTTTTCATTTTCAAGGTGGCTTTTCTTTGTTCAAGTTGTTTAATGCAAGGTATGACCTGGGTTGTACTGCATATGCGCAGGTTTTGGCATTGTGGTTTTAGCAACTATGTAATTTTTGTGGGTCGTCCTTTCGCTTTTGTGGGTGCCAGTGTGGAAAGAGACTGGCTACGGCAATACTGCATCTCCACAATTCACTTATCATTTTCATAGTCCAGATGTCAAATTCAGCAGCAATCGCAGGCTTCTTCTGGTCCAATCTCAAGGCATTTTGTTTGGTGCTTAGTTCAACGTGTTTAATGTAAGGTATGAGCTGCGTTGTTCTTCATATGCATAGTATTTGTGTCATTGCAAATCATAAGCAAAACAAGTGCAATGTCGATGACATCGGCACCTAGTGGCTGTTGCAAGTGTATGCTCTTCCATGAAAGCAGATTGCTTCTGCAAGTGCAAAGAATTTGGCTGTGGACGAGCAAAAATTCATGATCACAAATTTATGTTTGCCATTTTTCCCGGTATGGCCGGCTATAATTTATCGCGTGTTTCAGGTGGTTTTATCAGCGTTCTCAGTTCAGGCAGCTGTAATTTATGGCAGATGTTTGGTGCTTCTAGCAATGTTTTATGGCAGATTGTTTCTGACTTTATTGACATCACCGGTTCAGAGTTCTCTATCATTTTCAGTTTTAGTGTTTGTAAATTCAAAAGATTGAGAATGGGCTTTATCAATGTTGTTGTTGAATAGATCGGATTCATAATCATAGTTTTCCGATTGTAAAAAATGCCACAAGTAGTAAAAGATAACTTGTTCAAGAACCATGTAATCTAAGCAACAACTAGGTTGATCCCTGCACATAGAAAGCGAAGAAAACAAAAAAAAAATGACGGGAAAATGCATGAAAGCATAGGTGAGAAAGCTAAATCCATAGCTATGTTTTTTTTTTGTTCAGAAGGTGGTTTTCATTTGTTTCATTCGAGGTGTTTAATGCAAGGTATGGGCTAGGTTGATCTTCATATGCATAGGTTTCGGTGCTATGGTTGTAGCAAATGTGCGATTTTTGTGGGTTGTGCTTTCGCTTTTGTATGTGCTAGTGTGGGAAGAAGTTGCCTATGGCAATATTGCATCTCCACAGTCCACCTGCCGTTCTTATAGCTCAAATGTCAAATTCGATGGCAATGCCAGAGTTCCTATAGTCCAATTTCAAGGTGGTTTTTTGCTGCTTAGTTCAGGGTGTTTAATGCAAGGTATGCGCCGGGGTACTCTTCATATGCACAGGTTTTGTGTTGTTGCAAATCATAGCCGAAGCAAATCCAAGGTCAATGACATTGCCACCTAGCAACACTTGAAAGTGTATCCTCTTTGATGAAAGCAGAATATGAACCTGCAAAAGGAATTTCTTATAGACTCAAACAATTGACAACGTGCTTTAATAATGTTAGAGTTGTTTGCATGGGGCTAACAGCCATATGTTGCCACAGCTACAAAGCACTAAAGATAGTAACGGATGACTTGTTGAAGAACCATGGAAACCAAATAGCAACTAGCTTGATCCATGTATGGACAGAGCGAATAAAACAAATGAAATGTCAATGACATTGCCATCGAGTGGCTTTTCCAACTGTATCCTCTTGCATGAAAGCAGGATATGAAGCTGTAACAGAAATTGCTTCTAAATTCAAATAATTGACAATGTGCTTTACCAATGTTAGAGTTGAATAGATCAGACTAGCAACCATATTTCGTCACAACTAGAAAGCATTAAAGATAGTAAGAGATCACCTCTTGAACAATGATGGAACGCAAGCAGCAATTAACTTGATCAATGTATCGACACAGTGAACAAAACAAAAAACAAAAAATGATGAAAAAATGCATGTAGTCATAAGGCAGCCACATTCTAAGAAAATAGAATAAGAAATATATATATATATATATATTAACAAATCAAGGTCGATTGAATCATTGAAAAGAAAATTGATCACTAAAACTTCTAGCTATTGCAAATCACAAGTCAAAGCACACACTAAATGCTAATAGCAAATTGATTAATAAAATACAAGTAGAAGCTACTAAAGATAGTAAGGGATGATTTGTTGAAAAAGCATGGAATCCAAGGACCAATTAACTTGATCCATGTATGCACTAACTGGGGAAAAGAAAAATAAAAATGATGAAAAAAAATGTGTGAAGTCAAAGACCGGCCCCATTTGAAGAAAATAGAATAGAAAATATACCTATACATGTTGATGGCTCTGTTTCAATTAAATTAGTGGGAAAAAATAAATATCCAAAATGGAAATAAGAAGTAAAATTTCTTATTTTTCATCCATGAATTGGATCTGCTGCAAAAAGCAGAAGTCAAGGTATTCACTGCTCTTAGGATAGCCCATAGCCGATTTTGTGCCAGGCTTTTTGTTTTAAAATGACCGATGCATATTCCTTGAGGAAGGCAGAGTTTTCATCGCTCTTTTGTCTTTTGCATGTTTAAAGCTGTCGTAAGTCTGGCAGACTCTGTTCTTGGCCTTTAGCAGCCCTTTTAACCGTAGACATAGCTTGTGGCAACTTCCAGCAGCCTTATTGAAGACATGCTATAGGTACAACAACCTGTAACAGGTCCTCTTTTATGGACATGATTTTTTATACAGAGTCTGCCACAGAGTTTGTACACATCCAAAGGCTCCAACAAATATGGAGAAGGGGTGTACAAGTCACCAGAGCCCGGAAAAAGATCATGACACTTTCAGCTGTGTATACACCAGTCAACAGCAACATCAGATGCTTGTACATGCTGACTAGTGCCAATTTGCAGCAGCAACCAACTTTGAGAGTACCAACAATTACAAATAGTCTAAGTATAAAGACATTACACAAACGAACAAATTGCCCAGTCTAAACTCTGAATTATGTATGAGTGTAGATCAAATGATTTCAATTTTCATTACTAATGTATCAAATTCATTTGATGGGGGTAGATATTTGATAATGAGGCAATCTTCAAAGGGCAATCTATTTACCTCCATCAATGTAAATGAGAAGGATGTGAGATCTTTGGGATGCCCTATTTTTATTTATGTCTCATCAACAATAATAAACTGCTATTTATTTATATCTTCTAAATTGGTGGGGACATGCATTCTTCCATGTTGCAACTTCTGCTGCCAAATTTTAAAATTCTAACACTTACCGTCTCCCAGGTTTTGAACATGGAACCTGGTGACAGGCTAGCAATGTACCAGAAGCAATGTACGCAGATTCTCAAGAAGGGAGGGTTCCCAAGAAATGCCTTATTGCAAGGGACCATTTTGCAAATGAGCCCCAACGCAATGGCAGCACCCAAGGATTCTTCCACATTCTTGACACCGCCAAAAAAAAATAAAAGCAGGGAAAATTTGGTTTTTTTACTTGCTTCGTTTGATCAAGCAATGAACTCTGAAATAGACTTTTCAAATAGTTATCAACATTTATTATAGCTATTCACAAACAATTTCTCAATACACAAGGCCAAACTGTTGCATATCCTAGAGGTCTTGGAAGCTAACATATCAGCCATAGCTTTTGCAAAAGAAACAACTACAAATCTTGAAACATTTAAATACAGTCTGAAGTCCAACAAACAAGCACCCTGTTGCAACCACTAAAACTGATGTCACATGGCAGATAGTTTAGGAATAAAGACTCTACACAAATGAAAAAATTGCCTACTATATACTGTGAACTGTATATAAGAATAGATGACATGATTTCAATTTTCATCAGCAAGACAGCATATTCATTTCATGGTCCTAGATATTTGACAACCAGCCAATCTTCAAAGCTTCATCTATTCACTTTGATCAATGTAAATGAGAAAGGTACGACATCTGTGAATTCCCTTGTATTTGTTTATGTTTAACCAGCGAGAATAAATCAATATTTATTTATATCTTCTAAATTTGTGGGGGCATTGGTTTTCTCATGTCCCATCTTCTGTTGTCCTGTGAAAATTGGACACAGCAGGTCCCCAAAACCCATTTGCCTATTGTCTTAGTTTCAAGAAACATGGGTTCGATAACTAAAGCTAGACAGAAAGCATTGTCACTGCTCCCAGCATACACAATCAGGTCTCTGTTTTCGAAAATTAAACAGAGGACATGAGTCTGTACTTCCACAAAGAATGGAAAGCACATGGTTTTTTCCTATTCTTAATAACAGAAAAGGGCAATGTTTTGTACTTCAAAGCATACACAGAGAACCTAGATTCCAGCTGTTCGGTTAGAAAAGGTTTTGTCCTTCTAGCTGTTTGGTTAGATCTCAATAATTTGATCAGGAAAATGTATTTTGCAAAACTGAAGCATGTATAAAGCAAACAAAATTCGTTCAAATTTCAACACTTGCAAAAATGCACAAACATGAGTAATCCCAGGTGTTTAGAAAACGCAGAAACATGAGTAACCTCAGATCTTTGTAAACTGCCTCAAAAAAACACAAGCACACTCAACCTGCTGACATGATATGCATAATTCTCTGAATTTGCGGGGGCATGGGTTCTCTCATGCCCCATCCCCTCAGATTGGCCAAAAATTGAGTACAGTAGGCGCCCCAAATTCATCCCTCTACTCTTTTACCTTGAAGGGACATGGATTTGATAACTAAAGCTAGACAACAAGAATTGTCAACGGCCCAAGCATACACGAGCAGCTTTCTGTTTTAGAAAATTAAACAAAGGAAAGGAAGCTGTGCTTCCAAAAAGAATGCAGAGCACACAGTTTTCACAAACTGTGTCAAAAAAACATAAGCACATTCAACCTGTTGACATGGTATGCATAACTGTCCCAACTTGCGTGGCGATGGCTTCTTCCATGTCCCATCTTCTGTTTTCCCCCAAAAACTGAGCACAGCAGGTCCCCAAGGCTCATTCCTCTACTCTCTCACCTTGAAGAAACATGGATTTGGTAACTAAACCTAGCCACCAAGCATCGTCGTCGACTCAAGCATACACAACTAGCTTTTTGTTTTAGAAAATTGAATAAAGCAAATGAACCTGTACTCCCAAGAAGAATCAGAAGCACTCAGTTCTCTCCCGTTGTCAATGAAAGAAAAAGACAATGTTTTATACCTCCAAACATATATAGAGAAGCTAGATTCCAGTTATTTGATCAGGGAAAGTTTTGTCCTTTCAGCCATATACACAGAATTAAGATTTCAATAATTTGACCATAAAAATGTATCTTGTAAAACTGAACCATGTATGAATCAAACAGAATCCGTTCAACTTTCAACATTTGCAAAATGCAGAAACATGAGTAATCTCAGGATTTTGCAGGCTGCTTGAAAGAAACATAAGCACACTCAACCTGTTCATATGCTATGCATAACTCTATACAAGGACCAAAATTTACATTTCACAAAGAATATCTTGCAAATATCCAAGAAGTACAGAGAGTTTGAGAAATCTGATGAGTCCAACGAAATCAGAATCTGAAACTGAAAATTGTATTTTCATTCCAAGGAAAACAGATCTGGATGATGCAGATATCCAAGCATTGGAATACTAACTCACCAAAGAGTATTGGCATTGTTGATGCAATATGGAACCCAACTCACCAAAGCGGAACTTCTTGTTTTGGTTTTATTATTATTTTTTAAAACGGATTTTTTTAATGGAATTGACAATTTTTCGGTTTTGTCACTTTTGAATTTTAATCATATCCCAGAGTCCAGTGCCACATTTTCCATTTTGGAAAGCCTTAAACTGAGACCACCCAGAATGACACAGTTTCGGAGACCCGACTCTCACGACTGAAGAGAGCTTGCTCCAAATGCTACAATGACTGTAGATCTATGTCCCAGAACTATAGCGACCACCAGATCTACATGATCAGCCACCAATTCGTAGACAGGTGCAAGGCCAATCCTACCTACCGAACCGATACTATGAAGTATCAATATTGTTCAATGCCGATAAAAAATGAAGGCCAAACCAGCAAACAAGTCTAAGATAGAAACATTGTCACCATGCTCATCCGTACATAGCTCAATAGATACATCAATAGAAAATGAAAAGAGGGGAGCAATAAAACAGAAAATAAGTGAAAATTTGATCAATTCGATTCAAGCCCTGTTGCTCTAAATTACACAATTACAATATCATGGTATGGTTTAAGTACAGAACCGGAAGATCAATTATGTTCTGCAAAGAAGCAGATCGGATCTTCCCTTGTCAAAACAAATCAGATGTAACTCCCAAACTATTCTAATTGATTGGTTTACACTATATTTGCAAAAGTTGTCTTCTACATGGCCAAGAGACACTGCAAAAAAACTGGGTCCTCCTCCAAGTGGATTACACTGGAACCCTATTAATTAAAATTTTAATGCTTAAGATAAAGAGACAATGCTGCTACATGAAGGACTGACATCCATAATCATCCATAGACAAACATCAAGAGACATAATAACGCATACCACTAGCATCTATCAACAACACTTCAACATGAAGCAAAGTTCTAGCATCGAGCATCTGAAGACGCAAACCAGGTTCATGAACATGTAACCGCCACTGAAAGTGTGACAAAAATCAGATGCAGACATGCATGCGAAAATGGGGGAGGACAGAGTGGGGGGAGGAGCGGGGGAGGGACAAGCTATAAAGAAATCCTTTTACAGATTTGTGACGGATGGCAGAACAAATTCACATGCTTTGATGACCGGTAATGGAAGCAGCAGGAGCACTTTGGGCATAACACATAAATCAGCCGCATAAATCTGCAATACTCACTGAAAATGTGACAGAAATCACATGCAGACACCCATGTGAAAATGAGGCGGCGACAAAGTGTAAACGAACAAAGCTCTCTACAGGTCCGTGGCAGGTGACCAAACAAATTCACATGCTAAATTATTCTAGAACCCTATTGATTAAAATTTTAGTTCTTAAAATAAATAGACAATGCTTCTGCATGAAGAGTTGACATGCATAATCATCCATAAACAAGCACCCAGAGATATAATCCAGAATCTGAAACTCAAAATTGTATCTTCATTGCAAGGAAAATGAATCTAGATGATCCAGATATCCAAGCACTGGCAGACAAACTCACCACAGAGTATTCAGATTGTCGATGGAATATGAAAACCAACTCACCAAAGGGGAACTTTTTGTTTTCGTTTCATTATTATTTTTTAAAATGGATTTTTTTCAATGGAATTGACAATTTTTGCATTTTGCCACTTTTGAATTTTAATCATATCCCAGAGTCCAGTGTCACATTTGCCATTTCAAAGGGCCTTAACCTGAGACCACCCAGAATGACACAGTTCCGGAGGCCCGACTCTCACAACTAAAGAGAGCTTGCCCCAAATGTTACAATGACTATAGATCTACGTGCCGGAACTATGCAGACCATCAGGCCTACATGATTAGCTAACAACTTATAGACAGGTACAAGCCCAATCCTACCCACCGAACCGATACTATAAAGTATCAATGTCGTTCAGAGCCGATAAAGAATGAGGGCTAAAACAGCAAACAAGGGAAAGATACAAACATTGTCACCATGCTCATCCATCCATAACTCAATAGATACATCAATAGATAATAGAGAGAGGAGAACAATAAAACAGAGAATAACAAAAAAAACGATCAATTCCATTCAAGCGTTACTGCTCCAAATTGCATGATTACAATGCCATGGTGTGATTTAAACACAGAACCGGAAGATCAATTATGTTGCACAAAGAAGGGGATCGCATGCTGCCTTATCAAAACAAATCAGATACAATTCCTAAACTGTTCCTATTGCCTGGCTTACACTATATTTGGAAAAGTTGTCTTCTACATGGCTGAGAGAGATCACAAAAAACTGCGTCCTCTCCCAACTACATTACTCTAGAACCCTGTCAGTTAAAATTTTAATTCTTAAAATAAAGAGACAATGCCACTGCATGAAGCAGTGACATCGATAATCATCCATAGACAAACAGCAAGGGACATAGCAGCACATACTACTAGCATCCATCAACCACCCCTCAACATGAAGCAAATTTCAAGCATCAAGAATCCCAAGGCACAAATCAGGTTCACCAACCTGTAACCACAACTGAAAGCGCGACAAAAATCATATGCAGGCATCCATGTGAAAATGGAGGGGAGGACGGTTGCAGGCTTGTGACAGACGACAGGAAAAATATACATGGTTTGATCGCTGGTGGTGAGAGTAGCATTAGCATTTTGGGCACAAGGCATATATCAGCTACATTAACCTACAATCCTCACTGAAAGCATGACAAACACCACACACAGACACCCATCTCAAAACGAGGGGCCAACGAAGTCTAAAGGAACAAAACCTTCCACAACATTTTGGGCACAAGGCATAAATCAACTACATTAACCTGCAATCCTCACTGAAAGCATGACAAACATCGCATGCAGACACCCATCTCAAAACGAGGGGCCAACGAAGTCTAAACGAACAAAACCTTCCACAGGTTTGTGGCAGGTGACAAAACAGATTCACATGCTTCGAAGACTAGTAGCAAAATCAGCAGGAACAACTTGGCCATGTCAATTTTCAACATCTTTCCTTAGAAACGAAATGCAAAATGCTGCTTGAACTACTAGATGCACAACAAAGCAAGGAGTTGTCGTCCCACCTGCCAAGAATAGTCGACAACTTTGTGTAGCAGAGCAAGGACCCCGATTCCAATGCCCACAAGACCAGGTCAATGCAATCGCCGACAGGGTGTCCAGGATTGCTGGCTCCACTTGGGCAATTTATGTGTTCCTGAAACCCTTCTTCCATGCTCTCGGCATGTTCACGCCCCTTCTTAAAAAATTAACTTCCTATTTCGTATGCTCATTCAAGGGGGAAAAACACGACAATTATTCGAACCCATGAACACCATCGACAACTAGAACATAACAAACGGCCTAAACCTTGCATTCTAAAATGAAACGAAATTCGTCAATTCTCCCAACAAAAACCCTAAACCCTGTCTTTTCCTTTCGCTCAAAAACTCATCTCCCGCTACCAAAATCAACCTCCTATTCGAATTTGAAAGCTTTAGTTACCATGTTCACTTCGTCTGACAACAACACGAAGGAAAAAATAAACAGACCCTAGCAAACAACAACAACAAACACCGATGTCGCATGCTCATTCAACGCGAAAAACAGAACAATTATTCGAAGCCATGAACAGAATTAACAACCAGAACACAACAGAGGGTTCCACACACGTCTTTCATCAAAGCGACGGTAAAGAACAAGAAGACACATTCTAAAACGAAACCAAATCCGCTAATCCTTCCAGCAAAAGCCCATAAACACTGTCTTTTCCTTTCACTGGAAAACCCAACAAAAAACATGCAAATACATACCTATTCCACCGAACCAGCAACGAGACCTCAAGCAGGCGGAGAGCAACAGCTGCAGATATCGCCGAAGCCGAGTAGCCAGTACCAGAACTGAAAACGATAGCGAACTCTGAACCGGCAATGCGAAAAAATCCATAAACAACCCGCCACAAAACGCCGATAAAAGGACCAAACACCCGCCATAAATCACAGCCGGGCATGCCGGAGTAAATGACAGACATAAATTCTCCATCGCCATGACAGGCTCACACCGGCACCTGCAAGATCCGTAGGACAACCCACACTGGCATCTAGAGGAGCCCAAGAACAGCCCACGCACACGAAGGAGAAGCCCGGAACAACAACTGGTCGATGAAACCGGAAGAAACCCCCGCAATCGACTGATAAAACCGAACCAAACCCCCGCATTAAACACCTCTAAAAAACCGCGCCAAAACCACCTCGAACAACGAAAACCGCCTGGGTTACAGCCTCCGGAAACCACGCGCCGTGACGCCATCCCGTCGCCGCCTCCTGGGCCACAGCGCCCGAGGCTCGC